>SJYQ01001926.1:207347-224064 GCA_006410935.1 Redunca redunca
TTAGTATACTGTATTGGTGTTTTTCTCTCTGGCTTACTTCACTCTGTATAATCAGCTCCAGTTTCATCCACCTCATTTGAACTGATTCAAATGTATTCTTTTTAAAGGCTGAGTAATACTCCATTGTGTATATGTACCACAGCTTTTTTATCCATGCATCTGCTGATGGACATCTAGGTTGCTTCCATGTCCTGGCTATTATAAACAGTGCTGTGATGAACATTGGGGTACATGTGTCTCTTTCAATTCTGGTTTCCTCGGTATGTATGCCCAGCAGTGGGATTGCTGGGTCATAAGGCAGTTCTATTTCCAGATTTTTAAGGAATCTACACACTGTCCTCCATAGTGGCTGTACTAGTTTGCATTCCCAACAACAGTGTAAGAGGGTCCCCTTTTCTCCACACCCTCTCCAGCATTTATTGCTTGTAGACTTTTGGGTCGCAGCCATTCTGACTGGTGTGAAATGGTACCTCATTGTGGTTTTGATTTGCATTTCTCTGATAATGAGTGATGTTGAGCATCTTTTCATGTGTTTGTTAGCCATCCGTATGTCTTCTTTGGAGAAATGTCTATTTAGTTCTTTGGCCCATTTTTTTAATACGTGTTCTATATTGCTCATAACATTCCTTCCAAGGAGTAAGTGTCTTTTAATTTCATGGCTGCAATCACCATCTGCAGTGATTTTGGAGCCCAAAAATCAGCCACTGTTTCCAGTGTTTCCCCATCTATTTCCCATGAAGTGATGGGACCGGATACCATGATCTTCGTTTTCTGAATGGTGAGCTTTAAGCCAACTTTTTCTCTCTCCTCTTTCACCTTCATCAAAAGGCTCTTTAGTTCTTCACTTTCTGCCATAAGGGTGGTGTCATCTGCATATCTGAGGTTATTGATATTTCTCCTGGCAATCATGATTCCATCTTGTGCTTCCTCCAGCCCAGCGTTTCTCATGATGTACTCTGCATATAAGTTAAATAAACAGGGTGACAATATACAGCCTTGAGGTACCCCTTTTCCTATCTGGAACCAGTCTGTTGTTCCATGTCCAGTTCTAACTGTTGCTTCCTGACCTGCATACAGGTTTCTCAAGAGGCATGTTGGATGGTCTGGTATTCCCATCTCTTTCAGAACTTTCCACAGTTTCTGGTGATCCACACAGTCAAAGGCTTTAGCATAATCAGTAAAGCAGAAATAAATGTTTTTCTGGAACTCTCTTGCTTTTTTGATGATCCAGGAAATGTTGGCAATTTGATTTCTGGTTCCTCTGCCTTTTCTAAAATTAACTTGAACATCTGGAAGTTCATAGTTCACGTATTGCTGAAGCCTGCCTTGGAGAATTTTGAGGATTACTTAACTAGCGTGTGAGATGAGTGCAATTGTGCGGTAGTTTGAATATTCTTTGGCACTGCCTTTCTTTGGGATTGGAATGAAAACTGACCTTTTCCAGTCCTGTGGCCACTGCTGAGGTTTCCAAATTTGCTGGCATATTGAGTGCAGCGCTTTCACAGCATCATCTTTTAGGATTTGAAATAGCTTAACTAGAATTCCATCACCTCCACTTTGTTTGTAGTCATACTTCCCAAGGCCCACTTGACTTCTCATTCTAGGATGTCTGGCTCTAGGTGAGTGACCACACCATCGTGATTGTCTGGGTCATGAAGATCTTTTCTGCATTGTTCTTCTGCGTATTCTTGCCACCTCTTTTTAATATCTTCTGCTTCTGTTATGTCCATACTTTCTGTCCTTTATTGAGCTTATCTTTACATAAAAAAGCAAGAGATTCCAGAAAAACATCCATTTCTGCTTTATTTACTATGCCAAAGCCTTTGACTGTGTGGATCACAATAAACTGTGGAAAATTCTGAAAGAGATGGGAATACCGGAACACCTAACCTGCCTCTTGAGAAACCTGTATGCAGGTCAGGAAGCAACTGTTAGAACTGGACATGGAACAACAGACTGGTTCCAAATAGGAAAAGGAGTACATCAAGGCTATATATTGTCAGCCTGCTTATTTAACTTCTATGCAGAGTACATCATGAGAAATGCTGGGCTAGAAGAAGCACAAGCTGGAATCAAGATTGCCAGGAGAAATATCAATAACCTCAGTTATGCAGATGACACCACCCTTATGGCAGAAAGGAAGAGGAACTAAAAAGCCTCTTGATGAAAGTCAAAGAGGAGAGTGAAAAGTTGGCTTAAAGCTCACCATTCAGAAAACGAAGATCATGGCATCTGGTCCCATCACTTCATGGGAAATAGATTGGGAAACAGTGGAAACAAACTTTATTTTTGGGGGCTCCAAAATCACTGCAGATGGTGATTGCAGCCATAAAATTAAAAGACACTTACTCCTTGGAAAGAAAGTCAAGACCAACCTAGAACGCATATTCAAAAACAGAGACATTACTTTGCCAACAAAGGTCCATCTAGTCAAGGCTATGGTTTTTCCAGTAGTCATGTATGGATGTGAGAGTTGGACTGTGAAGAAAGGTGAGCGCTGAAGAATTGATGCTTTTGAACTGTGGTGTTGGAGAAGACTCTTGAGAGTCCCTTGGACTGCAAGGAGGTCCAACCAGTCCCTCCTGAAGGAGATCAGTCTTGGGTGTTCTTTGGAAGGACTGATGCTAAAGCTGAAACTCCAGTACTTTGGCCACCTCATGCAAAGAGTTGACTCATTGGAAAAGACTGGATGCTGGGAGGGATTGGGGGCAGGAGGAGAAAGGGACAACAGAGGATGAGAGGGCTGGATGGCATCACCGACTCGACTGACATGAGTTTGAGTAAACTCCTGGAGTTGGTGATAGACAGGGAGGTCTGGCATGCTGCGATTCATGAAGTTGCAAAGAGTCAGACACGACTGAGTGACTGAATTGAACTGAACTTGCATGAAATGTCCCCTTGGTATCTCTAATTTTCTTGCAGAAATCTCTAGTTTTTCCTATTCTATTGGAATATCTGTTTATTACTGGGTCACATATTGTCAAATTAGTTTCTGAACATTATTCATCATATTTAGCTATTTTAATTTATTGATTATCTAGTTATATAGTTATTGAATTTGTTTAATAATTCTCTAAGAGATATAATCGTGAGCAGTTTGATAAAGTTTTACATTTAGACAGCTAAAAGAATAATTTAAGTCAACACTAGGATCCCATGAAGTTTTTATCTTTTCCTTTTAGAAGGGTTAATAGATGGAATATTTAGAAATGGAGATGGAAATTCCTGTCCTTTGAGATTATGTTGGCCAAAGCAAAGTATGTTGGCCGAAGTAAAGTGGTTATAATTCAGAAGAGAGTAGAATGCTCACGCATTGTGGTTCTTATACTTCCCCATGCTGCTGCTAAGTCGCTTCAGTCATGTCCGACTCTGTGCGACCCCATAGACGGCAGCCCACCAGGCTCCCCCGGCCCTGGGATTCTCCAGGCAAGAACACTGGAGTGGGTTGCCATTTCCTTCTCCAATGCATGAAAGTGAAAAGTGAAAGTGAAGTCGCTCAGTAGTGTCCGACTCAGCGACCCCATGGACTGCAGCCTACCAGGCTCCTCTGTCCATGGGATTTTCCAGGCAAGAGTACTGGAGTGGGGTGCCGTTGCCTTCTCCGATACTTCCCCATAATGATCAATAATTTTTCCATTAAGATATTTCCCCAAATTTGCATACACATTTTTTGCTGTGAGTTTCTTAGACTTTGATTAAGTCTAGGCTGTCACTTGAGAAGTGAAAAACCAGGTAAAGGCAAATAATAACCTGCTGTTGCTAAGTCACTTCAGTCGTGTCCGACTCTGTGCGACCCCAGAGATGGCAGCCCACCAGGCCCCCCCCGTCCCTGGGATTCTCCAGGCACCTAATGTTGCTATTAATAGCTCATCTTCAACTTTAAGTTAAAATTTGTGCAAAAATTTAAAATTTATTCTATATTATTAGATGAAAAATTGAGGCAATACAGTATACTAATGCATATATATGAAATTTAGAAAGATGGTGATGATGACCCTCTATGCGAGACAACAAAAGAGATTCACATCTGTAGAGTGAACTTTTGGACTCTAGGGGAGAGAGAGAGGGAGAGGGTGGGATGAGATGGGAGAACGGCATTGAAACATGTATACTATCATGTAAGAAACGAATCGCCAGTCTATGTCCGATGCAGGATGCTTGGGGCTGGTGCATGGAGAGGACCCAGAGAGATGGTATGGGGTGGGAGGTGGGAGGGGATTCATGTTTGGGAACGCATGTACACTCGTGGTGAATTCATTTCAATGTTTGGCAAAACCAATACAGTATTGTAAAGTAAACTAAAGTTAAAATAAAAATTAAAAAAAAAAAAATTGAGGCATGAAATGCTTGCCAAGATCAGGACACAGTCATGTGGTAAAGACTGTCTATGTGTTTGAGGAAAGAAAGGGAGGTCAGAAGGACAAATAGGGAAGACTGTGTCTTAAAATTTGGCTTGAAGATGCAAATGATGTTTAAGAAATGTCTTCATTAAATGTCTTTGACTAGTAAGAGTTTTAGTTAATCAGCTATTGATTCTACTCAACCTGTATATTTTTTCCAACTCTGGCCCCATTTTACCTGAATGGTTTTTTATTAGAAAGGATTATTCTGAGGGAATCTATCACCATTCAGAGTTAAGATACCATTTTAATATGAATTCCATTAATAGGAAACTTAGTACTTAAAAATGATTACATTTTAATTCTAAGTAATATCTCAATATTTCAGAGCAGTTGGTTCTGGAATCATGCTCATTTTATAGATGGAGAAGTAGAAGAATAGAGAGACTAAGTAATTTAAATAGGCAGTGGGGCCAAATTCAAACTCTAGTCATCTGATTCCCGCGTACATGTGCTTAGCCAAGTATATATTACACAGCCTCTTAATGACCCAGTAAATGAACTTCACCAGCACACTGTTTGGCTTTTTTAAAAAGTTGCATTAGCAAACATGTTTATAGATGGTTTAGATTAAGACATGAAATGTATAATGGTTGCTGTTAAGGAGAATTGATTCGTGCCTGTGTCTTAGCCAGCTCTTACTCAGCAACTAAAGCTGGTCTGTGACGCCAAGGATTGAGCAGAGAGTGCAAGTCCACTAGTACCCTATTTATAACTCTTCTTAGGTCTGGGCATTAAATAGCTTATGTTCTATTATAATATGTCTTTATGCTTAGTGTGTGATGAGATATTTAATCTTTGATATACTCTACATTAAATTTAACTTATACTAAAAGATTTCAAATAAATTGATTTATGTTTTCAAAGCTTGTGCTTTCTAGATGAAAAATGTTATAATAATGTTGATTTTATGAATAAAATCAAAGACTGTTTACTTTGAAGTTGAGTTAAATAATTGGAAATATGTACATACAGTGGCAGCTTTATCTTCAACATTATCATAAATCAATTGATGGAATTAACTTTTGACATGATGACATGACCACTTTAGCTGTTCAGTAAATCTGCATCCTTATTTACATTTACAAATGGACTATATATGAAATTAAGCTTAGGTATAGAAATCTGATTTTATTGTATTTTCTTAAATGCATATTTTATTTGATTTATATATATAATTGGTTTATCAAGTTATGCTACTTAAAAATAATTATCATATACTCAACTATTATGACTACAGAATCCCAGTCATAAGTTAATTGTATTTTCTGGTGGTAGTTATTTCAAAGTATTTTGTCATTATTTATGACAGACACTGGAATTTTACTCATATATTCCTTACCTGTTAATGACTTCACTATGAAAATCAAGTTTATTTCTGTTGTGGTTCTTATTTGTGGTAGGTTGCCAGATGTATCTTTCTCAATTGATGGGATAGAAGAGATAGATTCACCCACACTCCTTCTGTTAACAAGATGATATAGCAAGAAGAGTGCTTATAAAAAGCAGCATGTATAGCATCATGATCAGATTCTTGAAAAATTGTAATGCCAGTGGAAAATTCAATGCAAGTTAAACGTCTTCATATTTAATATATTTTCAAATGCAAGTCCATTTCATTCCTTTATAAAAGTATCATATCACGGCTGTGTTTTCACCACACCAATAGCTGGAAAACATTTACTTCTGAGTAAACTCAGTAGTTCTGTCTGTAGCCAGTTATTTCTATATCAGCTGCTTGGTTGTGAAAACTCAGCTGATATTGAAACAGATTATGCTCTTCATTCTGTTGAAGAAGTTAATATATGTGAAATATTTCAACCAGTGTCTGATATATAGCAAGAAATGTAGGATGTTAAGGCTTTCCAGATGGCATTAGTGATAAAGAACCTGCCTTCCAATGCAGGAGACACAGGAGATGAAGGCTCAATCCATGGGTTGGGAAGACCCCCTAGAGGAGGGCATGACAACCACTCCAGTATTCTTGCCAGGAGAATCCCATGGAGAGAGGAGCCTGGTGTGCTGCAGAGTCCATAGGATCACAAAGAGTCAGAAATGACTGAAGTGACTGAACATGAACCCATGGAGAATGGTATGTATTACTTATTTTTTTTTCATGAATTTAAGCTTGGTCCTCTTGGAGGAGGTCACCATTAGCCCCACCAGAGAGCCACCAGAGCTTACACAGGACTGCAGAAACAGACTCTTGGAGGGCACAAACAAAACCTTGTGTGCACCAGGACCCAGGATAAAGGAGCAGTGACTCTCTAAGAGACTGATCCAGACTTGCCTGTGAGTGTTCAGGAGCCCCTGGTGGAGGTGTGTGTCCACGGTGGACTGTTGCAGTGCTTTAGGGGCACTGAATGCAGAAGTGCCTGCATTGGACCTTTTGAAAGAGGTCACTGTAATCTGTATTACCTCCACCATAGTTAGGCCTCAGGTCAAACAACAGGGAGGGAAAACAGTGCTGTCCATCAACAGAAAATTGAATTAAAGATTTACTGAGCATGGCTCTGCCCATCAGAACAAGACCCGGTTTCCCCCTCAGTCAGTCTCTCCAATCAGGAAGCTGCCATAAGCCCCTTATCCTTCTCCATCAAAGGGCAGACAGAATGAAAACCACAATCTCAGAAAACTAACCAATCTAATCACATGGATCATAGCCTTGTCTAACTCAATAAAACTATAAGCCATGCCACGTAGGGCCACCCAAGATAGATGGGTTATCGTGGAGAGTTCTGACAAAACATGGTCCACTGGAGAAGGGAATGGAAAACCACTTCAGTATTTTTGCCTCGAGAACCCTATGAACAGTATGCAAAGTCACAAAGATGAGACACTGAAAGAGGAACTCCACAGGTCAGTAGGTGCCCAACATGCTACTGGAGATCAGTGGAGAATTACTCCAGAAAGAATGAAGAGATGGAGCCAAAGCAAAAACAACACCCAGTTGTGGATGTGACTGGTGATAGAAGTAAAGTCCAATGGTGTAAAGAACAATACTGCCTAGGAACCTGTAATGTTAGGTCCATGAATCACGGCAAATTAGAAGTGGTCAAACAGGAGATGGAAAGAGTGAACAACATTCTAGGAATCAGTGAACTAAAATGGAAGGGAATGGGTGAATTTAACTCAGATGACCATTATATCTACTACTGTAGGCAAGAATCCCTTAGAAGAAATGGAGTAGCCATCATAGTCAACAGAAGACTCCAAAATGCAGTACCTGGGTACAATCTCAAAAACAGCAGAACGATCTCTGTTCGTTTCCAAGGCAAGCCATTCAGTATCATAGTAATCCAAGTTTACGTCCTGACCAGTAATGCTGAAGAAGCTGAAGTTGAACACTTCTGTGAAGACATACAAGGCCTTCTAGAACTAATAGCCATAAAAGATGTCCTTTTCATTATAGGGGACTGGAAGGCAAAAGCAGGAATTCAAGAAACACCTGGAGTAAGAGGCAAATTTGGCCTTGGAGTACAAAATGAAGCAGGGAAAATGCTAACACAGTTTTGCTAGGAGAACACACTGGTCATAGCAAACACCCTCTTCCAACAACACAAGAGAAGACTCTACACATGATCATCACCAGATAGTCAATACCAAAATCAGACTGATTTATATTATTTGCAGCCAAAGATGGGGAAACTCTATGCATAGAGTTTGCTTGTTTTTGTCGCAGTTGGCAAAAACAAAATCGGGAGCTGTTTGTGGATCAGATCATGAACTCCTTATGGCCAAATTCAGACTTAAATTGAAGAAAGTAGGAAAAACCACTTGAACATTCAGGTATGACCTAAATCAAATCCCTTGCAATTATACAGTGGAAGTGAAAAATGGATTCAAGGGATTCAATCTCATAGACAGAATGCAGGAAGAATTAGGGACAGAGGTTCGTGACTTTATACAGGAGGCAGGGAACAAGATCATCCCCAAGAAAAAGAAATGCAAAAAAGCAAAATGGTTGTCTGAGGAGGCCTTACAAATAGCTGAGAAAAGAAGAGAAGCAAAAGGCAAAGGAGAAAAGGAATGCAGAGTTCCAAAGAATGCAGAGTTCCAAAGAATAGCAAGGAGAGATAAGCCTTCCTCAGTGATCAATGCAAAGAAATAGAGGAAAACAATAGAATGGGAAAGACTAGAGATCTTTTCAAGAAAATTAGAGATACCAAGGGAACACTTCATGCAAAGATGGGCACAATAAAGGACAGAAGTCATATGGACCTAACAGAAGCAGAAGATATTAAGAAGAGGTGGCAAGAATACACAGAACTATACAAAAAAGATCTTCATGACCCAGATAACCACGATGGTATGATCACTCACCTAGAGCCAGACACCCTGGAATGCGAAGCCAAGTGGGCTTTAGAAAGCGACACTACGAACAAAGCTAGTAGAGATGAAGTAATTCCAGCTGCTGCTGCTGCTAAGTCGCTTCAGTCGTGTCCAACTCTGTGCAACCCCATGGATGGCAGCCCACCAGGCTCCCTTGTCCCTGGGATTCTCCAGGCAAGAACACCGGAGTGGGTTGCCATTGCCTTCTCCAATGCATGAAAGTGAAAAGTGAAAGGGAAGACACTCAGTCATGTCTGATTCTTAGCGACCCCATGGACTGCAGCCTACCAGGCTCCTCCATCCATGGCATTTTCCAGGCAAGTGTACTAGAGCTAAGCTATTTCAAATCCTAAAAGATGATGCTGTGAAAGTGCTGCACTCACTTTCCAAATGCCAGTGAATTTGGAAAACTCAGCAGTGGCCACCAGACTGGAAAAGGTCAGTTTTCATTCCAATCCCAAAGAAAGGCAATACTAAAGAATGCTCAAGCTACTGCACAATTTCACTCTTCTCACACACTAATAAAGTTATGGTCAAAATTATCCAAGCCAGGTTCCAACAGTACATGAACTATGAAATTCCAGATGTTCAAGCTGGATTTAGAAAAGGCAGAGGAACCAGAGATCAAATTGCCAACATCTGTTAGATCATCCAAAAAGCAAGAGAGTTCCAGAAAAACATGTACTTCCACTTTATTGACTATGCCAAAGCCTTTGACTGAGTGGGTCACAACAAACTGTGGGATATTCTTCAAGAGACTGAAATCCCACACCACCTGACCTGCCTCTTGAGAAATCTGTATGTAGGTCAGGAAGCAACAGTTAAAACTGGACATGGAACAACAGACAGGTTCGATAGGGAAATGAGTGCATGAAGACTGTATATGGTCACCCTGCTTATTTAACATATGCAGAGTAAATCATGAGAAATGCTGGGCTGGATGATGCACAAGCTGGAATCAAGCTTGCCAGGAAAAATCAACAACCTCAGATATGCAGATGACACCACCGTTATGGTAGGAAGTGAAGAATTAAAGAGACTCTTGATGAAAGTGAAAGAAGAGAGTGAAAAAGTTGGCTTAAAGCTCAACATTCAGAAAACTAAGATTATGGCATCTGGTCCCATCACTTCATGGTAAATAGATGGGTAAACAATGGAAACAGTGAGAGACTTTATTTTTTTGGACTCCAAAATCACTTCAGTTGGTGAGTGTAGCCATCTTATTAATAGATACTTGCTCCTTGGAAGAAAAGCTGTGACCAAACTAGAGAGCATATTAAGAAGCAGAGACATTATTTACCAAAAAAGTTCCATATAGTCAAAGCTATGGTTTCTCCAGTAGTCATGTATGGATATTAGAGTTGGACCATAAAGAAAGCTGAGTGCTGAAGAACTGATGCTCTTGAACTGTGTTGGTGGAGAAGACTCTTGAGCATCCCTTGTACTACAAGGAGATCCAACCAATCCATTGTAAAGGAAATCAGTCCTGAGTGTTCATTGGAAGGACTGATGCTGAAGCTGAAACTCCAAAACTTTGGCCACCTGATGCAAAGATCTGAGTCACTGAAAAAGACCCTGATGCTGGGAAAGATTGAAGGCTGGAGGAGAAGGGGATGACAGGATGAGATGGTTGGAAGGCATCACCGACTTAATGGACATGAGTTTTGGTAAGCTCTGGGAGTTGGTGATGGACACGGAAGCCTAGTGTTTTGCAGTCCATGGGGGACTCAAAGAGCCAGACAGGAATGAGCAACTGAACTGAACTGAAATGAATATGTTTCCTTTGACAACTTAAGATGAGATAATGTAGCTAACTTCCTAGACTTAAATATTATACATATACTAACATATTATTTAAATGTTTCTCTCAAAGTAATAGCCATGAATTCATTCCAACTTTAAACAAAATTGTTTATATGCATTTTGAAACCACTACCTCCTAGGAAAACCTCATTATACATTTTACTCCTTATAGCAGAAACAGATGAATTTGTGTGGCATCTCTTTATGTACATTTCATACACCATAACGCTAAACTTTATGTACAGCTACTGATGTTGTACATTATGTGTGGTTGTTTGCCTTGTGAATTTATGAAGTAACTTTGAAAACTTTAGGTAGTTAATGATTTCCAGAAGTCTCCCTTGAAAAGAATACCTTAAATATCTTTATGTAGCATTTCTCTTTACTGGTAATAATCTTTTTTTTTTCTCCAACTTAGATATCTTGTCTGTTTCTCCTTAAACTTACACTTAGGATCCCAGCAGCATTCTTATCATGGTCTGTTAGCTCTCCATGTATCCTCTCGTTGTTGAGTCACGCAATTGTGTCCAACTCTTTGTGACTCCATGGACTGCCGCACATCACGCCTCCGTGTCCCTCACTATCTCTAGCTTCCTTTTAATCTGTTTACCCTCTGAAATGGATGGTGTTTAAAAATTCTTCTGTGGCTTCCTCTTACAGGCATAAAGGCAAATCTGCTGATCACAGAAACAAGTGACCCAGTCCCATCTGGTACTGTGGTCCTTGCACTTGGACTCACGTTGTCTTTTTTTTTTTTTTGGCTGCATCGGGTCTTAGTTGCAGCATGTAGGGCCTTTGATCTTCACTGGATCATGGCGGATGGTGCATTGTGGCACACAGATTCTCTAGCTGTGGCATTTGGGCTGTGGAGTACAGGGCTCAGTAATTGCAGTATGTGGGCTTGGCTGTTTCTGCAGCATGTGCTCTCTTAGTTCTCTGATCAGAAATCAAACCCACATCCTTGCATTGGAAGATGGATTCTTAAGCACTGGGCCCCTGAGCAGGTCCACCATGTTGTCTTATTTCCTGTCTGAATGTATTCCTCCTCTCCCTTTCTCTTCACTTCTCAGGATCACCCCATCCAGTCACATGTTTTGTGCTACATCAGCATTTTCAGATCTCTTTCCAGACTGTATAATTTGAGAGTTACAAATGTTTTCCCATGGTACCAAATGTCTTTTATTTTCGGCTGAATTGGTCAGTTAAAAAACACGGTATTTCAAATCTTAAGAGTGCAAATTTCATCTCTTTCCATTTCACTCCATGTCACTTGATTTTCGGCAAACTCTAGGTCCCTTTACACCAGATATTTTAGAGTTACCTTCTATAACTGGTCCCCAAGTCCTACCAATGACATTAACAGCCTTTATTTTAGCCTTTTATTTCTACTTCCATACACCTTGTTGTAATTTATATTACTCCATTCCAGGACAAAGTTGGTGGCTCAGGTGGTAAGGAGTCCACCTGCAATGCAGGAGACCCAGATTTAATCTCTGGGTCTGGAAGATCTCCTGGAGAAGGGAATGGCAACCCACTCCAGTATTCTTGCCTGAGAGATCCCATGGACAGAGGAGACTAGCAGGTTACAGTCCACGGGGTCACAGAGTCAGAGACAATCTAGCTACTAAACAACAACAGAAACACGACTAACTAGACCAGTTCAGTTCAGGTGCTCAGTTGTGTCTGACTCTGCGTCCCAATGGACTGCAGCACGCCAGGCCTCCCTGTCCATCACCAATTCCTGGAGTTTACTCGAACTCATGTCCATTGAGTCAGTGATGCCATCCAACCATCTTATCCTCTGTCATCCCCTTCTCCTCCTGCCCTCAATCTTTCCAGCATCAGGGTCTTTTCCATTGAGTCAGTTCGTCACATCAGGTGGCCAAAGTATTGGAGTTTCAGCTTCAGCATCAGTCCTTCCAATGAATATTCAGGACTGATTTCCTTTAGGATGGACTGGTTGGATCTCCTTGCAGTCCAAGGGAATCTGAAAAGGCATCTCCAACTCAACAGTTCAAAAGCATTAATTCTTGAGCACTCAGCTTTTTTTATGGTCCAACTTTCTCCTCCACACATGACTACTGGAAAAACACTAGCTTTGACTAGATGGACCTTTGTTGGCAAAGTAATTTCTCTGCTTTTCAATATGCTGTCTAGGTTGGTCATAACTTTCCTTCCAAGGAGAAAGAGTCTTCTAATTTTATGGCTGTACTCCCCATCTGCAGTGATTTTAGAGTCCAAAAAAAGAAAAAAAAAGTCTGTCACTGTTTCCAGTTTTCCCATCTATTTGCCATGAAGTGACGGGACCAGATGCCATGATGTTAGTTTTCCGAATGTTGAGTTTTAAGCCAACATTTTCACTCTCTTCTTTGATTTTTTATCAAGAGGCTCTTTACTTTTTCGCTTTCTGCCATAAGGGTGGTGTCATCTGCATATCTGATTTTATTGATATTTCTCTCAGCAATCTTGATTCCAGCTTGTGCTTCTTCCAGCCCAGCATTTCTCATAGTGTACTCTGCATATAAGTTAAATAAGCAGGGTGACAATATACAGTCTTGATGTACTCCTTTCTCTATTTGGAAAACAGTCTGTTGTTCCATGTCCAGTTCTAACTGTTGCTTCCTAACCTGCATACATATTTCTTAAGAGGCAGGTCAGGTGGTGTGAACTTCCTATCTGCTGAAGAATATTCCACAGTTTGTTGTGATCCAAACAGTCAAAGAATTTGGTATAGTCAATAAAGCAGAAGTACATGTTTTTCTGGAACTCTCTTGCTTTTTCGGTGATCCAGCATGTACTCTTGAAGCCTGGCTTGGAGATTTGAGGATTACTTTACTAGTGTGTGAAATTAGTGCAATTGTGTGGTAGTTTGAGCATTCTTTGGCATTGCTTTTCTTTGGGATTGGAATGAAAACTGACCTTTTCCAGTCTGGTGGCCACTGTTGAGTTTTCCAAATTTTATGGCATATTGAGTGCAGCACTTTCACAGCATCAACGTTTAGGATTTGAAATAGCTCAACTGGAATTCCATCACCTCCACTAGCTTTGTTTGTAGGGATGCTTCCTAAGGCCCACTTGACTTCGCATTCCAGGATTCCTGGCTCTAGCTGAGTGATCATATCATCCTGATTATCTGAGTTGTGAAGATCTTTTCTGTACTGTTCTGTGTATTCTTGCCACCTGTTCTTAATATCTTCTGCTTCTGTTAAGTCCATGTGACTTCTGTCCTTTAGTGTGCCCGTCTTTCCATGAAATGTCCCTTGGTATGTCTAATTTTCTTGAAAAGATCTCTAGTCTTTCCCATTCTATTGTTTTCCTCTATTTCTTTGCATTGATCACTGATTGAGGAGGGCTTTCTTATCTCTCCTTGCTATTCTTTGGGACTCTGCATTCAAATGGGTATATCTTTCCTTTTCTCCCTTGCCTTTTGCTTCTCTTCTTTTCTCAGCTATTTGTAAGGCCTCCTCAGACAGCCATTTTGCCTTTTTGCATTTCTTTTTCATGGGGATGGTCTTGATCCCTGCCTCCTGTACAGTGTCACCAACCTCCATCATAGTACTTCAGGCACTCTATCAGATCTAATCCCTTGAATCCATTTGTCACTTCCACTGTATAATTGTAAGGGATTTGATTTAGGTCATACCTGAATGGTTGAGTGGTTTTCCCTACTTTCTTCAATTTAAGTCTGAATTTGGCCATAAGGAGTTCATGATCTGAGCCACAGTCAGCTCCCAGTCTTGTTTTTGCTGACTGTATAGAGCTCTCGATCTCTGGCTGCAAATAATATAATCAGTCTGATTTTGGTATTGACCATCTGGTGCTGTTCATGCATAGAGTCTTCTCTTGTGTTGTTGGAAGAGGGTGTTTGCTGTGACCAGTGCATTCTTTTGGCAAAACTCAATTAGCATTTGCCCTGCTTCATTTTATACTCAAGGCCAAATTTTCCTGTTACTCCAGGTATCACTTGACCTCCTGCTTTTGCATTCCAGTCCCTTATAATGAAAAGGACATATTTTTTGGCCGTTAGTTCTAGAAGGTCTTGTAGGTCTTCATAGAAACATTCAACTTCAGCTTGTTCAGCATTACTTGTTGGGACATAGACTTGGATTACTATGATATTGAATGGTTTGCCTTGGAAATGAACAGAGATCATTCTGCTGTTTTTGAGACTGAATCCAAGTTCTGCATTTTGGAGTCTTCTGTTGACTATGATGGCTACTCCATTTCTTCTAAGGATTCTTGCCCACAATAGTAGATATAATTGTCGTCTGAGTTAAATATGCCCATTCAAGTCCATTTTAGTTCTCTGATTCCTATAATGTCAGTGTTTACTCTTTCCATCTCCAGTTTGACCACTTCCAATTTGCCGTGATTTATGGACCAAACATTCCAGGTTCCTATGCAATGTGCTGTTTGAATCATTGGACTTTACCTCCATCATCAGTCACATCCACAACTGGGTGTTGTTTTTGCTTTGGCTCCATCTGTTTATTCTTTCTGGAGTTATATCTGCACTTATCTCTAGTAGCATATTGGGAACCTACCAGTTTGGGGGGTTCATCTTTCAGTGTTCTATCTTTTTGCCTTTTCATACTGTTCACAGGGTTCTCAAAGCAAGAATACTGAAGTGCTTTGCCATTCTCTTCTCCAGTGGACCACGTTTTGTCAGGCCTCTCCACCATGACCCGCCCATCTCAGGTGGCCCTACATCTCAGATGAGCCTACATGGCTCATAGTTTCATTGAGTTAGAGAAGGCTGTGGTCCATGTGATGAGATTAGTTAGCTTTCTGTGATTGTGGTTTTCATTCTGTCTGCCCTCTGATGGAAAAGGATAGGAGTCTTATGGCAGCTTCCTGATGGGAGAGACTGACTGAGGGGGAAACTGGGTCTTGTTCTGATGGGCGGGGCTGTGGTCAGTAAATGTTTAATCCAATTTTCTGTTGATGGGTATAGCTGTGTTCCCTTCTGGTATTTATTACCAGAAAGAGGTTTGGAGGGGCAAAATATCGAGTTTAGAATCAAACCCCATTTCATGTAATTGAAATTGTAAGCCTTCTTTAAAAATCTTCTGTTAGTTTTTTAACCTTCAGAAAAAGGCACCTATATTCTCAATTGTCACATGAGCTATAAACCATGCTTTTCAAATAAGCAAAATCAAAACTGTTAATAGCAAAAAGAAACAATCTGAATGGAAGCAATTCCTGCATTCTCTGAGAACACACAGGGAACAAAGCACCAGATTAGATGCCATTTTCAAGCAGCAGGTTGAGTCAGAATAAATGAATAATTTAAGGAAACTTATTTTGTGGCTGTAATATCTTTAGTAGTGCATTAAGGTCTAGTCACCTTCAACACTCCTGCCTTACTCCCCCACTCACCTTCAACAGCAAAGTTCTACATCAAAGTGATTAACTGCTGGACATTACAGTGTGTTAATATGACATTCTAATTGATCCAAATAAGTAGCAGTTGTCTTAGAAGCTAATGATGAGAGGAAAGCCCTGATTAATTTGTCAGGTTAGAAAATTCATCAGTCTCATGCTGTTTGTATTTTAGTCGCTCAGTTGTGTCCAACTCTTTGCAACCCCATGGAATGTAGCTTGCCGGGCTCCTTTGCCCATGAAATTATCCAAGTAAGAATACTGGAGTGGGTAGCTCTTCCCTTCTCCAGAAGATCTTCCCAGCCCAGGGATCAAACCCAGGTCTCCAGGGAGCTCTCATGCTGTTTACAGTAATAGATTATCAGAAAACCACAGTCCTTGGGAAAGAAGACAGCTGTTTTACCCTAATTTCAGATAGAATTGAAACAAATCTAAATGGTGCAAAACAGAGGTTTAAAAAAGTGAGCAAGAGTCAAATCATGAGAAGAAAGGAATTATTTAGCTACTACTTTGTATCATGTGGTAACAGCTTTATGTTCCAAATCTAAAATGGTCCTAGGCATCCAAGAGCACTCTTCACTAGTTGGCCACACTTCCACCATATGCTCAGCCTTGGAGCCTCTTCCTATCACTGAAGGATAAGATGGAGCTAGTCAAATCCTCCCATCACACCAAATGTGATTTCAGAAGAAAGACCTTCAGTTTGCCATAAAAGAAAAGTGAAAATGCTTAAAAGGTAATGAGACTGGTATCAGCAATTCCAAATTACATTTATTAAAAAAAAGATACTGAGAGGACTT
>SJYQ01001926.1:230976-250727 GCA_006410935.1 Redunca redunca
AAGTTATTGCAGGTATACACAATCTGTGCATATTTTTAATGGAAGAAAGAGGAATCCAGGAAGTTAAGTAAAGTATTTATGCATTTGTTCTTTCCATATTTTTATATAAGCATTGTAGATAGAAAGATAAATAAGACCTTATTTGTTTTAAGGGGTTTGTAATACAGTTGATGGATACATGAGCATGTAAAAAAAAAAAAGACATACATGCTATTACAAGTACTATGTAAGATGTCTATAGAAATTATAATAATGAGAGCCTCAAGGAGAGAGCTGGGTAATTTACCTGGGATCAAAGTTTAAGGGTCATGATAAATTAGTTGAGGATATGGTTTTAAATGAAACATGATTTTTAAAAAGTGAGTCAGTCTTATCAACACTTTTGTTTTTCAATATTGAAAATAAATGTTAAAGGCCTGTTTGATATACTCTTTCTTAATCTCTCACTGGCTTCTCCTTGCTACCCTCATACATTAGTATTTTCTCCAAAACCAACGTTTTCTGCCCTTTAAAATGAAGCTTATCTTAATTTTAGCTTGAATAAAACAAAATAAGAATCATGAGTCAACCACCAGAAGGTCACATCAAGATATTCTAGAAACAAATTAAAGTGACATTTGTTTAATAAACTCCTTTTATATTCATGTACTGGCTTTCCTCCATTAGAAGTAAATATTCAGAGCCACTGTGATTTAACTAAAAAAGTATCAGTAACATTTTGAGCTCTCCCAGTTTACACTTGATTAATGTCTAAAGACATTAGAATTCATTTTTCTGCTCAATTCCAATAAAGACTTTTCCTTACTTTCTTCCAATGTCTTTTCTCAAAATATAAAAGACAGATTACTAATGATTTTCTGTTGTGCTGTATAATTTTGAAAAATGAGATTCAATTTTCCTAGTAATCGTGGTTTTAAAATGCTTATTCCCTATAAAAGTGAGTCACTCATAATTTTTAGAACTTGGTATAGCAGCCATATAAAAGGCTTATTGTTGCCTCCTGAGAAAGCTTTGTAACTGTATAGACTGTTGCTCTGTGTTTATACCTTGGTCCGGTGGTTTCTGGAAGAGGAGGCATGTTCCTTCCTCCAGTGTTATGTTTAATTAAGGGGTCTCCATGCCACAGATGAGCTTTCAGTATTAACTAATTTAGTTATACTCTTTGAATTCACTTGGCACCCATTTTCCAGACACACAACTCTGCCAATAGGATGATTGAACTGGAAGAGATTGTGATGTCAGTTGTTCTGCATATATTAAAGAATTTCCTCTCCATCCAGTTTTTTGGGCAGAGAAGCTGTTACTAAATTGAGTTCTCTAAGACTCCTCTGTGCCTTTCCTTCCATTTGGTCTTGGTCAGGCATCATAGCCTATGTCATCAGCCACGTTATAACTGTA
The DNA here is from genome assembly GCA_006410935.1 of Redunca redunca. NCBI lineage: Eukaryota > Metazoa > Chordata > Mammalia > Artiodactyla > Bovidae > Redunca > Redunca redunca. Next base: position 232,375 of record SJYQ01001926.1, read on the forward strand.
ACCCTCAAAGGCGTAAAAGGTCTTAGCCCCAGGAGGCTCTTTCCTTTTAGGTACATTTGTGAGCACAGATATATCCACTTAGGGACCACACCAGAGTGCTACATGTTCTAACTATATGCTTGCTTATTTAGTGTACTTGTTGAAGTTTCTTGTTTGTGGCCCAAAATAAGTGTAATTTTCATAATTATGTTATCAGTCAGGATGCAGAAAGAAAATATAAGTCCTCTGTAAAGTTTAATGTTGATTTCTTGCTGTACAGCACTAAGTTGTGTCCAACTCTTTGCCACCCCATGGACTGCAACATGCCATGCTTCCACACCCTTCACAATCTCCCCAAGTTTGCTCAAACTCATGTTTATTGATGGTTGATGCTATGCAACCATTTCATCCTCTGTTGTCCCCTTTTTCTCCTGCCCTCAATCTTTCCCAGTATCAGGGTTGTTTCCAATGAGTCAGTTCTTCATATAAGATGGCCAAAGTATTAGAGATTCAGCTTCAGTATCAGTCCTTCCAATGAATATTCAGGACTGATTTCCTTCAGGATTGACTTGACTTCCTTGCAGTCAAGGGACTCGCATGAGTCTTCTCCAGAACCACAGTTCAAAACCATCAACTCTTGGCACTCAGACTTCTTTAGGGTCCGACTCTCACATCCATACATGACTACTGGAAAAACCATAGCTTTGACTAGATAGACCTTTGTTGGCAAAATAATGTCTCTGCCCTTTAATATGCTTTCTAGGTTTGTCATGGCTTTCCTTCAAAGGAGAAAGTATCATTTAATTTCATGGCTGCAGTCACCACGCACAGTGATTGTGGAGCCCAAGAAAATAAAATCTGTAACTGTTTCCACTTTTCCCCATCTGTTTTCCATGAATTATGGGACTGGATGCCATGATCTTAGTTTTTTGAATATTGAGTTTTAAACCAACTTTTTCACTCTCCTGTTTTACCCTCATCAAGAGGCTGTTTAGTTCCTCTTCGCTTTCTGCCATTAGAGTGCCATCACCTGCATATCTGAGGTAGTTGATATTTTTCCTAGGAATCTTGATTCCAACTTGTGATTCATCCAGCCTGGCATTTAGCATGATGTACTCTGCATAGATGTTAAATAAGCAGGGTGATGATAATGAACTCATTGATGAACAAGCTTGATGAACTCCTTTATCAATTTTGAACCAGTCCATTTTTCCATGTCTGGTTCTAACTGTTGCTTCCTGATACAGGTTTCTTATAATACAGGTAAGGTGATCTGGTATTCCCATTTCTTTAAGAATTTTCCATAGTTTGTTGTGATCCACACATTCAAAGGCTCTAATGTAATCAATGAAGCAGAAGCAGATGTTTTTCTGGAATTCCCTTACTTTTTCTATGATCCAACATATGTTGGCAATTTGATCTCTGGTTCCTCTGCCTTTTCTAAATACAGCTTGTACATCTGGAAGTTCTCATTTCACATACTGTTGAAGCCTATTTTAAAGGATTTTGAGCATTACTTTGCTAGCTTGTGAAGTGAGAATGAACTTTACGTTGGTTTGGACATTTTTAGACACTATCTTTCTTTGGAATTGGAATGAAAACTGACCTTTTCCAGTCCTGTGACCATTGCTGTTTTCTAAATTTGCCAGCATATTGAGTGCAGCCCTTTAACAGCATCATCTTTTAGGAATTGAACTAGCTTAGCTGGAATTCATCACCTTCACTAGCTTTGTAGTAATGCTTCCTAAGGCCAAATTAACTTTACACTCCAAAATGTCTGGCTCTGGGTGAGTGACCACATCATCATGGTTATCTGGGTCATTAAGACCTTTTTTCTTTAATAGTTCTTCTGTGTATTCTTGCCACTTCTTACTACTACCTTCTGCTTCTGTTAGGTCTTTGCTGTTTCTGCCCTTTATCATCTCTATCATTGCATGAAACGTTCCCTTGATATGTCTGATTTTCTTAAAGAGATCTTTAGTCTTTCCTATTATGTTGTTTTTGTGTTGTTCACTTAAGAAGGCTTTCTTATCTTTTCTTGCTATTCTTGGAGCTCTCCATTCAGTTGGATATATGTTTCCTTTTCCTTTCTTCTTTGTCTTTCACTTCTCTTCTTAGCTATTTGTAAAGCCTCATCAGACAATGACTTTGCCTTCCTGCATTTCTTTTTCTTGGCGATGGTTTTTGTAACTGCCTCCTGTACAGTGTTATGAAAACCTCTATCCATAGTTCTTCAGGCATTCTGTCTACCAGATCTAATCCCTTGAATCTCTTTGTCACCTGAACTGTATAATCATAAGGGATTTAATTTAGGCCATAACTGAATGGCCTAGTGGTTTTCCCTACTTTCTTCAATTTAAGTCTGGATTTTACAATAAAGAGCTGATGATTTAAGCCACAGTCAGCTCCTGGTCTTGTTTTTGCTGATTGTATAGAGCTTCTCCATCTTTAGCTGCAAAGAATATAATGTCTGATTTTGGTATTGAACATCTGCTGATGTCCATGTGTACCATAGTGTCTTGTGTTGTTGGAAGAAGGTGTTTGCTATGACCAGTGTGTACTCTTGGCAAAACTTTGTTAGCCTTTGACTTGCTTCATTTTGTACTTCAAGGCTAAGATTGCCTTTTACTTCAGGTATCTCTTGACTTCCTACTTTTGCATTCCAGTCCCCTATGATGAAAATGACATCTTTTTGAGTGTTAATTCTAGAATGTCTTGTAGGTCTTCATCAGTTCAGTTCAGTTTAGTCACTGAGTCGTGTCTGACTCTTTGCAACCCCATGAATTGCAGCACGCCAGGCCTCCCTGTCCATCACCAACTCCCGGAGTTCACTCAAACTCATGTCCATTGAGTCAGTGATGCCATCCAGCCATCTCATCCTCTGTTGTCCCCTTCCCCTCCTGCCCCCAATTCCTCCCAGCATCAGAGTCTTCTCCAATGAGTCAACTCTTCAAATGAGGTGGCCAAAGTACTGGAGTTTCAGCTTTAGCATCATTCCTTTCAAAGAACACCCAGGACTAATCTCCTTTACAATGGACTGGTTGGATCTCCTTGCAGTCCAAGGGACTCTCAAGAGTCTTCTCCAACACCACAGTTCAAAAGCATCAATTCTTCGGCGCTCAGCCTTCTTCACAGTCCAACTCTCACATCCATACATGACCACTGGAAAAACCATAGCCTTGACTAGACGGACCTTAGTCGGCAAAGTAATATCTCTGCTTTTGAATATGCCATCTAGGTTGGTCATAACATTCCTTCCAAGCTGTAAGCATCTTTTAATTTCATGGCTGCAGTCACCATCTGCAGTGATTTTGGAGCCCCCCAAAATAAAGTCTGACACTGTTTCCACTGTTTCCCTATCTATTTCCCATGAAGTGTTGGGACCAGATGCCATGATCTTTAGAACCATTCAATTTCAGTTTCTTCAGCATTATTAGTTGGGGCATAGACTTGTATTCCTGTGATGTTGAATGGTTTTCCTTGGAAACAGAGATCATTCTGTTGTTTTTGAGAATGCACCAAAGTACTGCATTTTGGACTCTTATTGACTTTGAGGGCTACTCTATTTCTTCAATATGAACTAGTGATGCATTTATTCAGGGATTATTTCTATCTTGTTTTTCTACTTAATCTGTTAGTGAATTAAGTTTATACTGTCCTGTTTACTTCTTCTTGTATTTCTAGATTTCTTTAGTTTTATGCATGTCAATACTGTCTTACTTGGAACATAAAGGTTATTGTTTTATGTTTATTATGGATTTTATCTTTCAACATTATTAATTTTTTGAAACTGTTGTTTCAGTCTTTGCTTCCTTTTGTGTATTTTCCAGATTATGTATATCTTTGTCCATCATCTTATTTTTTTGCTTTGGTACCCTTATTGTTCACAGGACATAGCTGTTGTTTGTCTTTGTGTGTTTTTATAACCTATATTCTTGGTCTGTTTTTTCCTGAGTACACTTCCCCCCCATTTTTGTTATGATAGGTAGTTTTGTCAAACTTCTGGCATATGAATTCATTTTTTATTTTTAATGCTTTTTCTTTTTGTCTTGATTCCATTGAAGCCATACCATTCCATTGCTATGCCATATTAGTTGCCATTTCCCAGTAATTTGAAAGGATATAAGCTTAAAAATCTTAGATTGTTTCCATTTGTAAATTATATATTTAAACATTTGTTTCAAGTTTCAGCAGAAGAATAATGCAATATTTTATAAAAGTGAGAATACTTATACATCTATTTTTTTGCCTCTTCTTTAGTGGTAAATATATATTAAACTCTTGACCATAGATTTTTGACTGTATTAAATTATATCCTGTTTTATTCCTCCTAGTGTAGTCCTTTTACAAAAAGACAATTCTATTTATTAATACAGTGTTAATGTCAATACTTTTACCCTAACACCTTTGTTTGTGAATTACTTCTTTTGGTCTAGTTCCTATCTTTAAGTAAGCTTTTTAGAGGAGAATGTCGTGTGAAAAGATTTTTATTTTTCTTAAGCAATGTTTTCCCATCATCTGAAAATATATAAATGGCAACCACCCTGAGCATAGAATTTTTTGTTCTCACAGTAAAACTAGGTAGACATCTTTTCATTTGCCTTCTGGCATTGAGGTATCTGAAACAAAACCCAGGAAACAACTTCCTTGAAAAATTCTAGTAAATTTATTAAATGTCAAGATTAAATAAAGAATCTTTTAAAAGTGTCTAGAGAGAATGAGGCAGAGAAAGCAATGGCACCCCACTCCAGTACTCTTGTCTGGAAAATCCTATGGACGGTGGAGCCTGGTGGGCTGCAGTCCATGGGGTCGCTACGAGTCAGACACCACTGAGCGACTTCACTTTCACTTTTCACTTGCATGCATTGGAGAAGGAAATGGCAACCCACTCCCGTGTTCTTGCCTGGAGAATCCCAGGGACGGGGGAGCCTGGTGGGCTGCCGTCTATGGGGTCACACAGAGTCGGACACGACTAAAGTGACTTAGCAGTAGCAGAGAGAATGAGGACACTAGCAGTATTTCCAGCATTCAGTTTTGCCTCTTAGGTTTGTCCAAGTTGATTGTGTTTTCTCAAAATTTGGGAAGTTTAAATAAGGTTTTCTTTTTTCTTGATTTGGTGACTATTTTGGTTCTTTTTGGTATGGCTCAGGGAAAGATGCTCTATAAGAAATACCACCATTATTAAGAGTTGTATTTTCCCCCTTTAGTAGTTGATGGGTAGCTTCAAACAATAAAATATTTTGAAGGAGTGATAACAATTTGAATAAGTTTATGGCAAATAAAAATGTGTCTGTAACTGTACTTTTTAGAAAACTATAACTTCAAGGGACTTTAACTTGTCTGAATTTCTGGAAATTTTAGATGGGCAAATAGTCCAGAGATTTAGCTATGTATTATGTTTGTTATCTGAATATTTAATGTCCATTCTGGAAATAAAGTCTGTGTTCTTGCCTGGAGAATCCCAGGGGTGGGAGAGCCTGGTGGGCTGCCGTCTATGGGGTCACACAGAGTCGGATACGACTGCAGCAGCAGCCATCACCCAGAGTTTTATTCACCACTCTGTTTTCTTCAGATGCTGTATTTGTGAGGTAATATGGTGAGAAATCTGTATGCAGGTCAGGAAGCAACAGTTAGAACTGGATATGGAACAACAGACTGGTTCCAAATAGGAAAAGGAGTACATCAAGGCTGTATATTGTCACCCTGCTTATTTAACTTCTATGAAGAGTACATCATGAGAAACGCTGGACTGGAAGAAACACAAGCTGGAATCAAGATTGCTGGGAGAAATATCACTCACCTCAGATATGCAGATGACACCACCCTTATGGAAGAAAGTGAAGAGCAACTAAAAAGCCTCTTGATGAAAGTGAAAGAGGAGAGTGAAAAAGTTGGGTTAAAGCTCAACATTCAGAAAACGAAGATCATGGCATCTGGTCCAATTATTTCATGGGAAATAGATGGGGAAACTGGAAACAGTGTCAGACTTTATTTTTTTTGGCTCCAAAATCACTGCAGATGGTGACTGCAGCCATGAAATTAAAAGACGCTTACTCCTTGGAAGAAAAGTTATGACCAACCTAGATAGTATATTCGAAAGCAGAGACATTACTTTGCCGACTAAGGTCCGTCTGGTCAAGGCTATGGTTTTTCCTGTGGTCATGTATGGATGTGAGAGTTGGACTGTGAAGAAGGCAGAGCGCCGAAGAATTGATGCTTTTGAACTGTGGTGTTGGAGAAGACTCTTGAGAGTCTCCTGGATTGCAAGGAGATCCAACCAGTCCATTCTGAAGGAGATCAGCCCTGGGATTTCTTTGGAAGGAATGATGCTAAAGCTGAAACTCCAGTACTTTGGCCACCTCATGCGAAGAGTTGACTCATTGGAAAAGACTCTGATGCTGGGAGGAATTGGGGGCAGGAGGAGAAGGGGACGACAGAGGATGAGATGGCTGGATGGCATCACTGACTCAATGGATGCGAGTCTGAGTGAACTCTGGGAGTTGGTGATGGACAGAGAGGCCTGGCGTGCTGCAATTCATGGGGTCGCAAAGAGTTGGACACGACTGAGTGACTGAACTGAACTGAACTGATGGCTGGTAGGCAAAAGGAAGCACCTATTCTGTTTATTTATGACTCAAATATGTGAAATATAGTATGATTATACTGGATTCTGATATTTTGCATTTGATGCCCTTTATAAATGAAAGATTCATTTTCCCCCTTGCCTGGCATGTTGTAGATAAAGAACCTTCTAGAATTTCCTTGGCTGCTAATAGCCACCACTCACCCATGTTCCTGTCCCTTCTTAGGACAGCCTTCACCTACAACTGATTTATGTACAAGGTATAAAGCCCCATGCTTCTAAACCCAAGTCAAGCACCTTTGAAGATTCATGTCAGCTATAGAACTCTCTGCAAGTTTGAATGAGGGTTGAGTTGAGATTGCATTACTCTTCATTTCTCTGTCTCTCCAGTATCGCTTGCTGCTTTTCCCTTCTACAGGTTTTTATCTTTTAAATTTTTTTAAAAATTATTTTTTATTGGTATATAGTAGCTTTACAGTGTTGTTAGTTTCTACTGTACAGCAAAATGAGTCAGCCTTACATATATGTGTATCACCTCCCTTTTGTACCCCTGTCCCATTCAGGTCACCCCAGTGTATTAAGCAGAGTTCCCTGTGTTAGACAGTATGTTCTTATTAGTTATTCGTTTTATCCATAGTATCAATAGTGTATGTGCGCCAGTCCTAATTCCTCCCACCCCATCTATTTGTTCTCTATATCTGTACTCCTGTTTCTGCTTTGCACATAACATTATCTATGCTATTTTTCTAGATTCCATATATATGCATTAATATATATTTGTTTTTCTTTTTCTGACTTACTTCACTCTCTTTGACACTCTCTAAGTCCATCCATGTCTCTGCAAATGTCCCAAATTTTGTTTCTTTTTATAACTGAGTAATATTCCATTGTATATATGTACCATATCTTCATCTGTTCCTCTGTTGATGGACATTTAGGTTATAGGTTTTAATCTTAAGGACACTTCCTAATAATCTTCCAGACCTTAGCCTTCATTTCAGTTTCCTGTATAAACCAAACCTGAAATAATACTGAAAAAATATTTTTGATACTAATACTGTTGAGTATATTTTTCTCACATAGCCTGAATCTTATTTTTAGCTTCAGCATACGAGTACAAAAGAATAGGTCTACAGTTCCCTGTGGTTTACTTGATTTTATCTTTGTGAAGCTCATTACCTAGTCAATAAACATTTGTGTACAGATCCTGTGCCAAGTGCTGCTGATTAAGTGTTGATGACAAAGCGGTAGAGCCCTGACATATGGAAATATTATCTAAAAGACTCTCTTAAATGAGATCAGCATTCACATACATACATAAGACATATACATATTAAAATATTACTATGAAGGGACATGTAATAGAGGTGAAAAGGGAGAGTGAAAATGCAGCAAGATAAGGTAGGATCCAGAAAGGCCATTTAGAGAAAATGACACATAAGCTGCAGACTGAAAGACAAAAAGATGACAAGGGAATTCTAGGAAATGGGAGAATCACCTTCCATGGCTCTGAGACAGGAGAATACCTGTGTACTGGTAACTGAAGCTCAGTATGGCTAGAGAATAATAAACAAGGGAAGGCGGCATGCCATGAGGTTGTAGACCGGATTAGGGGCTCTGTTGTGGAGTGTGATCATTTTTCCCACAAGCATTAGGAAGCTTCTGAAAGATTTAACCAAGGTAGTGATATGATGTAGTTACTTTAAAAAAAAAATGATTTCTCTCTTTGTCATATAGACAGTAGTGAGGGAGGGGAGTGGAAATAAGCAGATGTGTTAGGGACCCACTGTTATGTTGAACTAAGGAGTTGACAGTGGTTTGGACTAGTGGTTCATGTAGAGTTAAAGCTGAATGCATTCATGAGAGACAGGTTACAGGTTTCATTCACTAGTTACGGGTTTGAAATGGTAGGGCTACAGATTGTATACAGGTAGGAAGATGGTAAAGAAAAGGATGAAAAGTGAGTATTCTTTGTGTTTGGGGTTGAGAAACTAGGTACATGGGGGGACCATTCATAAGATGACTCCATGACAGCAGGATTCTCTGGAAAAGTTAGAGTCTATGCTCATGGGAAGGGTACAGGGACTGCAGAAACAGGGACACCTGTATGGAGCAAGGTGTAGAAGAAGAGTGCAATTGCAATTTTGTTAGACAGTTTTACAGAGTTGAATAGAACATAAAGTAGCACCCAGTTCAACTGTTGCATTAAAGAGATGAGCAGACTGAAGCTCAGGAGCTATAAACTTGTGAACCTGTCAAAATCATCTAGAAAGCCAAAGGGATGTTTTCCTTACCAGGTAATACATTATTTATTTAAATAGTTTCAATTATTTTAGATGTTTTATTTACTTCCTTGATCATATACAGTTGTAGATATTTGCTTCCATTTTTAACTTTGCTTACTTTCCATAACTTCATGTAAAACCCAATTCAAAAATTATAGATTGAGCTACTGAATTTTATACTAAGGCGATATATTCCAAATGCTGAATATACAGGAAAACATTTTATTCCTGAAAATAATATTAATTGGAAGTTCAAAAGTCTACAGTATTTACAAATAGATGTCATTTGAAATAAAGTCCATTTGATTATATATGCTGAATTTTAAGCTGGATTAAAACTCAACATTCAAAATACTAAGATTATGGCATCCAGTCCCATCACTTCATGGCAAATACATAGGGAAACAATGGAAACAGTGACAGACTTTAATTTCTTGGACTCCAAAATCACTATAGATGGTAACTGCAGCCCTAAAATTAAAAGATGCTTGCTCCTTGGAAGAAAAGCTATGATGAACCTAGACAGCATATTAAAAAACAGAGACATTGCTGACAAACAATCATATAGTCAAAGCTATGGTGTTTCCGGTAGTCATGTATGAGTTGTACCATAAAGAGAGTGAGAGCTGGACCATAAAGAAATCTGAGCATTGAAGAATTTATGCTTTTGAACTATGGTATTGGAGAGTCCCTTGGACTGCAAGGAGATCAAACCAGTCAATCATAAAGGAAATAAATCCTGCATATTCATTGGAAGGACTGATGTTGAAGCTCCAATCCTTTGGCCACCTGATGTAAAAAACTGACTCATTAGAAAAGACCCTGTTGCTGGGAAAGTTTGAAGGCAGGAGGAGAAGGGGATGACAGAGGATGAAATGGTTGGATGGCATCATTGACTCAACGGACATGAGTTTGAGCAAGCTCTGGGAGTTGGTGATGGACAGGGAAGCCTGGCGTGCTGCAGTCAATAGGGTTGCAAAGAGTCAGACATGACTGAGCAACTGAACAGAATTATATATGCAACCAGAGTGCCAGTAATTGTATGAAAAAGTGAAAGTGTTGGTCACTCAGTTATGCCTGACTCTTTGTGACCCCTTGGGCTGTAGCTCACCAGACTTCTCTGTCCATGGAATTCTCCAGGCAAGAATACTGGAGTGGGTTGCTATTCCCTTCTCCAGGGAAGCTTCCCAATCCAAGGATCAAACTCCAGTCTCCTGCATTGCAGGCAGATTCTTTACTGTCTGAGACACCAGGGAAGCCCCTACATATGATAAAAATATTTTTCATGCAAAATGAAACTGGAAATGTTAGAGTATCATGTGAAGAAACCTTTGCCTGTAAGAAAAAACTGCCATCTTCTTATGAAGGTTTGCTTTAGCCCCTTTGACAAGGGTAGTGAAAAAGAAGTTAAAAACACATCAATGTGATTAGCAAATGTGAGCTTAGAAATATCTCACACTTGAAAACAGAATTCTATTATCACCTTTGTAAGGCTGATCTTCTTCCTCCATATTTATGTAACTTTATCATCTAGAGAAAGATTATGGGAATTTTGAAAATAGCTGATAGTTAAGAAACACCACCGTAGCACCACCATAGCACTTTACTGAATACATAATATAACATTTCCATCTCCTCTAAAAGCCTTAAAAAATATACCATTATCAGTATAGCTTGGTAAGGACACTGTCCATGATCAAGCTCTCCTATTTAATCAGGGTAAGAATCCTTTTATCATCCTCTGAGGATGACAGCTAAAGCTGAAACTCCAGTACTTTGGCCACCTCATGCAAAGAGTTGACTCATTGGAAAAGACTCTGATGCTGGGAGGGATTGGGGGCAGGAGGAAAAGGGGATGACAGAGGATGAGATGGCTGGATGGCATCACTGACTCGATGGACATGAGTCTGAGTGAATTTCGGGAGTTGGTGATGGACAGCGAGGCCTGGCGTGCTGCAATTCATGGGGTCGCAAAGAATCAGACACGACTGAGCGACGGAACTGAACTGAAGATGACACTGTGCTGTTTTTCCACCTGGTTCTCTCTACTTTTCATTCCTCTTTATGATCTACATTTTATGTATTGAGACATTCTTTTTTCAAAAGAAACAAGTACTGCTATACAAATGAGACTATGTTGTTGTTTATATCACATGGAAGTTTAAATATAATTTGACCTTATCTGGTGTTTGTTAGCTTCTGAGTTTTCTGAATCACTGATTTAATTTTTCCAAGTGTAACTCATAAAGTTCATCCAATTGCTGCTCATTATTTCGTGTAATACTCCTAAAGGTATTCATAAGCTGGAGGTATAAAGGGATTCATAGAGAAAATTAGGATTCTGAATTAGAGATTGTATCCCCCCTATGGACTAGAAATATATTGAGATTATTGAGATGATTAAAAAAAATAATACATGTTGTAGAGAGAAAAAAAAGTCCTCTGCACTCTAGCTAGCTATGTGACCTCAGGCAATTTCTTAGTGTGCCCTGACCTCATTTCCTTCATCTTTAATAAGAAAGTTTTTACAAGTCCCAGCTGTTAGGTCTTTTAATGTCTTTGACTTTTAAGATTCTAAAAGGTCTCTTCTAGGTGGTAAATGATGGTATCTTTATTTGCATATTGAATTTTTCACCAAAATATTAACGAACAACATGGACTTATGCTGCTTTAATATTCTGTGTTTTTCTCAGTCTCTTTTAGGGGTTTTATGCAGTTTTTTCAGAAATTAACTGATAGAATGGGTGAGGGAATCATATGATATGAGCCAGCAACAAAGGAAAAGCAATACAAGGGTGCTTTGGGAAAAATACAGTGTGGCTGGGGTATACTTCTCTCCAACAAAGAGACCAAGGTCACAGCTCTAACTCTTTAGAAGTCTGTCTGCCCTTTCCAATGTCTGACTCCAAAGAAGTCCCACTCATTGCTGGGTTTAAAGTCAGTGCTTTTTATTTGCACCTGCCTATAGGGAATCAGGAATACTGGGGGAGGTACAGTCTAAGAAACAAGTAAGAATATCTGGTAGATTTTCCTAGACTGTACATTTCTCCAAGCCTAATGAAGTGATTTATTGTCCTGTAGTGCACCGTGAATCGTGCAGACACTTCTTTGTGATCACACTGCAGGATAGAGCTAAACTCTAAACACCAAATAGGATTCCCATGATTCTTATAGATGTCATTCATATGGCATATTTGTGCTCATTTTTTTCTTATATAGCAATTCTTATTCTTAGCTTTTTGGTTATTTTATGGATTTTTCTTGGTCACTTTAATCATCTTACTCCATTTAAGAAATGTAAGTTGGAAATTCTACTTGGAAAAACTATCTTGCTTTTAAACTGGACACTATGAGAAAAAGTACTGGAAAAAAAATCCTGCACTGATTCCTTTTAATACCTGAATATTTTTGGAGCTACTTCATTACAGTTTCTCAGGGATGGTATTTGGTATTTCCCTTATTAATCTATTATAAACTGTGTTTGAAAAATTATTGGAAAGGCTTAAAAAGTCAGTCATGTATAAATAAAATTAATGAAATAGAAGGGAAACCACAGTCAGGAAATGGAAGGAGGAAGCAAATGTATTAACTATGAGGTAAACAGAGCTTTGGTTTTGGAGTGACATAGCTCGACTTTTAAAAACCTTGCATGATTTGCTAGCTCTGTGACCTTGGGGAAGTTACTTAAAATTTGTGAATCTCAGTGTAGTGAGTGTTATTAATGGCAACTTCTTAGAATTATAGCAAGTATTACATAAAAAACTACATTTAGTGTCTGGAAGAAGATTGTTAAGATTTATAAGATCACTAAATGTTACTTATGCTGTTAATATTGTCATTATTATTTTCATAATTATGGTATATTATTTCCTTGACAGTGCTATTTGAAACTGAAGGGAATTTTAAAACAGTACTTCTGAAGTTTAAATGTGTATATGGTTCATTTGGGTCTCGTCAAAAATGCAAATCCTAGTTCAGTAGGTATTGTTTCTAAGAAGCTCCAGGGGTTGCTGAGATTGTTGGTCCACAGACAGACCACACTTTGTGTAGTAGCAAATCTCCATATATAGAAGGTCACAATCATGCCAGAAGGGGAAGGGTTGTCGATTTCTCACATAAAACAGAATTATGGACACAAGTAGGGAATTCCTTGGTAGCTTAGTTGGTAAAGAATCTGCCTGCAGTACAGGAGACCTGGGTTCAATCCCTGGGTCAGAAAAATCCCTTGGAGAAGGAAATGGCAACCCACTCCAATATTCTTGCCTGGAAAATCCCCATGGACAGAGTAGCCTGGCAGGCTACCGTCCATGGTGTCACATGAATTGGACATGACTTAGTAACTAAACCACCATGGATATAAATACCAATCCACATATCTTCACCATTTAGCATTTATCTCTCACCTTAACGGTATGTGAAAATGTTAGTTGCTCAGTAATGTCTGACTCTTTGTGACCCCATGGACTGTAGCCCACCATGGCTACACTGTCCAGGGAATTCTCCAGGCAAGAATACTGGAGTGAGTTGCCTTCCCTTTTCCAGGGTATTTTCCTGACCCAGGGACTGAAGCCAGGTCTCCCACATTTCAGGCAGATTCTTTACTGTCTGAGCCACCAGTGAAGCCCAGTTAATGGTGTAATTCAGACTAAAAAAAATCAGCAAAGAAAAAATTCAAATAATCTCTTTATTCATTCAGTAAACATTAGATTACTGCCTCTGGGTTACTTGCTGTAGGTAACAGAAAGAGGGCTTTGACACAGCTCCTTAAGAACCCCATTATAAGCTTATTTTTATAGGAATGTAGAAGATTTCACATAAATAACCATAACTCAAGACAGAGATTGAAAAGCACTATAAAACACCAAAACAAACTGCTAGAGAAGGTCAGTGTAGGGGGGGAATGATCCTAAAACAATATCTGCCTGTAATATTAATTTGACTGTCTTTTCCAGGCATCCCTCAGCCCATTGTCAAACTGAATCTTGCCTTTAAGTTTTGTGTTTTACTATTTCTGGAAGTTCTCAGTTTCTTCATATAATAGCAAATACTTAATGTATACTATGTATCAATCTATTCTCTGTGGGTTTTTTATAGAGATAAATTAATCCTCACAATGAGCTATAATAGAATTACCGTTATCTTCCTCATTTCACAGATGAGGAAAGGGAGAATCAGAGTCATTAAATTAACTCAGGTTTCTAAAATTCAGCCCTCACTAGACTTGTTTCAGTTCAGTCCAGTCGCTCAGTCGTGACTCTTTGCAACCCCATGAATCATAGCATGCCAGGCCTCCCTGTCCATCATCAACTCCTGGTGCCCCTTCTCAAATGGTAATATTCCTGGCCTCTTCTCTGAGAAATTCCCTCCTGCTTTGCTCTCCCCTATTCATCCTCCCCACAAAAGCTTACCTCTTATTTCTTCAAATAACCTCTTTTACCAGATGATACCACATTTGCTTGTGCGTAGCAGACCTCAAGCATATTTGTCATATAAAGTAAATAGATAAGTATATAAATGCATGCTAAGTTTTAGCAAATTATTTAATAGCCTAAAGACGTATCTATTCTGCCAAATAAATTTGATATTAGTATATTCAAAGACATGACTCCAGTGATGAAAATTTTACCCTATAAGTAAAGCAGATGGTTAACCATGGTATGTTCTAATAGCTCACTTTCATAGTACTGAAGTATATTCCTCTTTCTCCTGTCAAAAAATACATGAGATGCAAATGCATCTCTTTTATTGAAAATAAAGAGGTATGGGAAACTCTAAGAATCAGATCTAGTAAAGACCCTTAATTTATCTGCTATCCTTATTTTTATGTTATGCTTTAAGCCTGTTGGACATGACTGAGTGACTTCACTTTCACTTTTCACTTTCACGCATTGGAGAAGGAAATGGCAACCCATTCCAGTGTTCTTGTCTGGAGAATCCCAGGGACGGGGAGCCTGGTGGCCCACCCTCTATGGGGTCACACAGAGTCGGACACGACTGAAGTGACTTAGCAGCAGCAGCAGCATAGACAATGTATAAAGTTACAAATTATAAGTTTTTAAAAATTCATTCCGAACAGATAGTCTTTACATCTTTTAGAACATTTTTTATTTTTGTGAAACATTTGTTTTCTCCCAACTGCTCATTAATTTACACTCCCTTCCTTAACTGCACTTCATGAACACCTATACATAAATGAAAATATATTTTACAAATTAAAGCCATTTTAGGAGACAATTTTGGTCATAAATAATGAACAGGTGTGAGATTCCTCAGCCACCCTAGGTCCTGGCTACCAATCCCTTCTTTAAAATTTCAATAAGATCAAAAAGCAAACTGGGTAAGGGGGGCAAAATGTACAAACTTTTAGTGATAAGATAAATAAGCCATAAAGATATAATGCACAGCATGGTGACTATGGTTTATAATTATTGTTGTTTATTCACTCACATTCGTTTCCATGGATTGTAGACTGCCAGGCTGCTCTGAGCATGGGATTTCCCAGGCAGGGTTACTGGGGTGGGTTGCCATTTCCTTCTCCAGAGGATCTTCCTGACCCAGGGATCAAACCTGTGTCTTCTGCATTGGCAGGTGTGTCCTTTGCCACTGAGCCAAGGGAAGTCCCATAGTTTGTAATACTGTATTGTATAACTGAAGAGTTGCTAAGAGTAAATGTTAAAAGTTCTTCACTGCAAGAAAAAATGTGTATGGTGGTGGAAGTGAACTAGATTTTGTGATATTTACATATGTATAAAATATATATTCAATAAGTATAAATATTGACTTATTATATACCTGAATCTATCATGTACCCCAATAAAGCAAAACAAAATACTACCACCAGCAAAATATTCTGACCATAGATGATGTGATAATCCCTTGGATAGTCTTCCAAACATCTTTCCCCTAGTTCCCTGTGATGTCCCTTTTCTGATTTAGAAGTAAAGGCTCACAAGCTCTTATCCAGTCCAAAGTTCATGAATGTGTTACTATGTGATGGTTACCAATAAAAGCAGAAAAGGAATTTTATCATTGTAAGCAGAGAGGCATCAGAGAAATGAGCTAAAACATGGGAATATGGCTCATAGACAGTTTGTTCAGTGTCAAAATATTTTCACTAGAAAATCCATTAGATTCAGCTCAAAGTTAAACCATTTTAGAGAAAAACAAAATGAAGTATGTGAAAAAGGTATGTGAAAAAAAAATTGTACTCTATGCTAAGATTAATACCGCCCACAGTGTTGAAAGGTTTGTGGTCTTTTCCTTTGAGCAAGCTAAAAGGTCAGGAAACAGAAAGATGCTTGTGAGCTGTCATTTGCACACTTACTAATTTTTCTCATTATTTCCATAATGAGATGTACTCTTTCAACAGAGAGCCCCTCTTGGGAGTTGATTTTAGTGTTGTGAGGCAGGCAGCTATTTTACTTTTATGTATGGCCTTGGCCAAGGAGTTTAGATAGACTTTTCATTTATTCAGCATGAATGTATAAATTTATTATTATTTGTTCATTACTCTTCATTACTATACTGTAAATTCCATGAGGTCAAAGACCATGGACAACATTAGCATAGGTACATATTTTTTAAATGAATTAAAGAATGATTAAGTTTAACTAAATGTTTTGCTTTCAGCTCTGGCCCAGGACTTTAGATTGATAATATGTGGGAAACATAAAATTTGCAGACAGAATCCCTCTCCTTCAGAAGTTTTTGTCTACTTGAACATTAAATATATGCACAGAAGACTTTAAGGAAGAATAGGCTTTTGTATGTATATGAATATTTAACCTAAATCTTATGTCTATTCAAACCATTTTATTAAAAGTTGTCTTATTTATACAATGCTGGTTGATAGTTTATATGTGGAAAAACTATAAAGAGTTGAGAATAAGCATTGCAAAGAAGAAATAGAGTGTTAACATTCAAAAGAGGGAAATATTTACATTGGATAAACAAATCAGAAAGATTTATGGGTACATGTGCACCGAGTATTGAAGGATAGTTATGACATTATTATGCCAAAATAAATAGAAAAATGTAAGTGTACATACTATCTTTTTGTTTTAATTCAGTTCAGTTTAGTTCAGTCACTCAGTTGTGTCTGACTCTTTGTGACCCCATGAACTACAGCATACCAGGCCTCCATTTCCATCACCAACTCCCAGAGTTTACTCAAACTCATCTCCTTTGAGTCGGTGATGCCATCCAAACATCTCATCCTCTGTCATACCTTCTCCTCCTGCCTTCAATCTTTCCCAGCATCAGGGTCTTTTCCAATGAGTCAGCTCTTTGCATCAGGTGGCCAAAGTATTGGAGTTTCAGCTTCAACATCAGTCCTTCCAATGAATATTCAGGGTTGATTTCCTTTCAGATGCTTATATCTTTCCTTTTCTCCTTGGCTTTTCGCCTCTTTTCTTTTCACAGCTCAGGCCTCCTCAGCCATTTTGCTTTTTTGCATTTCTTTTCCATGGGGATGGTCTTGATCCCTGTCTCCTGTACAATGTCACGAACCTCATTTCATAGTTCATCAGGCACTCTATCTATCAGATCTAGGCCCTTAAATCTATTTTTCACTTCCACTGTATAATCATAAGGGATTTGATTTAGGTCATACCTGAATGGTCTAGCAGTTTTCCAAATTTTCTTCAATTTGAGTCTGAATTTGGTAATAAGGAGTTCATGATCTGAGCCACAGTCAGCTCCTGGTCTTGTTTTTGTTGACTGTATAGAGCTTCTCCATCTTTGGCTGCAAAGAATATCATGAATCTGATTTCATTGTTGACCATCTGGTGATGTCCATGTGTAGAGTCTTGTGTTGTTGGAAGAGGGTGTTTGCTATGACCAGTGCATTTTCTTGGCAAAACTCTAGTAGCCTTTGCCCTGCTTCATCCTGCATTCCAAGGCCAAATTTGCCTGTTACTCCAGGTGTTTCTTGACTTCCTACTTTTGCATTCCAGTCTCCTATAATGAAAAGGACATCTTTTGGGGGTGTTAGTTCTAAAAGGTCTTGTAGGTCTTCATAAAACCGTTCAACTTCAGTTTCTTCAGTATTACTGGTTGGGGCATAGACTTGGATAACTGTGATATTGAATGGTTTGCCTTGGAGACGAACAGAGATCATTCTGTCGTTTTTGAGATTGCATCCAGGTACTGCATTTCGGACTCTTTTGTTGACCATGATGGCTACTCCATTTCTTCTGAGGGATTCCTGCCCACAGTAGTAGATATAATGGTCATCTGAGTTAAATTCACCCATTCCAGTCCATTTTAGTTCACTGATTCCTAGAATGACAACATTCACCCTTGCCATCTCTTGTTTGACCACTTCCAATTCGCCTTGATTCATGGACCTGACATTCCAGGTTCCTATGCAATATTGCTCTTTACAGCATCGGATCTTGCTTCTATCACCAGTCACATCCACAACTGGGTATTGTTTTTGCTTTGGCTCCATCCCTTCATTCTGGAGTTATTTCTCCACTGATCACCAGTAGCATATTGGGCACCTA
>SJYQ01001926.1:250966-277455 GCA_006410935.1 Redunca redunca
ATCCTTATGGCAGAAAGTGAAGAGGAGCTAAAAAGCCTCTTGATGAAAGTGAAAGAGGAGAGTGAAAAAGCTGGCTTAAAGCTCAACATTCAGAAAACGAAGATCATGGCATCTGGTCCCATCACTTCATGGCAAATAGATGGGGAAACAGTGGCAGACTTTATTTTTGGGGGCTCCAAAATCACTGCAGATGGTAACTGCAGCCATGAAATTAAAAGAAGCTTACTCCTTGGAAGAAAAGTTATGACCAACCTAGACAGTATATTCAAAAGCAGAGACATTACTTTGCCAACTAAGGTCTGTCTAGTCAAGGCTATGGTTTTTCCAGTGGCCATGTATGGATGTGAGAGTTGGACTGTGAAGAAGGCTGAGCGCTGAAGAATTGATGCTTTTGAACTGTGGTGTTGGAAAGGACTCTTGAGAGTCCCTTGGACTGCAAGGAGATCCAACCAGTTCATTCAGAAGAAGATCAGCCCTGGGATTTCTTTGGAAGGAATGATGCTAAAGCTGAAACTCCAGTAGTCTGGCTACCTCATGCGAAGAGTTTACTCATTGGAAAAGACTCTGATGCTGGGAGGGATCGGAGGCAGGAGGAGAAGGGGACGACCGAGGATGAAATGGCTGGATGGCATCATGGACTCAATGGACGCGAGTCTGGGTGAACTCCGGGAGTTGGTGATGGACAGGGAGGCCTGGTGTGCTGTGATTCATGGAGTCACAAAGAGTCGGACATGACTGAGCGACTGAACTGAACTGAACCTCCTTTCAGATGGACTAGTTGGATCTCCTTGCAGTCCAAGGGACTCTCCAGAGTCCTTTCCATCACCACAGTTCAAAAGCATCAAATCTTTGGCACTCAGCTTTCTTTATAGTCCAACTGTCACATCCATACATTACTACTGGAAAAACCATAGCTTTCACTAGATGAACGTTGGTTGGCAAAGTAATGTCTCTGCTTTTTAATATACTGTCTAGGTTGGTCATAACTTTCCTTCTAAGGAGTAAGCATCTTTTAATTTCATGGCTGTAGTCACCATCTGCAGGGATTTTGGCGCCCCCAAAATAAAGTCAGCCACTGTTTCCTCTGTTTCCCCATGTATTTGCCATGAAGTGATGGGACCAGATGCCATGATCTTCGTTTTCTGAATGTTGAGCTTTAAGCCAACTTTTTCACTCTCCTCTTTCACTTTCATCAAGAGGCTTTTTAGTTCCTCTTCACTTTCTGCCATAAGGGTGGTGTCATCTGCATATCTGAGGTGACTGATATTTCTCCTAGAAATCTTGGTTCCAGCTTGCACTTCCTCCAGCCCAGCATTTCTCATGATGTACTCTGCATATAGGTTAAATAAGCAGGGTGACCATATACAGCCTTGACATACTCCTTTTCTTATTTGGAACCAGTCTGTAGTTCCATGTCCAGTTCTAACTGTTGCTTCTTGACCTGCATACAGATTTCTCAAGAGGCAGATCAGGTGGTCTGGTATTCTCATCTCCTGAAGAATTTTCCACAGTTTATTATGATCTACACAGTAAAATGCTTTGGCATAGACAATAAAGCAGAAATAGATATTTTTCTGGAACTCTGTTGCTTTTTCAATAATCCAGTGGATGTTGGCAATTTGATCTCTGTGTTTTAATTAGTTGTAATATTAATATGAATAAAATAGAATACCGATAGTCATACCTTGATCAGTCTTTTGTGATTATAATCATAATTTTTCTTAATTAGTTGATTACTGATTGGCATTGATGTACGTGCTTTAAAATTTCTCACCTCCTGTGAACCAATTACATCTCTCTTTATTTCTGAATTGTCCTGAAAATAAAGAGAAGTAAAGACCACCCTGAATAATTTTTACAATGGAGCACAGAATGATGGATTTGGTTACAGAAAATCTGATTCTCCTTAATTTACTGAATATTTTTTCCACCATTAATATATATTATTTTATATTTGATGTGTGTGTATGAGTGTATGCTCAGATGTATCCAACTCTTTGTGAGCCCATGGACTCTAGCCTGCCAGGCTTCTCTGTCCATGTAATTTTCCAGGCAATAATACTGGAGCAAATTGCCATTTCCTTCTTCAGATTGTCTTCCTGACTCAGGGTTTGAACTTGAATCTCTTGCATCTCCTGATTGGCAGGTGGATTCTTTGTCACTGCACCACCTGAAGATCGAAGTAAATTTAGTTTTCAATGCTACTTATATGTTGGAAGCTTGAATAGATAGTGAATTTTTCATATAAGATTGTTGAATGATTTCTGCTTTTTAAAAATTTAATATTAATGAATAATTGCATACTTTTAATCAGAAACAAGTGTGTTGTTGGTTTGTGTGTGTGTGCTCAATTGCTCAGTTGGGTCTGACTCCATGGACTGTTTTACTAGGCTTTTTATTGTAAAAAGGCGATACCCAATTTAGGCTTCTCGGAAGAGCAAATAATCTGACCTTTTCTTTTGAATGCGAAGTTCAACTCACATGTGACTTAAAATTGATTCTAGTGATACTGAATATCATTTCCCTTTTCTAATTCTGACTGTTGTCCTTGTATAAGTAATCATCATGATTAGCATGCATCTAAACTGTTGTTACTTGGAGTACTTGACTACTCACAAATCTCACCATGATTCTGGAGATCATCAGATTCCTGGTGTGTATTTATTGATATTAATAGTTTTATTATCTTTATTGGTTCAATCACACAATGCCATCTAAGATGTTGCAAGACCTTGTGCACAGAGTATGGATTGTGGGAAATAAAATTTCAGGTTTTATTTTAGGCTCAGAAACTGAGAATCTCTGTGACTTGTTTTTTTTCTTTTTTGGCCATGCCTCACAACTTGTGGATTAAACTGGAGCCTGGGTCCTAACCACTGGACCACCAGGGAATTCTCTGTGTCTCTGTGACCTTCCTTGAGCAGATAAATTACTCAATCTCTTAATTCTTAAAATACAAAATAGAGTTGTGTATAGTGCTTCACAGAATTGTGGCAAAGATTAACTTGCATGGAAATGAGGTTATTAAATAAAGAACCCAATATTTAATAATTGTTAGTTGCCTTTGTAGGAATCTTAAATTGTCATGACTAGTAGTAGATTGCTGGTTTGGGTTAGAAATCCCCAATCACACCCCACCTGTGTGAAAATAACCACTCTTTGGACTTTTTAGTCCCAGAATCGAGGCATGTTTACCATCTCTGAACGGAGAATAATATTGATGCACATATGTCCTCAAACCACCCATTTGCTCTTTGGTACATGTGAATTACTGGATATGTTTAGGAAGAATTCTGAGGCTATTGATCATTTAAACCGACAGGGGAAGTTTAGATGCCAGAGGGTACAGCTGGTCGCCTCCTCCAGCCTCTGTGGCCCCTAGAACTCCAGGGTCAGGCAGGAGGGTCTTAACCGCACACCGTCTGCCGGGGAGGAGCCGGGAACCTCCTGATTAGCACCACGGACAGCTCACTTGTCTGGAGGAGGGAGGCGGCGGCGGGACTCCGCTCTGCGCCACCGCCAGGAAGACAGAGTGCAGTAGCGGCAGACGGGGGAGGAGAGCAGAGAGGAGAGGAGGGACGGCTGCTCCAGAGCGGGGAGTGGAAGAAAACCGGGAGCAGCCTGAGCAGCAGGTCCGGGGGAAGACGCTCAGCTCCACTGCCCTCCTCACTCAGGCAGACGCTGCTGAGCTCCCCCGGGTCGTTTCCCAGTCCCGCTGGGCGGAGGTTGCCGTCTAGACCTGACTCCAGGTGAGTTAAGCAGGCAGATCTACTGAAAGGTCTGAAATAGAGGCTTCGAATTGTTGAGGTTTGGCCGCTTCTCAAGCGCTGGGGGCTTTGCAGTGTTTCACAAAGTCACAGACAGACTGGTCTTAGCGTTGGCCACAAGAGCTGAGGATGGGCAATGCAGAGGGGTGGGATGGGGTGGGGGGCTGTGATCCTCCCGGCAAGGATGGGGAGGTTCAGAGGAATTCAGCTGAAGTGAGTGGGCTTTAAAAATGTCCCCAAATGCACACGCCTTCTCAACAGGCATTTGTTTTACTGGCAGCCCATTTTGTCCTTCTATCCCTCCTCGTTTTTGGCTCAAGATCTGTTCACCAAGCCAAGTCAAAGGATTTGGAAGGTGTGGATTTAGGGGGTCTGGGTACACAACGGGACAGGGCAACCTTGCCCTCTAAGTGGAAAGTGGGATTTCTTTTTCCCTGATTTACTAGAGGATAGCCCTCTGAATAACTGGAGGTTCTTTTGCTCCGTATCCTCCCAAAGCTTCTTAAAAGGCTAGAAACTTCAGGCTATCTAGAGGAGCTCTGAAGTCTGATGGTAATTATAGCCATAGTGATTCATTCATCTCTTCTTCATCCTTTGTTTGCAAATTATTCACATTTTGGGTTTCTTTAATATCACAACTTTTAAGTGTCTGACTGAACAGGTAATATGTTTCTCATTCTGCAAATGTATGGGAAAGTGATGAGTTCACATTGAGAGGAGAGCGAGTTTGTTTTCAAGCAGGAACTTTGGTGAAAGCGAGTGATGAAGAAATTGTGGGAACAAAGTTAGTAAAATTTCCCACAGAACTCCCTTAATTTTTTTCACATTTTCTTCACTTAAAAAAATATAATTTGTGTGTGTATGTGTGTGAGCAGCAAATCTCCTAAAATGTATTATGAGTTTATTTGGTGTAGAGGTTACTTTATAACTAGGTACATGCTCAGTCATGTTTGACTCTTTTGCAGCTCTATGGGCTGTAGCCCTCCAGGCTCCTCTGTCCATGGGATTTCCCAGGCAAGGATACTGGACTGGGGTGCCAGTTCCTACTCCATTCTTACTGGGAGCATAATCATAATTGACATGACCACGAGAGTGTTCTAAACATTGTGCTTTTGGGTGGTTGGGGTAGCTATTTCTGTTTTTGGATTCAATACTTACTCCATGGGCCTTGCTGGGTACTTTTTAGTAGAGTTGGTATGCATATAATTAGTCATGTAGGCTACTGTGGATTTTGATGGTAGTGAATTATTTAGCAAATAAATATTATAACTCAAGTTTGGGGATGAGATTTAAATATCTTCCAGTATTTACTGAATTTTCTAAAAGGGCCAGTGTCACTTTATACTTAAGTGAGAGCTTACTGGTTTTCACATTGAGATATATGCATCTCAAGATTTAGTAATTAAAGTATAATATTTTACTTTGCTCTTCTTTTTGCTTAACATCAGCCTGGATTTAACATATTCTTTTTGATGTCTGCCACTGTGAGCCAGGTTCTTTCATATGTAGTCCATTTCTGATAACATCTAGAGTTTAGATAGAGCAATAATGCTTGTTCCATTTTTTCAGGTGAAGAAACCATGATATAGTGGGACTGATTTCCCCAAATTTCTGCAATTTCTATATTGTATATAGAATACAATAGAAATATTCTATATTACTATAACATAATGTTATAAACCATGAATTTAAGCTTCAGCTATTCAAGTTAAAATTCAGTTCTTGAAAAAAAAATGTACAGCTGCTTTTAGTTGAGACTATTGCAATAGTGATACATGAATATTACTTATGTAAAAATATCTTAAAATATATCTTGTTATTTCTTATTAAGACTGGTTTCACTTTTTATGTAAAAGATGCTTTAATTGTACAGAATTGTGCTCATAGTCTCCCCTTCAAGCAATTATGAAAACTCCTAACAGCTGACTTTGTGTCTTCCTTAACAGAGTGGATTGAAAGGCCAACTCAGTATTATACTAAGAATATTCTGGGGAAGAGTTTATGTCTTATAAGCAAGATAGAAGACTGTCTACATTTAGATGCATCTTAAAACGGCAAAGTTCTCAGTTTGAATCTATAGCTACAACTTTCTTTCAGAGTAAACTGCCAGACTTGATATTGAACAGTCTTTAAGCTACCTTGAGAACACTGGGAGATATTGTATATCTAGTATAGGATGTATGAGAAGAGGAGGGTTAGGAACTGAATGGATGTATGTTTTAACATGTGGCCACATTCATAAAAAGTTTCCCAAGCTATATGTCATGAGAGCTTTGGTGTCTGATATGATGTGGTTCAAAGTAAAATCATTATAACTTGTGGGAGTGAAAAAACCCATACTTTTGGTTCAGCTTTTTCCTTTTCATTCTTCAGTGATAAAAATCTGCTCTACATTGGCCCTTAAGGAGCCCATTTGAGTTTCAAAAAAGGGTTGTTTTTTTGCCCCAAGGAGTTGTATTTGTGTGTATAGGCACAGTCAGCAGACAGTTAAGGTATATGAGAAGAAAGTGAGCAGGAAAAGTAAGTACTTTACAGGAAATTTCTCGAAATCTCATATACTTTGAAACTTTTTTTTTTCCATTTCACACACATAACATTCATAGCTAAATTTGGGAACTAAAGATGTGATACACAACTTTATATCTGATCGCAGAATTCCAGTACACTCATTGCTCAGATGTTCTTGAATGTATCCGGATAATAAATTCTATGGCTCTTGACCATCTGATCAGTTCCCTTTAGGTCGTGGCACTAAAAGGATAGCTTAAATGATTTTTTTTTTTTTTTAATCTCAAGATGTCCTCTTCTCTCAGAACCCATAGAGCAGCCCAAGCAGGGTATGTGTGAGGCTTCTCTTCATTTTAACTTTTCTGAGAGAAGAGGTCCCCTTGAGAGCATTGACCAAAGCCTCATTTCTCTTCCTTTGCAATAATTTCAGATAGACAGCTGAGCAAGGAAGGATGGTGATAGAATAAGAGGATATATATATATATATATATATATATATATATAATTTTATCTCTCAGGAAAAACCTAGGAGCATTGTACAATTGAACATACTTATTCAGAAATAGTTATCTACAAACATTTTTGATCAAGAGAGATTTGTATACACATTTTAGTAGAATATCTAGTCAATTTCTAGTCATTTCTGAACGATATAGGGAGTTGGAAATGAGATGAATAGTAGGACTCAATTCTGTTGGGGAACTATGGGAGCCAGTACAGACTATATACAGGGCAAGGGAATGGGGCAGTTTCCTCAATAAATCATCATTAAGAGCTGATCTAGAAATAGTGTTAAGGAACATTGTAGTTCAGTTGCTAAGTCATGTCTGACTCTTTGTGACCCTATGGACTGCAGTATGCCAGGCCCTCCTGTCCCTCACTATCTCCCAGAGTTTGCCCAAGTTCATGGGAGACATCAATGCTGTAGAATTTCTGAAAAACCTTAAGCACAGGCTGTCTCCCTGATATTTTTGAGCCATGTGCATGAGAATAGTGAGTGCTGAGAAGGTGTGTGTAGAATAGACACAAATTCTACTATCAGAGTATAATGAATATGCATTTATGAAAGTGAGTGCTTATTTCACATATGTAATGCTCATTTGGTTAAGAAATTGGATAACAATTTGTAACAGTGTGAATTGCCTTTTGGACTTTGCTTTCCTAAAAGGGCCACATTCACCTGTTTTGTTGTTTATTTGCTAAGTCATGTCTGATTCTTTTGCAACCCCATGGACTATAGCCCACCAGACCCCTCTGTCCATGAGAATTCCTAGCCAAGAATCCTGGATTGGGTTGTCATTTTATTCTCCAATATTCACTTAGTTACTCATTTTAATATGAATAGTTCAGGGGACATGAGATACTATGGTGATGGTTGAAATTTACATTTTAGTGTATATATATTCATTATGATCTTCATCTCTGATCCCCCTTTGTGATGACACTGATTGGATGAGTATTTTGGGAGGTTTAAGGAAGAAAAATATGGAGACATATGATCAGTGGACATAGTTAGCAACCACAGTTTTCATGCAGTCATTTCACATGTCAAGGTAACTTTGGACAAACATCTTTTATTTATGACTTGATAAGAGATGGTAGAGAGATTGGTCTTAGAATATTGAATTTAACACACATTTTTAATTCTTAAAATGGGCAACATTTAGGAAAGAAAAAGCAAGAGTCACTGAACAAAAATTTTGTCATGTGTAATTCATGGATTATTCTAATTTGTTGAACAAAGACTTTAAATGTATTAGTTAAGCATATGAAGAATGACAGAAAATTATTCTGTTTTATGCAAATATATACTTAATGAACTGTATTGTAGGTATAGGAATGGACAAGCCAATTATTTTTTACTGAGTGAAGAATTTCCATTTTTTAAATTCCAAACTAAACTGTCAGTTTAATGTGATGGGCTATATATTACTTGAGCTCCAAAATATTTTGCCATCAAAAGGGATTCATATGTTTAATTTAGTAATTCTCATACTAAATAATAATAAGGATAAATTATAGCACACTAGTTCAGTTCAGTTCAGTTGCTCAGTTGTGTCTGACTCTTGGCAACCCTATGAATTGCAGCACTCCAGGCCTCCCTGTCCATCACCAACTCCTGGAGTTCAACCAAACTCATGTCCATAGAGTCTGTGATGCCATCCGGACATCTCATCCTCTGTCGTCCCCTTCTCCTGCTGCCCCCAACCCCTCCCAGCATCAGGGTCTTTTCTAATGAGTCAACTCTTCGCATTAGGTGGCCAAAGTATTGGAGTTTCAGCTTTAGCATCATTCCTTCCAAAGAACACCCAGGACTGATCTCTTTTA
This sequence comes from Redunca redunca, assembly GCA_006410935.1. NCBI lineage: Eukaryota > Metazoa > Chordata > Mammalia > Artiodactyla > Bovidae > Redunca > Redunca redunca. The sequence goes on from SJYQ01001926.1 coordinate 259,570, forward strand.
GAATGGATTGGTTGGATCTCCTTGCAGTCCAAGGGACTCTCAAGAGTCTTCTCCAACACCACAGTTCAAAAGCATCAATTCTTTGGGGCTAAGCTTTCTTCACAGTCCAACTCTCACATCCATACATGACTACTGGAAAAACCATAGCCTTGACTAGACAGACCTTAGTAGGCAAAGTAATGTCTCTTCTTTTGAATATACTGTCTAGGTTGTTTATAACTTTCATTCCAAGGAGTAAGTGTCTTTTAATTTCATGGCTGAAATCACCATCTACAGTGATTTTAGAGCCCCCCCAAAATAAAGTCTGCTGAGCGTTTCTCATGATGTACTCTGCACACTTATAAAGTGTCAAACACTCAAGCTTAGCAAGAATTAGCTCAGCGAATCCTGAAAATAATGTGTATGGATACTGGAGTAATAAAATGTCTTACACTCCTGGATTTGAAATCATCTCTTGCCAGCTCTGTGAGCTTGAAAGTAATGTAGTCTCTCTTCCCTCCTGTTGCTGCTTCTCTGAAATGGGACATTACCAGTACCTAACTTACAGGATCTTTGTCCACGATTTACTTCTTAGAGAAGTTTCATGACCACTTAAGGGTGAGGCTACTACTTTTATTAATGTCACGATACCTACCATACTTCTACCTTTTACTATGTGTGTGACACTGATCGTTTTCTTTCTGTATTTTGATTTATCTATAAACTGAATGAAATGCCTGTTTTGTAGAGTTTTCTTTGGTATATTAAAGAGTCAATAAAAGCATTTATGTCAGAGACTTAGCACCTGATAGACATTCAATAAGTATTTTCCTGACCTCTCACATATTGCTTGGATATATTTCTACATATTATTTTACAGTTTTATATTTTTCTTTTCAACTTTCGTGTCCATCTTGCACATAATATTCCCATGTCCTGCTTCTCTTCTGATGTTCTGTAGTCATTAAGCTCTAGAAATGTAGAATAAAGCATTTTTATAATTTTTACTTTGATTAAACTTTTGAAGAGAAGCATGCTAGGTCTCAGGACCAGTTTTGATAAGAAAAGGGAAATATTGATTCCACACAGCATTTATTCTTCACACCCTTGATAGTTTTGTACTGTCATTCTGTCAGCAATAAGTGAGATTTTTCTATTTAAATGGTTTTCTATTTGTGGTAGCATAGTTCATGTCTGGACTTCATCCAATAAGCATAAATATAATGGAGACCTGGGAAATTATTTATTTTTAATAAGAGGAAAAATGGATAAAATATTTTTAATATTGTTTCTAAAATCTTTCAAATTCACTTTGATTCTGTTGGCAAAGAGCATCACAAACTTACCCCTAGCTAATGTTCTTGAAAAATGTTACAATTTTCTAGGTATCGTCCCTAGTTTGGCTTCATAGAATTTACTTTCAGATGTTCCTTATCTGCTAAATAGGAAGATTCTTATTATTAGTGTCATCAGATATAGTGTTGCTCAAGGCCTATCTGCAAGGAATTATAGAAAGGCCGTAATGGAAAAAAAATTCATCTCTAAATTAGACACACTAGTGTATTCATATTGATTAGATGGTCATGATAATGATGCTAGTAATGTGGCCCAACATATAGATAAGTAATATATAATAAGTTGCCAAGATAAATCCTGTTATTGAGTTTAGTAGCCCATTTTTTNTTTAGTAGCCCATTTTTTCTAAGATCTGTACATTTCATCATTCTTTCATTTTCTTTCATTTGCTTATCATACTGGTGTGTTAGTTTCCTTCTGCTGATCTAAGAAATTACCACAAATATAATGACTTAAAACAACACAAATTTATTGTCTTAGAGTTGGGAGGTCGGAATCCAAAATCAGTTTCCCTGGGCTAAAGTTAAGATGTCCGCAGGGCTTTCTCCTCCCGGAGGCTCTGAAAGATTTAATTTTCTTGCCTTTTGCTGCTTCCATTGGCCATCTGAATTCATTGGTTTATGACCTGTTCCTCCATTTTCAAAGTACATTTTTCCTATATTTGTTTCCACCTCTACAGTGCGTCTTCCTCTCAGCTCTGAATTCTCTCCATTGCACTTGCAAGAACTCTTGTGATTATGTTGTGTTCACCTGATGATGCAGGACAGTTTTCTTTTCTCAATGTCCTTAGCTCAAATCTACAAGTTCTCTTTGATTATGTAAAATAATATGTTCTTAGGGCCTGGGGATTAGGAGAAGGACATCTTGGGGTCTCTTATTCGGCCGACCACAAATGATAATAAAATTTTTGTGCCCTGAGACCCCAAAGGGCTTCCCTGGTGGCTCAGTGGTAAAGAATCTGCCTGCAATGCAGGAGACACGGGTTCAATCCCTGAATCAGGAAGTCCCCTGGAGGAGGGCGTGGGAACCCACTCCAATATTCTTGCCTGGAGAATTTCATGGACAGAGAAGCCTGGTGGGCTACAGTCCACTGGGATCACAGAGTCAGACACGATTGTAATGACTGAATACCCAAGCAGAAGACCCTGAAAATAATGTGCTTGCTTCCCCCATGGGAAGAAAATGTGCATTTGAGATTTTTTAAAAGATCTGTTAGGATATATTGATACAGAATCTTCCTAACAAAGATGATAATCAATTAAACACCCTTTAATTTGTTAAATCTACTATTAGTAAAATATAAGTGGAATTACTAACTTCTAGTAATTTGTACTTCTGGGTTTAAAACTATTAATTAAATCCATAATCTATCAGGGACAACATGTAGATTAATTAGGTTTAAATTACATAGGGCAGAGTCTATGATGGTTCTTTCTTAGGAAGTCTACCTCTTGTTTACAAAGCCAGATCTACAAAAGAAACCACTGAAAGCTTGATTCTCTCTTAAAACTTTTTGGGATGTAATTTTCAGGGATGTCAGACAGTGGTTTCATAAAAATTGGTGCTGTTCACAAATTTGCATTGTGAATATTTTGTCTCATGAGCTATATACACTAATTGTAGACTTCTAGGAGAAATTTAATGATGGTCATGTCAGCTTTCAAATATTTCTGTAACTTGAAAGAGGATTACTGTGTGAGATGGATTCATTTTTTCCCCCTATTCCATTGTTGCCAAAGGGAACTTGAACTGCCCTGTTTAAATTAATTTAATGCAAATGAATTCCTGCTGCCTCACAAGTTTGTCCTTCATTTTTCTTAAAATTATGTGTAAATGGATGTGACATGCTTTACTGGTTGTTGTGCAGGGAGCATTGTCCTTCCTAAAAGCTCCCTCATTTTTCAAAAAGAAGCCATTAAGCAAAAAGTAAATTATCTTATCTGATCACAGTATTAAGAATGACCTTAAAACTATAAATTGTATTATCAGTATAATAGCTAAATGGTCTTTGCAGTTGTGGAAATCCCAAAGAAAACCCTTATTGAGATACAAGATTAGCTATTATAATCATCCAAAATCCATGTTGATCTTTTACCTTGTGAAAGGTAATGTAGGTGGAATGTACTGTTGCATTATTGCTCTCTGTCCTTGCATTCCAGAAACTCTAGTTCAAATACTTTTTTAAATCTTTTTTTAAAATTTAAATTTAATTTATTTATTTTTGGCTGCGTTTGGCCCGTTGCTCTGCACTGGCTTTCTCTACTTGAGGTGAGTGGGGGCTGTTCTCTAGTTGCAGTGCATGGGTTTCTCACTGTGGTGCCTTCTTTCGTTGTGGAGCACAGGCCCTAGGGCGTGCGGGCTTCAGTACTTGTGGCACACTGGCCTGGTTACCCCACAGCATGTGGAATCTTCCCAGACCAGGGGTCGAACCTGTGTCCTCTGCATTGGCAGATGGCTTCTTAACCAATGAACCACCAAGACGTCCTCAAGTACGCTAAAGTTTGTAAGTTTTTCTCGTTGTCTTTAATATTTTTAATATCAAGCAATATAATTTTTTAGAGACCCAAGTAAAAATAAAACAAGTTTGTGTAATATGGAATTACACAAGGTTGACCATGAATGGTCGTTTTTAATAAGGGGCTGCCCATCTACCCTTAGAATGGAAATGTAAATCCATGATTGAGGGACGTTGAGATTAAACTAAGGAACTCTGCTGATGTTTATGCCTTAAGAAGAGTAAGCCACAGGCATATTTTTAGTTTCCAAGTCCAGAGATATAGTAGTTGTACGATAATCGATAATCTTTTTCTACTATTGAAGAAGCATCTTCTCGAGCCATGTATTCATCTGAGCAAGAACTTTAACTTACTTTTCAGCAGCAATAGTAGAGATGATGGCATGATAGGCTCCGTGTACATATGGCCCTCTTTAGCAGGCCAACTGTTACTTTGTCCACCCACATCACTTAGGACATATGGCATTACTTTGGCTGTGGCAGCAAGTGTGTGTGGACATGTCTTGGTGTGGGTATAGACTGCTGCTTGTCTTCCTTTGATGCTCGTGCAACCAGCTGTCTCTGGGTAGAAAATTTCTTATCCCAAGCATTATATTTGAGGATAGTAAATGATGATAGTATTAAATGATATTAAAATAATATGATGAATTTTCTCTTTAGTTTGATTACCAGACTTAATGGATCTTTGCTATTGCAAAGCTTCTAGAAGAAATGATGCCTTTTCCAAGAATAGAGTCAGTGCTTTTCAAACAAAGACTAACTCATTCAAATGTTTGAGTTTTATAGATAGCAGAGGTATCAGAAATCCTGAGAAAAGTTATTGTGAAATAATCAGTTAGTGAAATTTAGCCATGAATCTGTATTTAGTTTTGGCTATGAGGGGGACAAAATGAGAAAACATGATCAGATAGGCTGGAATGAAGGGTCATGTAATCAAAGAGTAACATTTCAGAGAGTTAACAGTGTTCTATAAAACAGCTTTTGAAAATTGGATTCATTTGTTTTCAGTATTTTGAGTTCTGAATTTGCAAAGTGAGGCCTTTCAATATCTGCAACAAGTGTCTACTTTTCAGTGGTGGCCCTAAAACTCCTACATACAGGGGCTCTTATACTGCATTCTCATAGGACGATGAGGTTGAAGGGTACTTGCTGAAGGTATGTGTGCAGAGCTTGATTGAGATTATACATCAGGTCTCTGAAGAGAAGAATGAGTGGTGCTGCTGCTGAGGATTATGGGTGAGATAACATTGCAATGTACTTTTGCTACCATTGCTTGAAAATGTTTACAGTCAGGTTTGTTGCAGATCTCTCATAAGCACACAGTGATTCACATGCTACATTTGGAAAACATGAAAATTGTTCAGTAAAACTGCATTGGCTAAATATTAGGTAAATCAATCAAGATTTGCTTAGGGAATATTGATAAGCAGTATTTCCAGATGTAGAAAGAGCAAGTTTTTAAATTGCTTTTGCATATCACTTGTTTATGGAGTCTCCTTTCAGTTTCAATACTATGGCACATCTATTAATCACCATTAAGGCTGTCTGTGAAATATTTGGCAGTATAGGTATCAAAGCTCTGTGGTAATGGTGATTGATGCATGGAATATAGCATCAGTATTGTTATTCACTGGCCTTGAAAATTTAACTTTTCATCCTTTTTAACCTTGCTGTACCATACTGACAACTTTAATTTATAACTCACTGATTTATTTATTTTTTATTTTGGGGGTCATTCTATATTTATGGTGGTGAAGAATCAGATTATCAATGTATTATACCAGTGTGGAAGTTTAGATGGAAACAAGCAGAAAGTAAACATTTACTACCAGTAAATCTACTGTATCAATTTTATTGACAGAAAAAGGATACAGGTAATTTTACTCAGACTTTTTGTTTAATAGTTGTGTGTATATATATTTCTACAATTGACCTTTCTTTGTTGAGTATGTGTTTGCACACAGAGTCAATTTTAGATATCTTAGCCAAAGGGTGAATTTAGAGTGACTATTTCAAATATATGTAAATTATGTCAAAATAGTCACACCATGGNAGAAATCCCAGGGCTGATCTCCTTCAGAATGGACTGGTTGGATCTCCTTGCAGTCCAAGGGACTCTCAGGAGTCTTCTCCAACACCACAGTTCAAAAGCATCAATTCTTCGACACTCACCTTTCTTCACAGTCCAACTCTCACATCCATACATGACTACTGGAAAAACGATAGCCTTGACTAGACGGACCTTAGTCAGCAAAGTAGTGTGTCTGCTTTTGAATATACTATCTAGGTTGGTCATAACTTTTCTTCCCAGGAGTAAGCGTCTTTTAATTTCATGGCTGCAGTCACCATCTGCAATGATTTTGGAGCCCCCAAAAATAAAGTCTGACACTGTTTCCCCATCTATTTCCCATGAAGTGATGGGACTGGATGCCATGATCTTCATTTTCTGAACGTTGAGCTTTACGTCAACTTTTTCACTCTCCTCTTTCACTTTCACCAAGAGGCTTTTTAGTTCCTCTTCACTTTCTGCCATAATGGTGGTGTCATCTGCATATTTGAGGTTATTGATATTTCTCCCAGCAATCTTGATTCCAGTTTGTATTTCTTCCAGTCCAGCGTTTCTCATGATATACTCTGCATGAGTGAGTGAGTGCAGTCGCTCAGTTGTGTCTGACTCTTTGCGACCCCATGGACTGTAGTGGGTTGCCATTTTCTTCTCCAGGGGATCTTAGTTAAATAAGCAGGGTGGCAATATACAGCCTTGATGTACTCCTTTTCCTATTTGGAACCAGTCTGTTGTTCCATGTCCAGTTCTAACTGTTGCTTCCTGACCTGCATACAGATTTCTCAAGAGGCAGGTTAGGTGGTCTGGTATTCCTATCTCTTTCAGGATTTTCCACAGTTTATTGTGATCCACACAGTCAAAGTCTTTGGCATAGTCATAAAGCAGAAATAGATGTTTTTCTGGAACTCTCTTGCTTTTTCATGATCCAGTGGATATTGGCAATTTGATCTCTGGTTCCTCTGCCTTTTCTAAAACCAGCTTGAACATCAGGAAGTTCACGGTTCATGTATTGCTGAAGCCTGGCGTGGAGAATTTTGAGCATTACTTTACTAGCATGTGAGATGAGTGCAATTGTGCGGTAGTTTGAGCATTCTTTAGTATGGCCTTTCTTTGGGATTGCGATGAAAACTGACAGATCTTTATAAAATATATTGTTACATTTTGTTGCCAGAATTCATATATATTACACTTAATTTTATCTTTCTTTCCCTAATTTTTTAGTATGTTTGGTAGAATAATAGCCTTCCAATATCTAGAACCTGTAAACATATTGGGTTTTCCCAGTGGCTCAGCAGGTAAAGAATCTGCCTGCAATGCTTGTTACATGGCAAGGAGGAGTTAATGGAAATGGAATGAAGATGGAATTCATAGAAATTGAAAAAAAAATTATAAGTTTTTTATTTTGTATTGGCGTATAGCTGAGTAACAGTGTTGTGATAGTTTCAGGTGAACAGGGAAGGGATTCAGCCATATGATACAGAGATTTAATGATCTGACTTTAAAATGGGAGAGATTATCCTGAATTAATTGTGTGAGCTAACGTAAGAACAAGGGATCCTATGAAATGAAGACTGAGAGAAAGAGATGGAATATCTGAAGCAGAGGTTGGAGTGATCAATACATTTTGTATACAGAGGCTGGAGTTGGGATCCAAAAAATGAACTGACCTTTAGAATAACTCCAGAAAAAAACAACAACAGCGAAAATCACAGTCCTGAGAATGATTTAATTTTAGCCCAGTGAGACCCATTTTGGACTTATGACCACCAGAACTTTAAGAAAAATAAATTTATGTTGTCATTTTAAGCCACTGAGTTTTTGGTTACAGTAGGAATAAGAAATTATGAATCACACGTTTCTTATTTTTTCTTTCTTTCTTCCTTTTTTTTTTTTTCCTCAAAATGGTGTACTGAATTGAGTTAGACATTCCAAGAAGTATCTGGGAATTGATTTTCTTGAGAAAATCCTTTATACCAGAATAATGAGGATTTTAGAGATGAACTATCCTATTTATGAAAGATAATATATGTAAACACTATGTGAGCCAAAAACAGGGTATCATCTGAAGACCAATATAGTCATAGAGTGTTCTCCAATTATATAATGATTAGATAGTGCATCAAACGTTGTAGTGGAAGAACCATAATCTTTCTGGAACTATATTAATAATTTTAATTTAATAGTGCAGTGAGTTAGGACCATTGGACCAGTACTCACAAAGAGGGTTAGGGTTGCGAAAGCGACTTGAGTTATTTGAATTGAAGATCAGGATATAAGGCAATAGCCATTGTTAATCCAGTTTCTATCACTAGAAACCACTCATTCTAGTAATAAATTCACCAACCATTTATTTATGGGGTATTATGTTAAATAATACAGACATAGTCTAGTGACGGAGACATAAAAAATATGATAATAGAGATAGAGAAGCTTCTAGTGAGGGGCAACGTTGAAAAACTATTGATACCTGACAGTTGTAGAGAGCAGCAGGATTAAAGGAAGTAAGGTTATGAAAGACTGAATTCACTCAAGATCTCTAACTGGATAATTGATTACTAAATAAATCATATTTTCTTACAACTCAAAGAATGTTCCTTTTGATAAAAAACTTTCAAATATAATGTACATTTGGGCTTGATTAAAAAAAAAAAATTTCTAAACTGCTCACAGGAAACTAGAAAACAAATCTGATGTATGTTGACCATTAAATCTGTGGAGAGTTCATCCAGAGAATAGAGGATATGACAGCTAAGAAATAAAATTCTTATAATATCCCTATCATAGGCAAGGCCTATGGTTGAAGTTATTAACACAACTTTAAGCTGAAACTCCAGTACTTTGTCCACCTCATGCGAAGAGTTGACTCATTGGAAAAGACTCTGATGCTGGGAGGGATTGGGGGCAGGAGGAGAAGGGGACAACAGAGGATGAGATGGCTGGATGGCATCAATGACTCGATGGCCGTGAGTCTGAGTGAACTCTGGGAGTTGGTGATGGACAGGGAGGCCCTGGCGTGCTGCAATTCATGGGGTTGCAAAGAGTCGGACACGACTGAGCAACTGAATGAACTGAACTGATCACAAAAATTAATTTCCATAAAGTTTTATAATGACTTTTTATTTTCTTGATAATTCTGTCAAGTTCATAAACTAAAATTATTTCTTAGTAATTTAATTCCCTCTGCAAAGCTTTTTGAAAATGTTCCTTAAGTTCCCAAGTCTTCTTTGTTAAAATTTTCTCTAAATGTTAAATAAAATTCATTTTCTCTAATACATTATGAAAAGCTCATCTTCTAGGTTTGAGGCATTTAAAAGTTTTTAAGGTGTTTGTAAGAAATGGTATGTTCCACAGTTTAAGGTAGTTGATAAGTCTGATTAAATCTTGGCAGTAAATTGAATTCAGTAACAATTTCAGTGATCAATGAGGTCCCCATGAAACATTGTAAAACAATTTTTAAGTTCATTAATTTGACTCATTATACTTGGCCCTAATAGTAGAATGCCCTTAAAATGAAGCTGATTTGAACTTGACAAATATTATGCACTAAGTTTTTTCTAATAACAATCCCTGTGCCTCACTAGGAAAATTATTTTTTCCAGAATCCCAGTGCCTTGATCAGAAATGCCTTTATTATTCTCTGGCACTTTTATTGAGAAATAGTCCTGATTTCTCTTTTATAGTTAAATTTCATAAANTTTATTAGTTCATATATTTCCCCCTGCATTAGAAGGGCATCCATTTTTATTTCTCTGCATTTCCTGAGACTGAAAAAGCAAATAGGAGTCTTGTGAAATACTGAAGTTTACACAAAGTTCTATGCTGTTAAATTTATTGTTTAGTAGGATAAATCTATTAAAATCAACATAAATGTAACCTGTGGGGTAAATTCATCCCCTTCAATTTACCACTAAAGAGATTTAATGTTAGGTTAAGTAACTATTGCAAGGTCATTTACATAATTAATAACTCAGCCTACCAGGTTTCTTAACTTTAATACTATGTTCATCAAACTGCCTCTTCCTCAGAGTTGTGGTTAATTACGAGCTAACGCTAGCATGAAGAACAAAATATGTGTTTCATGTAGAATACAGAGCAAAACAAAGAATTGTTTTCTCTTTCCTTTTTCAAATCCACATGAACAAAATGTTTTGTGGAGTTTCTCAAATGCCATGATGGCTCTATATAACTTGAGAAATCAAATACTTAAAACGTTTAAACCCTAGAAAGTCTAAATTATGGAAAGCAAGGGGCACACTACATTGATTTTACATATCCTAATTTTTCCACTCATTGTAACTTGCCCTGAAGTAAAATACTATGTATTTGTCTTGTGTGGAGTTTGTTGTTAAGATAGTGGAATGGCTCAAGATCTACAGCAATTCCAACACACACACACATACATACATATAGACATATGTATATGTGTGTTATATATATGGTATATACATATCATATGATTATGTATTTATGATATAGAAAATGTATAAATATATATGCCATGTATGTCATAGCTTTTCCGAGTGTTTTTCTTTTTAAGTTAGCTCTTTCTAGGATAAAAACAGGAAACTATTTTTGTAGAAAGTAAGTATATACCTATCCAATAGTATAAAAATTATGCCTGCCTGTGTGTCCCTAAATAGATCTCTTATTTTGACAAGTATCTACTTCATCTTCACAAAATTTTATTTGAGTCAGTGAACTCTCATCCAGATGCTATGTCTTGGCCAGGAAATCTAGATTTGAGCTTCACAGAAAGGTGACTTCCGCTACCGTTAAAAGACTCTCCCAACTCGGTTACTTTCTGATGCCATGTCAATGGCACAAGTTTGACTCAGCTGAATCTGCCTCCAAAGTTGAGCTCTTTATCTTTTTTCCTCTACTTAGTCTAACTTCTTTTATAAAAGATATGTGCCAATGTTTCAAAAATATCAATGCTTGCAGGTTATGGAATGAGTACTTTGAATATAGCTTCAAAAATGATCTACAAATGGTTAAGACTTGTATGTACCCTTGAATGTGTATGTGTACATGCATTTTACTGGACTAGTACTATTCACTGAATAAGACGAAGTAAATTTTGTAGTACAAGAAGAAATTTAGAAGGACAATGAGTTATCTGGTTTGGAAGATTTTGAAACAGATTCTGTGCCACTGGGTTTTGCTACACCTTTGTGTTCAATCTAAATTTGACATTGTATGTATTTACTAAGCTACTGAAAACTGTAAAAATGACTGTTGTTAAGTTCTACACTGCCTTTTTAATTTTCTTAAAATTGACACCAATGGAAGACTTTTCTTTAGTCTCCATACGCTGAGACTCAGCCTCTTCTCATCTCTGCATACCTTTCCACCAGAAGTTATTCTTGCTCCCTAATATGACTTACACATTACTATTTTATCTGCCTCTTACAAATCACACTCTTCCATTGAAATGCAAGTGCTTTGGAAATAGAAGTCATGCTCTTTTTGTATTGTTAACATCAGCAGACCTCTTGGTCACTCTTGTCATTTATGTAAGGCTTTAGTTCCTCAGTGAAATCTTCTTCAGCCAAATCATCTTGCCATTTTTAGTGACTTCAACATCTGCAAAGAAGGACCATTGAAATCCTCCATTTTCTCTGTTTCTTGATGTCCTTATCTTCATTGCTTTTTTTCATTTCTATTTCAGTTACCCCTTTCATGATCAAATCTGAGATCATTCCTGTAACAGTAAATGTACTCCCAAGATCTTGATGGCAGGTAGCCCAGCTTCTGGACATCATTCCGCTTCTGACTCATTTGCTCAGTTATCATCTTTCCTACAATTCTTTATCTGCACTGACACTCACCCTAGGCCACAGCTTTTGCCATTCCCTCCTAATCTGTCACTACTCCCCTGTCTTCAATTGCCACATTTAAAACTTTTAGATGTTATGGTTCATCACTCTCTTGCAAATAGCATGAACTCAACTTGCCCACTATTAATAGGACAGGCTAGCATTTTTTGTTTCTATCCCTCCATGTAACCTTTAAATACTGAGATTTCTCCATCCTTATCACTCTGTTCTCTCTATATACAACCTCCCTAAGCACTACACACCATTTTTATACTAAAGAGTTAGTGATTTCTGGTTGTTGAGTCTGGCCCACACCTTTCCTCTGAGAGGGCGTGCCTCTCTTGACAATTGCATGTGAATAATTCAAGAGAAACGTGTCCTAGTAAATGTCACCACCAACCATTCAGATAATTAAGCCATGAGCTTATGGTTCATTTTTGTGTCCTCCGCCTTTATTCCTATGATACTCAATCCGACATTCATTAAAAATATTTTGCTTCCAAATATATCTAGAATTTTTTCCACTTTGTTTCCAGTCTATCCAGATCCAGATATTTTTATTGTTGTTGTTTAGTAACTAAGTCATTTCTGACTCTTTGCGACCCCATGGACTGTAGCCCATCAGGCTCCTCTGTCCATAGGATTTCCCAGGCAAGACTACTGGAGGATTGCCATTTCCTTCTCCAGGGGATCTTCCCGCTGCTGCTGCTGCTGCTAAGTCACTTCAGTTGTGTCCAACTCTGTGTGACCCCAAAGACGGCAGCCCACCAGGCTCCGCCGTCCCTGGGATTCTCCAGGCAAGAACACTGGAGTGGGTTGCCATTTCCTTCTCCAATGCATGAAAGTGAAAAGTGAAAGTGAAGTCACTCAGTTGTGTTCAACTCTGTGCAACCCCATGGACTGCAGCCTACAAGGCTCCTCCATCCATGGGAGTTTCCAGGCAAGAGTACTGGAGTGGGGTGCCATTGACCAGGCATCAAACATGTATCTCCTGTATTGCAGGCAGATTCTTTACTGCTGAGCCACTGGAGAAACCCAGATTTTATCTTACCTACTCCATTATCCTAGCCTCTCCATTAGTCTACTTAATTCCACATTGTACTGCATAGAAACCAGAGTGATCTCTTAAAATGTCTATCCCCACCTTTTCAGTGCATTTGTACTAAAGCCTACATTCTCTGTGATTAAAAATAAAGCCTTTCTAACCTCATATCATATCTTTTAGTTATGTCTCATCAATCTTTCTTTGTGCTTCACTCCAATCAAAAAAAGATTCATATACTCCATTCCTTCTACATATCAAGATTCTCCTCATATCAGGGTGCTTAGATATTGTTTTTTTCCTTCCTGAAAGACTTTCCCACTGTATGCAAAGCTAGCTCTTATTTTCATGCCTAAGCTTAAATATCGTTACCTGAAAGAAGTGTTTAAAGTAAACTATCTGATGTTCCCCCAACATCCTTGTTGGCTTTTCAGTTCTTCAATTTTTCATGTGAATATATCTGGCAATGATTTTTCTCTTTGCTTAATTTGATTTCTGCCCCTGACTTCCTCTCTAGATCTCAAGCCCTGAAAGCCCAGAGATCCTGGCTTTCTTGTTTGTTATTGTAGCTCAGTAACTTGTATAATATCTGATACATATTTGTTGAGTGGATTAGCTAGATCCAGTGGGGTCCGCAGCCTACCACTTCCTATAGTTTCCAAAGCTACAAGGCTTCTCACCCTATCTTAATGAGAGATGTGGGTCAGGAAATCTGGGCTAGGAATAATCCCTCTTTAAGTCACTTGAGAGGATATCAGGACACCCAGGAATGATTTTATTGTGCTTCAGTAATTCCACAGAGGTTAGGAGATGAATCATTCTTTTTTTTAATTTAAATTTATTTATTTTAATTGGAGGTTAATTACTTTACAATATTGTACTGGTTTTACCATACATCAACATGAGTCCGCCACAGATGTACACGTGTTCCCCATCCTGATCCCCCCTCCCTCCTCCCTCCCCATACTATCCCTCTGGGTCATCCCAGTGCACCAGCCCCAAGCATCCTGTATCCTGCATTGAACCTGGGCTGGAGATTCATTTCTTATCTGATATTATACATGTTTCAATGCCATTCTCCCAAATCATCCCACCCTCTCCCTCTCCCACAGAGTCCAAAAGACTGTTCTATACATCTATGTCTCTTTTGCTGTCTCGCATACAGGGTTATTGTTACCATCTTTCTAAATTTCATATATATGTGTTAGTATACTGTATTGGTGTTTTTCTTTCTGGCTTACTTCACTCTGTATAATCGGCTCCAGTTTCATCCACCTCATTAGAACTGATTCAAATGTATTCTTTTTAATGGCTGAGTAATACTCCATTGTGTATATGTACCACTGCTTTCTTATCCATTCATCTGCTGATGGACATCTAGGTTGTTTCCATGTTCTGGCTATTATAAACAGTGCTGCGATGAACATTGGGGTACAAGTGTCTCTTTCTATTCTGGTTTCCTCAGTGTGTATGCCCAGCAGTGGGATTGCTGGGTCATAAGGCACTTCTATTTCCAGTTTTTAAGGAATCTCACACCGTTCTCCATAGTGGCTGTACTAGTTTGCATTCCCACCAACAATGTAAGAGGATTCCCTTTTCTCCACACCCTCTCCAGCATTTATTGCTTGTAGACTTTTGGATCACAGCCAAAGAGGATTCCCTTTTCTCCACACCCTCTCCAGCATTTATTGCTTGTAGACTTTTGGATCACAGCCATTCTGACTGGCGTGAAATGGTAGCTCATTGTGGTTTTGATTTGCATTTCTCTGATAATGAGTGATGTTGAGCATCTTTTCATGTGTTTGTTAGCCATCTGTATGTCTTCTTTGGAGAAATGTCTATTTAGTTCTTTGGCCCATTTTTTGATTGGGTCATTTATTTTCCTGAAATTGAGCTGCAGGAGTTGCTTGTATATTTTTGAGGTTAGTGGTTTGTCAGTTGCTTCATTTGCTATTATTTTCTCCCATTCCAAAGCCTGTCTTTTCACCTTGCTTATAGTTTCCTTTGTTGTGCAGAAGCTTTTAAGTTTAATTAGGTCCCATTTGTTTATTTTTGCTTTTATTTCCAGTATTCTGGGAGGTGGGTCATAGAGGATCCTGCTGTGATTTATGTCGGAGAGTGTTTTACCTATGTTCTCCTCGAGGAGTTTTATAGTTTCTGGTCTTATGTGTAGATCTTTAACCCATTTTGAGTTTATTTTTGTGAATGGTGTTAGAAAGTGATCTACTTTCATTCTTTTACAAGTGGTTGACCAGTTTTCCCAGCACCACTTGTTAAAGAGATTGTCTTTTCTCCGTTGTATATTCTTGCCTCCTTTGCCAAAGATAAGGTGTCCATAGGTGCGTGAATTTATCTCTGGGCTTTCTATTTTGTTCCATTGATCTATATTTCTGTCTTCGTGCCAGTACCATGCTGTCTTGATGACTGTGGCTTTGTAGTAGAGCCTGAAATCAGGCAGGTTGATTCCTCAAGTTCCATTTTTCTTTCTCAAGATTGCTTTGGCTATTTGAGGTTTTTTGTATTTCCATAAAAATTGTGAAATTATTTGCTCTTCCTATCCAGAGAGATTCTAGGTCCCTAGTGGCTTGGATGTAAAGAATCTGCCTGCAACACAGGAGACCCAGATTTGATCCCTGGGGCGGGAAAGTCCTCTGGAGAAGGGAATGGCAACCCACTCCAGTATTCTTGCCTGGGAAATCCTATGGGCAGAGGACCCTGGCAGTCTGCAGTCCATGGGACTGCATAGAGTCGGATACGACTGAGAGACTGAGCATGCACACACGTGACTCTCTTGGACTCTAACATGTTAGAGTGAATAGTGCTAAAGTTGTTTTGGGTCTTTTCCTCATACTCAATATTTCACTGAAAGGTCAGTCCTTCAGATTAAAAAAAAAACTGTAGATTTCTATGAAATCTATTTATCCCTAATTTCAAAGTATCATGGTATAAACTAGTTATTCCCAATTTAATGATTAAAAATAACCACTTGGAGGATTTCTTGCAGTGCATATTCCAGGGGCTTACCTCTCGGGTTCTGATTCAGCACGTCCACAGTGATGCCTTTGCATGCACATTTTAGCAGCATCCTGGATTATTCTGAAGCAGAGTGCTCAAGAACCACAGGACAGAAGTGCATGCTATGTTACATTTTGATATGTCTGATTTTTCAGACATATCAAATTGGCAAGTGATTTATCTGTTTCCCTTGAACCAATGACATAGTAAAATTTTCATACTTTATAGATTACAGGAATTTTAGAGATATTTTTATTTGTCACATATCATGAAGACTGAATCTTAAAGAGATTAATTAATTTGTCAAAGATATTAAAGGGGGTCAGCAACCCAGTGTCTTTTCATTGTCTGGACTCTTTATTCTAAAGCATCGTGACCTAGAGTAACATTTTCAGCTCCCAAGTTTTATCCTATTGAAAAACAAAATAAATATAAATGTATCCATGGACTTATCTGTATATATATAGTTTATATAAATTGTACTACTTATTGGGCTTAAAGAAGACTTTGCCACTATTGAATGCCAGGTATAGTTTGGACAGAGATAACTTCTACCTTTGAGAATTTACTAAAGTCAGAAAGATCCCTTTTAAAAAATGACTCCATGGCATTTAGACCAAGGACAATGTCAAAGTGAGGCTTCAATATATGTCTTACTCTAAGTTATTACTGAACGTAAGTCATGTGCTGGCTTCTAATGAAAATTTCCCATTGAAAAAAATCAATGTTAATAACTGGAACTCGAGATCTGTAATGGGCTCTGCTGTTTTTCTGGCTTAGATTGTATTCCAATAAGATGCTGAGAACTGATGACCTATGAGCCATGGTCACTTCCAGATCCCATTTGATTCTTTGGGCTTTAGTTTTAAAAGGGTAACCAGAGAGGTTGCTTTCTAATAGACGAGTTGAGCCAAAAAGCATCAGCCTGTAGGCTCATTGTCTCATCTCAGTGCTCCTTGAATCGCTTTAATAAAGAAATCTATTCCCAGGAGGGGGGCTTGCAAGGAAACCTCTTTTTCCAATAAAGAATTTTCTTTAAGGGAGTTGGTGAAAAATTATTCTAGAAGCTGACTAGAACCACTCTATATATCATAATGAAACAGCGAATCTGAAGGCATTACCTGTCTGGTTACAGAAATAGACACGTATGCACAAAACCGAGACTGGTTGGTTGGGTCTGCTGGCTAGGGAGGAAGAAAATATCAAAAAGATCCACATGAAAAGTAGAATGACTGGAGAGGGCATACATATAATAATAATATGTAGTCGTTAGATGCAGATATAAACCAAAGTGGTAACAAAGGTGGCCCTAATGCCTAGACACTTCCACTTGCTTTGATGTTAGGTGTTCCACAGCTGAACAGTCTTATTAACTCAAGTCCCTCCTTCCTAGTGAGCGCCTCTAGATCTGAAAGCAAGCCTCAGACCAGGTGGCATGAGTGTGTGCTCCATCGGACACAGCACGATCTGGAGAGAGTCTAAGGAGCTATAGCACTCCATGACACTGTCTCCTAATGCTGTTTGCTACAAATCTTTGCATATCCAAATTGTTGGGTTAGCCACAAAGTTCATGTGGGTTTTTCCGTAACATCTTATGGAACTTTGTGGCCAAGCCAGTAATTTTGCTATTATGTATGACAAGATATAATACACTATACATTCTTAAGATCTAGTTTTTTTTTTTCCTTTGGTGACTTTCCCCGTTAATAGAGCAAGATGAGAAGGACTGAGTGAAGGTGTATTTATATAGTCATTACCGACCTGAAGTCCTAAACTCTGCTTTTCTGCTCACTGAATCCCACATTTATTTAATGGCCATAAAAGCATAATGGATCCAACTATTCATGTTTTAGGACTTATTCACATCCTTAAAGAGTAACAGTTACAAGGGAATGTTCATAAAATAAAGTAGCTATTTTTCAGTTAGTTAGTATTCACAGGCATGAAAAGGTGTTCCAAAAAAGATTGAGAAGTCCATTGGATGTTTTATGGTATATGATAGCTTTATTTTCTGGCTTATCAAGCATACCTCTTTTCTAGTTACTTTGTTTTTCTCTGAAAAGAATTAAAAAGATGGATTGGTTTAATCCTATGTGAG
>SJYQ01001926.1:277727-297753 GCA_006410935.1 Redunca redunca
TTAAGATTCTTCTTGAAGACTGTATAACTTTTAAAATTGAAATCTTAATTTTAGAAGGTGTTGATCATTCTTATGGCTTATTATGTAACACATGTAAACATGTATAATCACTACAATTATATTTATATATGTTTATATATATAAGATACATTATCAAACCTATCAATTTACAGCTTGCTATTTTTGTTTAAATTTTTATTTTTGACATTGATCCATTTTGGTAAAAGTGACAACTCTATTCTTCTTAGCTACTGTATATGATTCAGCTATAGGAACATATAATATCACTTTGAGTATTTAAGCATTTTTAGTACTAAAAACAGTGTCAAAATGAACACTCCAGTTTGTTTTATCATTATATGTATATGTGTATGACTTTCAATGGTGTGTATATCTGGAACTGGAATTGAAAATGTTTTGTGGTTTCCACAATTAATTTTACTCTCAATTTTAAGCATGCAGTATTAGTTTTGTGTACATGATGAATCTCTTTATGTCATTAAAGTTGATGACTAACTAGAGTATCATTTTACTCTGAACTTCAGAGATATTATATATGTGATGTTTATATAAATGCATTGAAAAATCATATTTTTATATGTTCATAGAAATAGTACAGTGTTATAATGCATCAATTTACTTAAGTAACTACTTATAAATAGTGTCCAAGTACAATTTTTTGCTTGACTGTACTCAAGTAGTTATTTTGGAAGTCCTTTTTAAGCATTGATAGGTTTAATGGCCTATTTTGCAAACTGATAGTGAAAAATTTTCAAGTGAGTGTTGAGAATATGAGGTTCAAGATGAATGAGCTTTCATATTAATCATCATAGTGAGAACACAAAATAGAAGCATGATTTTCAAATTGTCTCCTTGTAAGCAGGATGATTTGTAAATACACAGTGCATATTAGATATGGAATGAGAATGATAATACATTTCTCTAAGGTTGTAATTTATTATACTTTTCATTACCCATGCCTCTCAATATGCAGAATTTAAAATGCAATGGCCAGAAGACAGGGAAGTGTCACTAGAAGAATGTGGACATGGACTCCAGGACTGCTGCTAATGACTGTGATCTTTTGGAGTCAGCAGGGGAATGGACAAGGCCAAGGTAGGTGTGAGCATGTTTTCGTATTCTGAGCCCTGGATGTGAGTTTCACATTGAGATTACATGGACCTTTGGTTTGATGTTTTAAGTGACTTCTTGTAATCTGTTCCCAAATTTTTTTTTGTCAAAGTGGACTATAATGGTTCTGAAAGCAGTTAAATTGAACTAGAATTTGGTGTGAGTTGGTGTTATCAAATTTGAAGTCATTGCTTCAAGACTGGTTGTGTTACAGTAGATGCTATATATATATATAGCTATATTTGTGAGTGTTTATGTGACTTCACAAGAATCTGTTAGTTAAAGGTATTATATTTTTGAAGTGAAGCTTTTGGATTTCTTTCCTTGAGTGACTTTTGTGTTTTAATTGTTTAAAATTTCAAGAATCTAGTCTTTAAAGGGAATGATGTTCTTCAGAAATTAAGTAGAAAATTTGGCATGCCTTGCCAAGTGAATATGGAAGAAATTAATGGTAGAGAGGAGCTTCAGGTCTGTTGTGTCCTGACATATCCTTTGCAGAGTTGAAAAACACCATAGATTTTGTAATATGCTTTTTTGTTATACCAGTTTTATGAGTAGTTCCATGGAGTGGTTTATGCCAAATTTGGTGTCTATGAAATGTGTTTTGTGATAGGCGTTATTTTTGGAGGTGTGTTGCCTACTCAGATACACATAGCAATTGAATTTTTTATATGATAAAAGGAGTGACCCCTATGAATTTTTCTTTGTCTTGGAGGAGAATTCATTTTGTCATTTCTTCTGCATTTGTTAAGCCTTGAAATGTGTGAGCAGGAAATGCATGAGGGTGTTGCTCTAGATAAAACTGAAAATTTATAATAGTGCGTAGTGGTGTTAACCTTCTGTTCGTCCTGTGGTTTCCAAAATATCCATAACATATTGTGCATATTCAAGTAAGAGTATTAACTCTTCTGAAAAGATTGCTCAAAAATCGCATTGTTTGCTTATAATATATAATTTCATTAATTTTTGAAATAAAATAGGAAGATGTTTTGNTGCAAAAATAAAAATGCATGTGTCATATACAATTAGGTATATATAAATTTTAATAGTGAAATAGACTTTGTTTTTTATTTTATGTCATTAAGAGTCTATATTAACATCTAATTACATTCTCATTTTGCTTTTCTTTTTTGATAAAAATAGTGTAAGAAAATCATACTTAACACACATTTTTTTTTTTTAATCAAAGGTCTAAAACAAGAATCTGTAGGCAGCATTTCTGTTGGCTAGGAGAGTTGTTTATTTCTCTGGCAATGTGTCGGATCACTAAAATGTAGCAGGACAACTGTCTCTCTGCAGTAGTGATCCAACAGTACATTCAGTATTACAAGAGACTGCCAAAACCTCTCTGTGGCCATTATTTCCAGGGATTATGGCTTATCCTCACTGGTTAATAGCTTATCAGATATTTCAATTATTTGAGAAATAATATGTATCATCTCTCTTATTTATCGAAACTCTTTTATTCTTTCTTCAATATTGATTGCCTGGATATTCTTTCCTTTGATAGTGACCATCATTTGTAAAAAACATGCACCCAAATCGATATCATGCTCAGCTATATTGAAGCTTCTAATGGTTAATGCAAGTTAAGTAATTTAATTTCTTTTAAAAGTATAAATTGAAATAAGCAAGGATTCAAAGGAGAAAGCAACTTAATAGAAAGCATAATGGAATGCTTTAATATTATGGTTAAGGGAGTTTTACTTCCTTTACAGTGGCTTGAATGAATGAAGCAGATTTCTCAAGCATGATAAGCAAATTTTATTTTCAAGTACAACCCAAGCTGCATATCACCCTTTAGATCAGTAAGCCTCATCAAATATTAATTTCTTTTTCACTCTGGGACATATAAATAAGCAGGATTTTAAAATAAAAGTTTTAAAACTGAAATTTTAATTTATCTTTTAAAATAAAAATCTCATAGTACTTCACTATTGATATGAAAATAATACATTAAAAATCTTAAGTAAAGTTTCGTTTGTGTTAAGTTTACAGCTCACTCTTAAACTTTAATGATTGGGACCCCCAAAGTCTGGAATTGTGGTTAAGTGTCAGTGAAGTATGATTTTTGTAACAAATGCACATACAAAATTAATAGTTATTTTCATGTAAATTTAAATTTCTTAGGGATAATAAGCAAACTAAATTGTATTTTTTATACAAGTGCTCCATATTTATTAGTAGATTTTATTCTAATCATTTTTATGTCATTGGAAAACGTGGATATTCTTTCCCCCAAAAACCATGTTAGGAATGGTAATTAAGTTTGAGGACAGAAGACAAAAATCCATTTACTCTAGAATGTATATGAAACATCATAATATTAATTAAACTGTATGCAACCACCACTTATAATGAATGTTATGGGAAATGCATTCTGAATTCTAAATAAGAATGTTGGCTAATGATCCGCTTCAGGGCATCAATGTCAAATAAGAAGAGAATGGAGAGAGTGGATGGGAATCAGGTGGGTGTCCCTGGTCAGTTTTTTAAAATATATCAAGAAAAGCATCCAACTGACATCTTTTCATGACATTTGACTTAGGGAATTAGTGGATGCTGATGCTTAGACTGACACTCTTGGACTTAAACTCTGCCTATTTCTATGCTGCTTAAGCGGTCGTAGGTTACAGGCTGCATAAAAAGTGAAAATTAGGTCAATCCTTAAGTTAAAGTAGAATATACATCATTATATTTTAAAGAAAATATGTCTACTATGCAAATAAAAGCAAATAACATAGACATTCAGATTTTTTGGCTTTAAAGGAACTATTATATTTGTATACATATATATTTCCAAACACTAAATTACACATTGACTTTGGGGATAATCAAAATAAAACTAAAGTAATACCTGATATGTATAGGTGTACTTTCAAAACACAACAGGTAAAATTGTGAGAATTTTGACTGGGAAGAGAATTTTAGGAAGTGTAGGTACAGTTATTGTATTCAGAACTGAGACATTTTTTCCAAACTCAAAATCCCATTTTCTTTCTTTCCCCCAAAATATGCTCAATTAATAATGAGGTGTGTATAAAGGTAAAAAGCATAACTTACATGTAATTTATTTAAATAGTCACTGAGATGCCAGTGAGCTTAAAGGCAATGTGAGGCAGTTTGGCAATATGAATGCTTGTTAAAAATTTAAAAAAGAATTATTTGACTCTTAAGAAATAAGCCATTCAAAATATTGTTAGGTAAGTAATAAAAATGTATTTCTCTCTTAATGGCTTCAGTAAAGGAGTTCTGTTTATTCCGGTACATAATAAAGGCATGCTATTCTTCTGGTACATTTTAAGAATAATAGAAAATAGAATAAATATGTCAGTCTGTCTCTAAAAACAAGTTTGTAAGAGTTTTAGGTTTAGCACTACTTTTCTTATTTTTGTAGCTAAAATAGCATTTAAATACAGTATTAATTTTAATATATGATCATGAGTGCACCTAGAATTTTAATCAGTTTGATTTCCATGAAAATATACATGTTAAAATTCCGAGTAGTCACCCTAAAGCTAGATACAAAAGAGTCTGAAATTTTGAGGAGGTAAGTGGAGATCATTCATAAAACAATATTACTTTTGAAGACAAATCAATTTATTTTACCTTCCATTTTCATGACCAGATTTTGTGTCATATACTGAGCACTTGAAAAATAAAACCTGAAAATATTTAACATTTATAATCTTTAGTTTCATGATCTTCATCATGAAATATTTTAGTTAAGAGGTACAATTTTGAAAAAATAAAATTATTTGGCTGTCTTATTTTACAAGTTGTTAAAGTATATTATTTTTGAATCATATTTATACAAAGCTAATCACTTGTGTTTTGCATTCATCACACATTCGTATTTTTCTCTAGAATGATCAGAGTAAACTTTGATGGATGGATAGAGAGCTAAAGAGTCCCTCTATATTTGTATCTTTCTCTTTTTCCCTTGAAATCTTTTCCCAGTGTGTGCAAAGTTTATTTTGTTTCTCTCATTTTCTCTTTCACTCAATAAATTTCAGTGATTATGTAATTTTATCAGTAAATGAAGGCAATATCCAACTTTGAGTTGAGGTTTATAAGTATAGCTTTTAATTAGAATATCTCTGAGAATGTGATCCATGAGTTTTAATAATATCTTAGAATCTCTACTAGTGATGAATAATTACCTTGAAGAAGCTTGATGCCACTGAGGGTTTATGTTCCTCAGGGTTATGTGGGTAAAATATTTACATCTTATGATTGAATGCTGTTTAAGAGAGGTAAGCTCAGACATTTGGCAGTGAACATTACAAGCTGTTTATTTGTGTATCTCAGGAAATCTGACCCTAAATTGTTATTCAGTCGCTTGGTTGTGTTCTACTCCTTGTGACCTGATGAACCTCTGCACTCCAGGTTTCCCTGTCCTTCACTCTCTCCCAGAACTTGCTTAAACTCATGGCCACAGAGTCAATGATGCCATCCAACCACCTCATCCTCCTTCACCCTCTTCTCCTGCCCTCAGTCTTTCCCACCATCAGAATCTTTTCCAATGATTCAGATCTTAGCTTCATGTGGCCAAAGTTTTGGAGCTTTAGCATCTGTCCTTCCAATGAATATTCAGGGTTGATTTCCTTTTTAATTGACTGGTTTGATCTCCTTGCTGTCCAAGGGACTCTCAAGAGTCTTTTCCAGCACCATAGTTAGTTTTAGCTAAGTAGTGGTGAAATTGAAGTCTTATTTTATCAAATGTAAAGAATTTCCCATTGTTCTAGTTAAGCTGTGTGTGTGTGTATACATACAAAAATATATATGTCAGAATTTAATTTAGTCCAATGCAGACTTAGGGCTTCTCTTCTGGCTCAACTGGTAAAGAATCTGCCTGCAATGCAGGAGACCTGGGTTCAGCCCCTGGGTTGGGAAGATCCCCTGGAGAAGGGAAAGGCTACCGACTTCAATATTCTCGCCTGGAGAATTCCATGGACTGTATAGGCCATGGGGTTGCAAAGAGTCAGACACGACTGAGTAACTCCTAATGAATGAATGAATGCAGACTTATGTATATCCACTTTACTTTTGTTTTAAACTTAAAATATAAATGCATATATCCAAATCTTAAAAAACCTGAAAATCCCCACCTCAACAACATATAAAATCCTACCAATAATCCTATCAGTACATTTTTTTCTTTAGTGTTCTTTACCTTCTTTTGATCATAAATGTCATTGCCATGGGGGCAAAAAAGGCTAGCTGTAAAATATTCCATTTTTATGGGGGAATAACATGCTAATTGATGCCCTTCTTTTTACTGAAATTATAAAACATTACCCAACATTCAGATGACATTTGTTCACAGTGTTTTAAGAAGTATTTTACAGTGTAACATAATAAAGTATATTTTAATTCTCATTAATTATTTTATTATTTAAGGTAAATCTCATTTTATGATGGTTCCCTTCAACTCTAAAACAATAAATTTATTTAGGGAGAAATTATTTTAAACATTTTTTCCATGAGCCTTTAGCATCTTTTATCGGGGAACTTTAATGTCCTATTTTTACACATTTAAAGACAGGGGGCACCTGGTTTAGAATTTAAATTTCATTTGACTTTTTGTTGCATTTGAAATTTGTCATGGAATTTGACTTGAAGAATAGATAAGTGTACAAGACATTATCTTCTATGTGATATGTTAGCTGTAGCTTTCTCCAGATACATCCATGGAGAGAAAGAAGAATTTAGACTGGGAATAAAGAGGCCATAAATAGCTAAAGAGATAGAGGAGAAGAAGTAAGTGGTACAAACAGGAAGAAAGGGAGAAGTGATAGGAGCAGGTGTGAGAAATATGTAAGCTAGAAATATGTAATTCTAACATACGCTATTAATAGTAAAATATGATGTAAATTCTTAAGCTAATTTGCATATGAAGTTTTTAGTAGAACTTTTGCCACAAAAAAAAATGGAATTGAATTGGAAGAAGACAGAGGAAATTGACTCTCTCCAAGCAGGCACTTACCTTAGTCCACTTTATTTGGTAGTCATCCTCATAGCCAACTTGTGGTATGAAGTGTTAAGATTGTACTTTAAAAGCAACTTAAATTCTTTATGTACTGATTAAGGATAAACAAACTTAAGAACCTAGATATGGAAGTCAAGAGATTCAAAATAGCCTTGTATGTGAGACTGGGCATCTCAGTCTTTGGCAGAAAGTACTGCTAATTCTAAATTTTATTTGTTCTTTTCTACCTCTTCAACCTATAATATCATACCTACTTCAGTGTAAAGAATCACTTCTCTCTTTTGAGGTGTCCTTTAAAAAACTCATGAATTACACATGAACTTCAAAGTTGCCAACTTAGATTTCAAGAGACTTAAAATTAATGTGGCACCTTTCCATGATGAAGGCTGTAACAGTGATCACAAGCTAGGTATTATCATGTGGGTTATGTGCCTCATCCATTAGTGAGCTTGCCTCCCTAAATCATCATGTGTCTTGGCAAAAGGCTTTTTCTGAAAATTTAGAAATGCAGATTTATATCTGGTCATGTCACAGTGTGGTCTGTTTACCAACTTAGCTTTATCAAAGTATAAACTGTGTTTGGTTTTTATAGTTAATTGTATATAACATAATAATTGGGATGTAATATATCTTATGCTTTTCTATATGATGATATTTCTTTTACTTATTTTTCCTGTGGTCATTTCTGATGCTCATTTGTAAGATCTTGCTTTCTTTCTGTTTTCCTTATGTCTTTCTTCCTTATATCCCTTAACTCTGATGTCACCTCCTCTGCTTCTTCCCAGATTCTACATTATAATTTTGACATGCTGCTAAGTCACTTCAGTCATGTTCAACTCTGTGCGTCCCCATAGACGGCAGCTCACCAGGCTCCCCCGTCCCTGGGATTCTCCAGGCAAGAGTACTGGAGTGGGGTGCCATTGCCTTCTTCGATTATTTTGACATAGCTTCCTGAAATGTACCAAGCTCTCCATATACAAGCAGATCAGTATTTCTCCATGTACACTATACTTGTTAACTTGCACCTTTTCCTTATTTATGTATAAGTTCCTTGATATCTCAGAGTGCATATTCACCTACTAAACAAAGCTTCGTATTTACTTTGAACAGTTTAGAAAACTGACAAA
Organism: Redunca redunca; assembly: GCA_006410935.1. Taxonomy (NCBI): domain Eukaryota; kingdom Metazoa; phylum Chordata; class Mammalia; order Artiodactyla; family Bovidae; genus Redunca; species Redunca redunca. Next base: position 285,978 of record SJYQ01001926.1, read on the forward strand.
AAGCCCTGTCATCATGAAGCTTGAATTCTAACGTGGGGAGACAGATGACAGACAATGAGCCATGTAAATATGTGAAGTATGGGTAGTTGGTGAAAAATATTGCTGTGATGGAGACCAGATAATTCTGAGAGGCTGTTTTTATTGGATAGTTAGAAATTACCTTTCAGAGAAAATAGCAGTTGAAAGTGCAAGAAAGAGAGAGCCTGAGCACGCAGATCTGGGGCAAGAACATTCCTTGCAAGGGTACAAGGATCATGCCTGGTGTTATGTGAGAACAACAACAACAACAAAAGTATGTGGCTGGAGCAAAATGTATGTGGTGAGCAATAGGCGAAGAGGTAATAAATGGCATAAGGGAAGCCTGGTGTGCTGCAGTCCATGGGGTTGCCAAGAGTTGAACATGACTGACGACTGAACTGATCTGAGGAAGGCATGGACACTAGTTAGAGTCTTACTTGCAGTGGTAATGAGTTTGACTTTTGTTTGGAGTGAAGTGGAAGCTATAAAAGGACGTTGAGATCTCTTTTGGTAATTCACTTAGAGTTTTCAAATTACACAACGGTCACTACTTAGAAGTCAATGACCTCTCTTTACTGCTCTTGCAGTCAACTACAAACTAATATGTCAATGTAATGTTAAATTTTAGTTTAAATGATTTCGTTTATATTACTGAATATCTCTTTTTAAATTAATTTGACAGCTTTCTAGAATGGTAAACCAGTGCAAATTTAACATAATGTGTAACAAATTCTTCATCAGTTTTAGGTGTTTAGTTGAATTTCCTAATTAGAGAAGGCATTTGTTCTGTTGAAAAATGTTGATAAAACTTCTTTTGAATTCTATCATATCCATTAATATCATATTAAGTTGTAGACAGTCATAATGAGTTAATAGCCCTAAGTGTACACTTTTCATCTCTATGGTCAAGGGTGCTTGAACATAGGAAAATTTACTGGCTTCAAATCTGGGAACTTGGAATTACCAGTAGTGTTTTAGTTTGTTTGTTTCCTGGTGGAATTATCCTTCCATATAAAGGTGACTCCTTATACCAAGCAAACATTTACTCTATTTTGTCTTACCTTATGCCTCTTTTCCTCTCAAATAAAGGTTTTTGAGGAAATTAATCTCTCAATTTAGAAAGAAGAAATTTTAAGGACACGAAATAATATACATTTTATAATTGAGTAGAAACCCAGAGGAGGAATAAGGAGATAAGTAGAGAGGGAGGAAAAAAAATTATCACACCTAATCTTCTTCCTAGTAGTAAACTCTTCATATCCATTCACTATAGCTAGCTATAGAGAGGTCAAGAAATTCTCTCTCTGAAGACATGATATTTCAGTTTAGATTGGAATGAAGAGAATGAGGCAGGTCCTTCAAAGATACCATGTGTTCTAAGCAAAAATAACAACATACAAAAAGATTCTGAAATAAAAATTCGCTTGCTATTTTCTTGAGAAGGCTGGTTTGGCTGGAACACAGGAGAGATGTGATGATATGACCTCCCAAAAGACCAGAAAAATTAGGATCTTGTAGGCAATGTTCAGATGACAAACAAATCTATTGAAAGTTTTAATATATAGATGTGATATGGTTAGATTTATTCTTGCCCAGTTCCTTATATCTACAGTATGGAGGGTGTATGATTTTGGAAGGATAAAACAGTGGTTTAAGAGGAGTCCTTTAGCTTACTATTATACCTGTCCAGGTGAAAGATTGTGGTTGGGATTATGATTGTAGCAATAAAGTTGGACAAAGTTTGTTGAGACTGGAAATTGTTTTGAAGGTAGAGCTGATAGGATTTATTGATAAAGCATTGCATTTTGGATTTAGGGGCACGGGGTTATCATATTTTATTGGATTGGGGAAGTTTGATCTCAAGTGGCAGAGATATAGGTAAGTACCTGAGTTGATTGAGTTTACTTATTTTTTCCTGTTGAGATACCTGTTAGAATTCAAGTGGAAATATGAAGTAGGCATCAAGAAGCTGACTTGGCTAGAGGTGTAGGTTTGAAAATCATAGGCTATATATCCTATTTAAATACTGTGTCTAGGTCAGGCATTGTTGAGCTATAGCCCATGAGGTTAGATATGTTCTATTGCCTGATTTTATGTGATCTATGAGCTAAAAATATATTTTTTACATTTTCAGTGTAAAATATAAAATGTTCAGAGTATTTATCTGTCTCTTGACAATGACAATTGCCCAAATTTGCCTTGGCCCATGAAGTTCACAATATTTACTCTCTGGCTCTTCACCAAAAATTTTGCTTACTCTTGGTTTAGATGAAACTATAAGAGGTAAGAACTGGCAAAGAAGATGGCAGCATAATCATGGAAATTAAAATTATGTCCACTGTAGTGTTACAGGGTAGAGAATTAAAGCCTAGCAGTAATAGACATTAAAACTTTAAAACAGTGGTTGAGTTATCAATATGATTACTGAAACTTGGGGAGTAAAAAGATGTCACCATCAGACTATTCTTTCTATCTTACAAGGAGCCTAGGTAGGAAGTGAGCATTTGAAGAGAGAAGACTAATGTAGTTTGAACAAAGAAAGCACATGGGAGGATGACATTAGATCTGGCTGGAGATTGAAGGGGGATGGGGTAATGAAATACTTCAAGCTTTATAGAGTGATCTTTAGAGAAAGAGGAAGTCATTAAAACACTCTGAAGGGGAGGAACTCTAATCATATCTGATGGGAGATGGTCACTCTGACTGCATGTGAAGTCAGAATGTAAGGAAGTCAATATGGATGAGGAATTAAAATTGCCCATTGGTGTTAGTAAAGACCCCAGGTAGCCTCAGCAAGGGGAGGTTTGGTACAAAATCCATATGGCATAGTTAAGAGTGAATGACATAAGGACCTAGTTATTATGTTTAGTGAAATTTTATCAGTCTTCTCACTGTATTAAGATACATATATGGTCAAGATAAAGAGCTTTCAGGTTGCTGTTGTTGTTTTTGTGGTTTTTCTTTTTTTTTTTTTTATAATTTTTATTTTTACTTTAGTTTACTTTACATTACTGTATTGGTTTGAAACTTAGATTTCTAAATCTAACCCCTGGAGACTTGTGATATAATAAGTGTATAGCAGGGCCAGAATTTTTTTTTTCTAAACTCTCTTAGTGAAGAGAATGCCAATCATGGCTCTATTGATACTGAAATACTTCCTGACACTTTATATTTTTTACACTTTTGTTATTTTTGCACATACAGGAAGTTTTGCCATAGCCCCATGCAAATGCATAAATTTAGTGCAGCTCAAATATGTCCTTCCATCTGCAGTTCCCATGGTTCCTCTCATGGAGTATAGCTCTTCCTGCTCAAATCTGCCCTGTAGTGCTAAGATAACGTCCTAGTCTCATAACAGAATCATCACATTGTACGGTAATGTCCATACCACCCTCACTTGAAGATAACCTCCCCATGAGTCCTGAAATCATACTATTCCTCTGAGATGTAATCCTACTTATACTCAGCTAATTAAACAAATTCTTCTATTTTGAATATACCACAGCATATGATTTGAATATGCCCTTTTCCATCATGCTGCTTAGCAAGTGAGTTATGTGGGCTTCCCAATGGCTCAGTGGTGAAGAATCCACCTCCAGTGCAAGAGACACAGGGGATATAGGTTCAGTTCCTGGGTTGGGAAGATCCCCTGAGGAGGAAATGCAACCCACTGGAGTATTCTTGCTTGGAAAATTCCATGGACAGAGGAGCTTGGCAGACTACAGTCCATGGGTTGCAAAGAGTTGGACATGACTGAGTGACTGACTGAGTTGGACACCACTAATTCACATGAGGGAATTATGTTATGGAAACAGATTTTAGCAGCCTACAAACATGTTCAAATCTAAACCTTACAGTAAAGATTAATGTCTGTGTGCTAAGTCGCTTCCGTCATGACCGACTCTTTGTGACCCCATGGACCGTAGCCCATCAAGTTTCTCTGTCCATGGGATTCTCGAGGCAAGAATACTCCAGTGGGTTGCCATGCCTTTCTCCAGGGGATCTTTCTGACCCAGGGATTGGACCTGCATTGCTCACTGGATTCTTTACCACTAGCACCACCTGGGAATTTGAAAGGTTAAAGTCTAGTTAACACCTATAAAGATATTTCTTTCCATATAGTATTTATAGCCTTTATTGTTGTTTTCAAAGTGATTAATACTTATTTTGGAACAATGCACCATGAAGATTAGAATGATAAATGTATAATTCTTATAAAAATATAATATTTTTGTATTTTTGTATCTAAAAGATCACTTATCAAAAGCAAAAGCCAAGTGTTACCTGTTTATGTTTCTACTTGGCTACTGAACTGGTTTCAAATCATATTTTTCAGTTTGAGCATATTTATTTATTTTTGTTGAGATAAATATATGCTATCTTTGAATGCTTTTATTTCTTAACATGTTTATGTGCCATTCATTATCTCTGCACACCACCACCACCCCCGCCCCCAACATCCATTTCTTAGATATCTTTCTTTGGTATGCTTTAACTCTGAGGATTCTTCCATTTTGGAAGTTCTACTGGTTTCTAATAGTTTTTATTTTTCTTGCAAATAAATAGATATTTTTTCTGATGTGCTTGAGAATTAATCTCAGAAGCATTCCATAGTACCTTTTACCCATAACTCCTTAGGGATCTCTTTAAGAATACTGCTTTAACACATCACCTAATATAAAGCTTCAAGGACATGATGTCTTCTAACTTTTGCTTTGACATAGTTTGAAATATTCACTAAGCATGGGCTAGTGGAAAGTTTGTACTTTCTTCCCCTTTAGCCTTACATCATCTTAAAAATATTCAGAAACTTTTAATTTTTGTGTTTTGGAAAATAGTCCCTTTCTGAATAAAGCTGGTTTCTCAGTCAGCTTTGTATGTCAATGTTGAATACATAAAGTATTATATAAACACTCATTCACTGGGCTAGGAAACACTGCTGTGACAAATCAGCAGAAAAATAAATTCTTCTTGTTGTTCACACTCCAGAGATGACCCTTCTGAAAGCTATTTGAATTTATTATAAATTACAGTTGTGTTTAACTTTAATTTGTTTGTAATCTGAACTTTATGCATACTGCATTTTTCTTATGATTAATCATTTTTGTATGCTAAATCATTTATTAACAAATGGCTTATCCTTGAGAAAGAATTTTCATGTTAAAGTTACATTAAGTGTCAGCTAGAATTCAGTGCCAGTAGCTACATCACAAAAAATTGACAAAATTGATGTACAGTCTCTAAATCATAGTGTCACTGAATTCAGAGTTGTCCCCCCAATTTAAACTTTCATCCTAAAATTGATAATTCCCTTTGTACAAAGAAAGGCCAAATAAAAAACAAAACAGTAAACCCATAAAAAAAAAAATTACAGGTCAGATTTCTCTTGCAGGCTGTCCAATCCCTTTCTTTTTCTTTCCACACTCCCCACATACCCACATGTCAATATATAGTTTGTACACTTAGAGCACATATCATGAGAGAACATGTTCACTGTGCTGAAAAAAAATGTAGTATTACATGTTTGAGATTATATCTTAATTATAAGTGAAAGATAGATGTACATATAAACTAAATTCTATTTATGATATAGTTCTATTCCAGTGTGTTTGTGGGTAGACTAAGAACATATGTCAGGGAAATCTTATTAGGAGACACATCATACAGAATAGAGGAAAATGTACATATGTCTTTTAATTTTGAAATGATTGGAAATGAGTAGTCCTTTTCTGGTAAGATATGTTTTCATTAGGATTGGCACACTTTTTCTGTAAAAGACTAGACAATTAATAATATTTCAGGCTTTCTGACCATATTTAGTCTCTCCCTCTTTCCTTATCTTTCTCTTCTTCATCCTTACAACTTTGTAAACCTGAAAACCGTTCTTCGCTCTCAGGCATAGAAAGTAAAGCATGGACCACTCTTTATTGTGGTCTGTGGGCCCATAGTTTGTAGATCCCTTTACATCTTCAGAGTGCTAGTTTCTTTTTAAATGTAGTATGTTTACAGTCAGTGGTGCTTCTAACAGAGACAGATTAGCCCAGGCTCAAATTAGCTTTGAGCTTCAGTGCAGTAGAAATGCCATGGCAGCAAATGCTCTGCTTTGAAAATAAGTTACACACTGTCCATTCATTCTTATACTAGAAATACATGAAAGCTACTTCTTTAAAGGACTTTTCTTAAGTTTTTAGTGCATCTACTCATGTATGGTGCACCAATTGCCTTTTCAATTTGAACCTTCATGCCATGAGAAGTTCCCAATCTTTTTTCCTAGACAATTTTATACCTACCGTGCTTTATGTACATTTTGCTGCTACGTTTTTAGTAAATATAATGGTACAATCTGCGCATTGTATTTTTTCAAGCAAAGTGAAATAAGAATGTTAGATAATGTTCATATTAAGTTGAAGTACAAGGTATTATTAAAAAAACAATCAATCTTTTGATAACTACAGAGGACAGCATATTAAAGGGTAGACTTTAATATCTTATACTTAAAGATCTGATACATTAAGTCCATCATGTCCCAGAAATAAGTCTTAAACCAAAATTGCAATGCCTCACGAGACTATCATAACACAGGGTTTGGTGAACAAAGTGAAGTTAATGTGTCCCTAGTGTGTCTCTCTTTGTATCAAACAGTATTTAAGTCAACTATTCAATGAGCTATTTGGGTTTCAAGAGCAAATTCTGACACTGGAGGTGAAAACGTTTTTACTATGATCATTGAAATAAATTTCTCTGGAGATATGCTTTTGCAACATAAAGAATGAATTTATATTGTTGAATGAAAAAGAATCTAGAAAAACAGTGTAAGTATACTTGTCAGGCACTTTCCAAACTTGCGTCAGATTTTGTACGACTAGGTGGAAAAATCTGCTCTGCTTGTTTCATAGACTTAAGCAGTTTCAGGTTGACAGAAAAACACTGCATGAAAAGTACAGAGTTCCCATTTACCCTGTACTCCCACCCCAGTTTCTCTTATTTTTAATGTGTTGTTGTTGCATTAGTGTGAGATTTTTATTGCAAGTGACCCATATTGATACACTATTAGTAACTACAGTCCGTAGTTTACATTAGGATCACTGTTTGTGTTTTACTTTCTATAGATTTGAGAAATGTATGCAGATGTACTCACCATTATCGTTTCATACCGCGTAATTGTTTCACTGCCCTAAAAATCCTCTGTGCTCCATCTATTCTTCTGCAGAACATTTTTTTTTTTTACTCTAAGTGTAACGTCAATTACTTCTTTGAAAGATTCTAAGCCTAGAAATGAAGAAAGCTTTCTACCATTTCAGATAACGTAATATGCAAACACTACACAGGAGTCCTTGAAACAGTCATGGAGTCTAAAAGCTCTCACATCCAAACAAGATTAAAAAAAAAAAAAAAAAGGAACAAACAAAAATGAATCAGATTCTGATTCTATTTGTTTTTTATTTTCAATTCAAGAACAGATTACTGAACAGTATAAGCAAGGCATGTAGTCATTATTCCTGCAATGAAATGCCTTGGAAAAGCAAATCACCTTGAGTCAGATTTACCTTACTGTCATTAAACAAAAATGTAATTAACCAAAGATGAGAAATCTTTCTTGTAGTATATTTTGTTGAGCAAAGTGTATCTTTTATTATTTTTGTTTCTCCATTGCTGTTTCTCTAGTATGGTTTTTGGTATTGTTAATCTCAAATACTTTGTGATACAGTTGTCTCCTCCACATGCTTCACACCCTCGCTGTCCATGTAGTCAGCATAAAGGAAGCATGTCAAGAGGAAAACATGTGCCATGTAACTTCTAGGTAGAGGCGAAAGGTGATAAGTGGGTCGCCCATGTCTGAACTTCCTTCTGCAGCCTTTCCACTTGAGGCACGAAAGTTTTCTGTTCCTTAGGCCTCCCAGCCCTGCCACTCTCAGGGCTGCTGTTGCAGCAAAAACAGAAATGAGTGAACAGCCTTTGGCACATACCATCCAAACAGGCCTACAAGAGTTAAGTAATCTTGATTATTCTCTAGCTGTTACTACCAACAAACATTTGTATCTGGACTTGTCCTTCACAAAGCTAATTACTCTCTGACTCCATATAGATTATACTCTACACCTGGCATACTTCCCCTACACTCTCTTGAAACATTCTACATTTCAGAAAGAAGGTCATGGGCTGACAACTTCAGAGACACAAGACATAGAGAAGTTGTCTGATGCCAGCTGTGGCCGTTTTGAAACTTTGCAAAAGAAAAAAAAAATGCAAGGCCTTCAAGAGTATGTAAAACCTCTCCCTATTCCCTAGAAAGGGAATCACAGTTCTGGAGGAACTAGCCTGCTGTGTTTCCTGGCAAAAATAATAAAGCTACTCTTTTTCTATTTCCTCCAAACTCTGTCTCCAATATTTTTATTTGTCCTTATTAGACAGGGAGCCAAGATTTTGGCAACACTGCTTGATACAGTCTTGAAGCTAGATCTGTACTGTATCCCTGATGTGGAAAAGACAGTGCTTGTATCTTCATTTTCTAGGATACAGAGCAGAGGCATAAGACTGAGCAGGCAGCGTGTCTCTTCTTTAACCATAAATCACCCATCCTTTCAATTCCTACCACTTAGAGGACTAAACTGGATTCATGATTCACCCTCATTTGAGATCCCAAGGCCAAGGGAAACGCTGCGTATGTGGTTCTCCACCACTTTCTCCTCAAACTTGCCTTAGCAGAGAAGTTCCCAAATTGAAGCTAATGTATGTCCTCTCTCTTCAGCCCAAACAGTTTTCTAAGCAAACTATATAAATTTAGGGGAAATTGTGTACTTTAAGTTTGCTTTGAATTTCATCATTTGCTGTGGATAGTAAAGCTCTGAGAAAAACTATAAAAAGGCCATATTTAATCTTTTTTGCCTAGTATTTTGCAAACATTATGAGGAATAATGCAGAGCTAATGTTCTATGAGAAAACTTAGCAGAAAACCAGGTGTTCTAGGTCATAGTATACATAAAAACAAAATTTAATCATGATATAAGTGAATGTTTTTTTAAGTATAAGTGATCCATTTTATTTTGTTGTTTTTCAAGCAAGGTGGTTAGAAGTTAGAAACTTAAGATGACAGAACACTCCAAATTAGAGAAAGGAATGCTACTGTATGATGGCAGCAGAAGGAAGTACTATGGAAATAAAATAAATTCACCCTTTTGCACTCTCCCTATTTAGTTTTTGCTGGTACGAATGGAAACAAATCAATTTCATGGTTTTGTCATTGTAAATGCATAATTTAGCAGTGGCTGTAGCCAACATACAATGTATACAGCAAGAGATTAGATGTAGCTTTAACATTGTTATTTTGTTGATTTGCATGAGTGCCAGTGAGGAATTTCCACTTATGTTACTGTTTTTAAGATGACTATTTAATTGAATTACAAAATTCATTTTACAATAAGATTCTGAGTATAATATAAATTTCTTTACAAGAAAACCATTTTGTATGCATGGGTCTGAGATCAGTTTAAAGTAGCTGTAACTCCATTCCAGACTTCCATTTCCTACTTTTTCAGAAATGATCTTACAGTGTAGCTGTATAGGTCATAAAAGATAATGCTTGTAAATATGCTGTTTCCACTCAAAGTGTGCTCTATAAACTTCTTTATTGATAACATTTTGGTTTACGAGACCACTGTTTGCTGGCAATCCAAATCTGACTCAGAGTAGGTTCTCTGAGTGGGAAGCAATAATTGAAGTTTAGAGCACAGAATGTCACCTCGACAATCTTAGTCTCTTACCCTTTCCGCACGCCCTCACTGTGCCCTTTTATAACTGTTAAAAACAGCTTTTTATCATCTATAAGTTAGGCCGTGACCTCAAATGACTGTCTTAGGAAAGATTAGTCTGTAAGAAGAGCTTTCCACAGTGCTTTGTCTAAACCAAGGCTATAATAGCGATGGCTAAATGTTGCTAAACTAGAATCCTTCACACTGTAGCCTATATACCCATGCTTAACAAGGTGCCGACTATGCAGTATCAGTGTTAGTGTTTTGACTACTCAGGAGTTGACTATATTGTGTTTACCTTCCTTCAGGTCCAAGACACCTTATTTCACTGGAGCAAAAGCTAGCACTTGTTACAAATATAAATTTGATCATTAAGACCTGCCTGATTTCACAGAGATGGGATTTCCATCTCTTGGAACTAAATCATTGTGATCAGAAGGAAGTTATATGGTGTCCATTCTACTACATTGTATATTTATGGAGTCTGACACATAACTTACGGGATTTTCTGCGATGCCTTTTACCTTAACAAAGCTCATGAGATCTGCTGCCTGGATTGTTAGGCTTTTTGTGCACATTTGGACACAAACTGCACTAATGGCACTGGAAAGCCATTTAAAATGACTCATTTTCATTTCCTGTGAGTAATTTTTATGTCAACCATAATTACTTTGTGCTTAAGATTTTAATTTGGGGATGTGCAAATCCATTAGCATTTTCTTCAAAATATCATAAAGATATTAGATCACTGAAGTAAATGTAAACACATATCTATCATTAGAAACCATCTTAGTAGACCATACAGTTAATATTTTTGTTGTTGTTCAGTTGCTAAGTTGTGTCTGATTCTGTGACCCCATGGACTGCTGCTGGAATTCTGTTCTTTATTTGTTCTCCATTCAGCCCCATCACTTTATGGCAAATAGATGGGGAAACAATGGAAACAGTGACAGACTTTTTTTTCTTGGGCTCCAAAAGCACTACAGATGGTGACTGCAGGCATGAAATTAAAAGATGCTTGCTTCTTGGAAGAAAAACTGTGACCAACCTAGACAGCATGTTAAAAAGCAGAGACATTACTTTGCCGACAAAGATCTGTCTAGTCAAAGCTATGGTTTTTTGCAGTAGTCATGTATGGATGTGAAAGTTGGACCATAAAGAAAGGTGAGTGCCGAAGAATTAATGCTTTTGAACTGTGGTGTTGGAGAAGACTCTTGAGAGTCCCTTGGACTGCAAGGAGATCAAACCAGTCCTAAAGGAAATCAGTCCTGAATATTCATTGGAAGGACTGATGCTGAATCTCCAATACTTTGGCCACCTAATACGAAGAACTAACTCATTGGAAAAGACCCTGATGCTTGGAAAAATTGAAGGCAGGAGGAGAAGGGGATGACAGAGGATGAGATGATTGGATGGCATCACCCATTCCATGGACATAAGTTTGAGCAGGCTTTGGGAGTTAGTGATGGAGAGGGAAACCTGGTGTGCTGCAGTTAATGGGGTCGCAAAGAGTCAGGCACAATTATGTAAGTTTATTCACTTATATAAGTTTATATTCACTTAACTTATAAACTTATATTCACTTAACTTATAAACTTATATTCACTTAAGTTGAATATAAAACAAAAATAGAAGATTCAAGTGGGCAAGTATTCTTGATTTATTTGCTTAATGAACAATGACTGTACATAACAATCACTCAGTTAATATTCATTGTTTGAATTCATATTGAATGACATGTCTATTATTTATCTCCAGTGACTCACACTAGCATTGGCCCAGAGTGTAAGGAAAAAAAGACTAGACAATACATACTGAGTCTTTCTGAGAAAATAGTTTTTTTTTTCTTTACAGTTATAACTCTAGTTGCTATTATGGCCTTGATGTTATTTTAGGCCATAATGGAGGATATTATGCAAGTTACAACTTAATAATACTATGACATTTATTTTTCATTTACTGTAAAGAATTTTTGATGGAGTTGATTATCTTAACTGATATTAATATCT
>SJYQ01001926.1:303899-318888 GCA_006410935.1 Redunca redunca
CATCCAGCCATCTCATCCTCTGTCGTCCCCTTCTCCTCCTGCCCCCATCCCTCCCAGCATCAGAGTCTTTTCCAATGAATCAGCTCTTCGCATCAGGTGGCCAAAGTACTGGAGTTTCAGCTTTAGCACCATTCCTTCCAAAGAAATCCCAGGGCTGATCTCCTTCAGAACGGACTGGTTGGATCTCCTTGCAATCCAAGGGACTCTCAAGAGTCTTCTCCAACACCACAGTTCAAAAGCATCAATTCTTCAGCACTCAGCCTTCTTCACAGTCCAACTCTTACATCCATACATGACCACTGGAAAAACCATAGCCTTGACGAGATGGACCTTAGTCTGCAAAGTAATGTCTCTGCTTTTGAATATGCTATCTAGTTTGGTCATAACTTTTCTTCCAAGGAGTAAGTGTCTTCTAATTTCATGGCTGCAGTCACCATCTGCAGTGATTTTGGAGCCCCCAAAAATAAAGTGTGACACTGTTTCCACTATTTCTCCATCTATTTCCCATGAAGTGATGGGACCGGATGCCATGATCATTGTTTTCTGAATGTTGAGCTTTAAGCCAAATTTTTCACTCTCCTCTTCCCACATAGTCGAAAATAATTTCAAATCTATAACTGTGCTGATTGTCTCCTATCAGAGATAGACCCTCTCAGCTTCTTCTTCACTGGGACTGTTCCCTATTCTTTACTCCATTTTTTTTTCTTTTTACATAAAACTCCTACTCATTCTTCAGATCTACATAAGTGCAAATGTTCCTTCCTCAGGAAAGCCTAAAAGGCCTCATAGATGTGGTTAAAGTGCCTTATTATTTTTTCTCTAAGGGGTTTTTGTTTTATTTATCATTCAAAATTCCAACTTTAAAAGGTGTATCCTTTTATATAAAGAATATATATTTGCAAAATGAGAATAAAATCTCACTTGCTCTATAAGCTGTTATTGAAGTGAAGGAATATTTTTGACATATAATAAATACTGAGAACCTTTTGTTGAATTCAGTGAAAACCTACAACTCATGTTTTTTGTTGTTGTGTCAGGTATGGATACCCAGCATTTCCATGATAAGGTTTTTCTTTCTCTCAGTAACGTGGAAGACACGCCAAGAGAATGCCGTGCCTATATAAATGAAGCATTCCAAAGAGTATATGTGGTTTATTTGAATTGTTTGTGGGGGAAGGGAAGACAATTTTCTAAAGGATATTTTTTCTAAATTCTGTCTTAAAGCTGTTTGTAAGTAAGAAAATTGAGTTTATAATACATTAGAAGATAGTATAAAGTCTTTATTAAATTCACTGTGCAATCTTTAATCAAATAAGTAAATGCATTATTTATTCCCAAGGTTAAAGCACACATTCTCTTCATCTGGAATGCCAGTTCTGGAAGAAAACATGTCTAATAATATATGAATCTGAAGAACGCTTTTACTTTTCATCATTCATATAGCATTAAAAGATCTAAAGCCTGCCTTACTTCTTTAGCATGTTTTCAGCAAATTTTTTTTTTAGAAATTACAGCTATTCTTATGCATATGAAATTAACCTCAATAAATAATTTATTTTTGTACACTTCATGCAAATGTAAAATTCTTGGCAGAAACATTTTTAATCCTTTAATTTATTCTACAAGCAACTTTGACAATAAATTTACTTTCAATGGAGAATATTTCAAATATCTGCTTGAGATTAAAACCTTTCTTTTGATCAAAGAATCCCTATATTTCTAATGCTTAAGACACAAAGAATTAGATGTGACTTTGACCACTAAATAACTAAGTAAAATGTACATCCTTAGATTGGGGTGTTTAGAGGAACAGAGCTTATAAGACTATCCTGGGGAGATCATGAAACTCAATTAGAAAAAAAGAAAACAAATTATCAAGTTGTAATATTTTTTGTACATCAACATATGTTAATGAGCTGTCATCTCAGTCAGAGACCTTTGACCACCATCATAAAATGTTAAAGTACTGCTTTTTAGTGACATTGGTATGAGAACAGCTATCACAAACTTGGAACAGAAGAAGAACTTGAAGCAGAAGAGTGATAGAAACAACTTAGGCCCAAATCCTAGTTTAGTTGCTAGTGGCAAACCTTAGACAAGCAATTAGCCTCCCGTTTTCTCCTTTGCTTCAATTGTAAAGAATGAGTAACTAAACTCATCCTACTCTGTCCACAATTTTTGTGAGGAAGTTGAGTAAATGTGAATTTTCATGGTAGCATATAATTATTTAGCTAGATTATCAAAAAATTCCTTTAAAAATTAGCTCTCTGATTTGAAATAAATGTTCCAATTAACTCCATAAATCTATCTTGTCCAATTTTGTAATATTTTAGGCAATATGGCTACATCAGGGGGAAATACAGCATCCAGATATTAAGGTATTACTTCTTGTATACTTTTAGATTATTGAATTTTATAGTTTATGCATTCACAAGGAGCTTCCCTAGTGGATCAGATAGTAAAGAATCTGCCTGCATTTGGGAGATCTGGGTTTGATCCCTGGGTTGGGAAGATACCCTGGAGGAGGGCATGGCAACTCACTCTGGTATTCTTGCCTGCAAAATCCCGTGGACAGAGGAGCCTGATGGGGTCCATGGGGTCTCAAAGAGTCAGACATGACCAAGTGACAAAACACATGCATTCACAAAAGGAGTTACTATATAAGGTTAGAAATCCTTCAACTTCTTCTATTACATAGAAAAAAAACTGTATAATTGAAAAATCCCACTGGTTCAGAGTACATTATAGCATGCTGAAACTAATATTTCTCTCATTTTTCTTTTGCTATGTTATGAAAACAAGGCAAATAAAAGGAAAAGCAAAACTGTTCCATCCATAGAAAAATGATATTTATGGTCCAAAGTTAGATGATTCACCTTCCTCACAGAAGTGGAATATGACGCTAAGTCAGCTATATGTTTTTGTTTTTCATGAGTCCCCTGTGGGTCCAACAAATGCTTAGAGAATAAATGCTTATCAAAAGGCTATTTTGAGTAAAATACTTTAACAGCAAAAATTATTAAGATACACTTAGGCATTGGTAAGACAGTTATGAAATATGCATAGAAATGATCAATAAAAAGCAAAATATGCTAAGTACTACAAAAGGAGAACACCAGGTTGTTTGCTGCTGCTGTTTACTTGCAAAGTTGTGTCACACAGTTTTGTGACCCCATGGACTGCCAGGCTTCTCTGTCCACAGGATTTCCCAGACAAGAATACTGGAGTGGGTTGTCATTTCTTTCTCTAGGGAGTCTTCCTGACCCAGGGATCAAACCCATGTCTCCTGTGTCTTCTCCTTGGCAGGAAGATAATACCAGGTTATTATGGGAGCACAAAGTTAAAGTATTCTAGGATGAATGAGAAGTTCTGAAAATGTTTTGGATGTTGATCAGGACTGTGTTTCAGTGGAGGAAACAGTAAGGGAATGTTGGTGGGGCAGGAACACTAGATATCATGTTGAAGGAAAACTAAAGAAAAATGCCATAAATGAAGGGCCTTTTGAGAAGAAAACAAGTTGTATTTTTGTGACCAGTTCCATTTGGTTGACTTGAAACAGACTGCCAGACATTTCTCCAGCATAGATAGGTTTATTTGGGATCAGCAGAGATTTGCAACTCAGTGTCTGCCGCCTTGGTGACCCACATGCAGGTCCCATCACAGCCAGGGGAGGGGAGAAGCCGCTTTCATAGAGGGGAGAAGGAAGCAGGGAGAGATAGGGTAAACAAAGAGTCTATCCATGGTTGAACCCTTGACTGGAAGGAAGAGGAGTCTTTCTTCTTCCTGTTAGGCTCTTCTGTCTTCAAATGGCATGAGACCTCCCTCTTCTGATTCTCTATTTCATTGAGGTTTCTGTTTATTAATTTTTGTAAATGAGTATTCTCTTCCAAGCAAATTCCAGAAAAGTGAAACTCCGTTTGATTATGTTAGGGATTAGCTAGACAGAAACTTGCATTTTAGATACATTTAGTACCTGTCATCATTTGTCTGAAGTGAAAACTTGTAGATCAGTGGCATTCAAAGTGCAGTGTCTGGGCCCAAAGCATCTGTGTGACACTGAGACAAAAATCCGTGGACCCCTCCCCAGATCTACCGAATCAGAAACTCAGCATGTGGATCCCAGCAGTCCCTTTTGTAACAAGTCCTCACGGTAACTCCATTGCACATTTTAGTTAGAAAATCACTGAGTAGACAAACGGCTCAAGCCTGGCAAGTCTGTCTGGTACTAACTATGGTAGCCCATTAAATGGGGCTCCTGTAGTGCTAGCTTTGTTCATCCTATTTAAAACCCAGTGACAAGAAATGATGGCAAATGAGAAGATAGAGTTTTGTATACAAGGCCCATGGGGTAATCTATTTTCAAGTCTTCTGACTAGAGGACACAACTCCATGTTTAAAAAAAAACATAAAATATTGATATGAGAAAACCTATGTGTCAGGGATTATTCCAGATACTTTCCATGTACTATATCATTGAACACACCTACATTTTCAAATATCAAGAAAAATCATCTTAAATATGCATGACACCACATGATAAGATGTAGTTATAAAACCATATGATCAAAAAGCAAGATGCAAAGCTGTACACAGAATGAACTGTCAACTTTGTTAAAATAAATACAATAATAGAAACAAGACTAAAGTTATTTAGCAAAGGATGCATAAAGCTGATTAACTCACATTCGGTAGGTTTAGAGGCAATTATGTAATAGTGGTCATTTTGTATGGGTTTCCCAGGTGGCACTAGGGGGAAACAAACAGCCTGCTAATGACAGAGACATGGATTTGATACCTGGGTCAGGATGATGCCCTGGAGGAGGGCATGGCAACCCTCTGCAGTATTCTCTCCCGGAGAATTCCATGGGCAGAGGAGCCTGGCAGGCTACAGTACTGCTGCTGCTAAGTCACTTGAGTCGTGTCCGACTCTGTGTGACCCCATAGACGGCAGCCCACCAGGCTCCCCGTCCCTGGGATTCTCTAGGCAAGAACACTGGAGTGGGTTGCCATTTCCTTCTCCAATGCATGGGAGTGAAAAGTGAAAGTGAAGTCGCTCAGTCGTGTCCGACTTTTAGTGACCCCATGAACTGCAGCCCACCAGGCTCCTCAGTTCATGGGATTCTCCAGGCAAGAGTATGGAGTGGGGTGCCATTGCCTTCTCCATAGAGAGAGTAGCAAAGAGTTGTACCTGACTGCACCAAGTTAGCACACATGCACAGTAATTTTATATATTTTGTATGTTATATACATTAAAATTGTATATCATTTAAAAATAATACTGTTATTTGAGTGTACCATATTCTAGCATTTAACAAAGTAGTCTCTAGAGGCTGACTACATGGTATAAATTCTGTCCCCATCCCTTTCTAATTGTGTGAACTTTAATATCTGAACACCTTAGAACCTTAGTTTCTTCATCTAGTAAGTGGTAATAAAAGTGTTTACCTTAAATGAGAAACAAAATGAGTTAAACTATTTGCAGAGAATATAAAGGTGATAAGTATTAAAATTAATAAATATTGTATCTAATAAAATTCTTTTACTTTCAAGTCAATATAGAAGTTCTGTTAAGGTTACATAAGGATGAAACTATTTCAGCCTGAAAATGTTGACACTGCAAAGACAAATTCTCTAATAAGAAAACAATAAAGCAATACCATGCAGGTTAGTGTTCCGTGACCAGCATTTAGTAACAACGTAAAGCTTCACCTATTAAAAAAAAAAAAGGCAACATACTGCTGTCCAGTTCAATGAATTAGAGTAGCTGAGTGGAAGGTGAATTTGCATTCCATTATGACTAGGGGATGTTTTATGGAGTCAAGCTCAGGGGCATTTCTTGGATGATATATCTTTGGCCCTGTGACAGTTTGCAGTAAGATGGAGAGCACAGGTATTTAATTGCTGAAATACGGTCCAGGCAAAGTATGAACATTTAAGAGGTTATTCATACAGCAGTGTGTAGAGTTGTGGCCACTTATCATGGCAGACTTGTCTGTGTTTGCCAGTTCTAATTGCTGTTGATCTTGCCCAGACTACCAAGGAATTTGGTGATCAAGGTTAGGGAATCTGTAGTAGGTGAAAGAGAGAAAGTGACTTCGAGAAATGTTAATAAGGCAAGAGTTTGTTTGTAAAGAGCAACAGGAAAGCGTGACTAGATTACAGACCTGGGAGTCTAGGAACAAAAAAGTGAGGACTGGTATGAAAAGAATAAAAGAGTTGTGAGATCTTGTTAATAACAACAAAGTCTGATAGAATTTATTACCTGAATATAAATGTATAGGAAAAAGAGCAGTCAAAATGTTGTCTGGGGGCATAGTGGAAATTCTGAGAATCAGGAGAGTAAGAGAAGAGAACAATTAGAGAGGATGTTGAGTTCGATTTTGGATTAGTCTGAGATGACAGCAGGATATGATGAAAGTAGCTATGCCACAGATGGAAATGCTGATGTGAAGTTCTAGATAAGAGTGGTATCTGAGGCATCACATAGAAGTAATACTCAAAATCTCAGAGGTGGAAGAAAAGAGAGAACCTAAAAGCAGAAGATTAAACGAAAGGGCTCACGTTTAGAGAAAGAAGTGGTGAAAGAGAAACCATTTGAGGTGGCAGGAATGGGCTGATGTGTCATTAGGAGGATGAGGACAAAAATAGCGGTAATGTGGTAAGTGTGGAAGAGAGGGGTCATTTTTTTTAAAGGAGAAAATATGGGGAAAGAGCGGTTTGATGAAGAATATTAAATACTGCAGAGAGCTCATAGTCTGCTAAAATTCAAAGGCCATCAGGGTTAGCCATTGTGAGGTCATTATTGTTGTAAAATATAAAGTAATTGGTGATCATAAAATGTAGAGGTGAAAGGAGTGTATGAAGATGTTTAAACACAGGAGAGAAGTGAGTTTTCTCAGTAAAGGAAGAATGTAGTGGGCAAAAAATTTATGTTAAAGTGTATGGGAGAAAGACTAGGTCCAGAAAAATAATTTTTGGTTCAGAAGCAAGCAGCTAGGAAGGGAAATCATGTTTGCATTATTATCAGCATAATAAGAGGAAAAATTGTATTCCCAGGATTTTGAATGGTAAGTGCACATGAGGAATTGAGAGTAGCTATACTTTGAGGTAACTAACATGGAAGCGTTGTTGTTTAGTCACTAAGTTGTGTCTGATTCTTTGCTACCCCATGGACAGTAGCCTGCCAGACTCCTTTGTTCATGGGATTTCCCAGGCGGTAATACTGGAGAGGGCTGCCTTTTCCTTCTCCAGATCTTCCCGATTCCCCAGATATTGAACCTGTGTCTCAAGCATTGGCAGGCAGATTTTTTTTTTTTTTTTACCACTGAGCCACCAGGGAAGCCCATTGTGGAAGTATTACTGAGGGTTAAATCCATTAATGAAAGAACTTTCTAAATGTCAAAATACTGTTGATTACAGCAGATAATTCAATTTTCAATTTCTATGGCTTGCCCAGTAATCCCATTAACTAATTCATATGCAATTTGGCAAAATGATGTCTTAAACATTACTGTAGTTACAATCATTGTATTATGTTTGTTATATAAATATTTCTAATATTTTCAATGCCTTGAGTTTAATTTCACAAATGACTTCTTGCAAACGTTAGTATGTTTTATAGTTCTATAGTGTAAATAAGAATTAATTTTTGAGAAACTAGTATATTGTAGGTATATTTATTTTCAGTAACTTTTTAGTCTTAATTCACATAATATTTTTTCAATAGCACAAGGAAAGAATTTGTTGATTTCATGCATATACACAGATATGTGTTTATACAGATGGGCTATCTGATAAATCAATAATAGCTCTGTTTATCTTTGTGGCGCCTTAGCATATTTCTTGAATATATCCTTATAATCTGAATAAAGAATAACAAGTGAAATGATAATCTTTTCCACAGTAGCTAAAAATATTGTTTAAGTCTTAATGTATGTTTTACATTTGGAAAAAGAGTAGGTTGCCATTTCCTTCTTCAGAGCAACTGTGTATCTTGGTCTGTTCATGTTGCTCTAACAGAATATCACAGGCTGGGTAGCTTAGAAACAAAAGGCATTTATTGCTCACAGTTCTAGAGCCTAGAAGTTCAAGATCCTGGATCTGGCATGGTTAAATGAAGATCCTCTTTTGAATCACATACTTGTGTTATGTGGCAGGAGGGACTATGGAGCTCTCTTGAGCTTTTATGTAAGAACACTGGAGTGGGTTGCCATTTCCTTCTCCAATGCATGAGAGTGAAAACTGAAAGTGAAGTTGCTCAGTCGTGTCTGACTCTTAGTGACACCATGGACTGCAGCCCACCAGGCTCCTCCCTCCATAGCATTTTCCAGGCAAGAGTACTGGATTGGGGTGCCATTGCCTTCTCTGATAAGGACAGTAATCACCTTCAAGTGGGCTCCACCCTCATGAGTTAAGTACCTCTTGAAGGCCACACCTGGTAATACCATCACCATTGGGGGTTAGGACATCAGCATATGGGTTTTGGGAAGATACATTCAGACCAGCACTGTCATAGATTGTTTTGTTTTCTAATTGGGTATGATAAATGAATATTGGTAAATTAGGTAAGTAAGATTTGCTCAGATACAAATTTAATTAAAACCATTTGTACCAACTTAACAGTTTGTTGACTTTTCCCTAATTTCCTAAGATCAAATACCTTTTCAGATTATTTATATAAAAATAAATAGCACATGTAAATGATTAAAATATTTACATATTTGAAGAGAAATTTTATCTGCCCCTTATTTATAACTACTAAGAAATTTCACAAGTCCCTATTTAAATTATTTTTAAATGCACTTCTCCATTTATCAGACTTTTCACATTATTCATCTGCTGCTACTTACTAACATTTAATTTTGTCAACATGCCCCTTAATATCAACAGCTATAAAAATGATGTGGCTTAGAAAATTATTCATCCTCTCTGATGTATTCTCAATAAAGAGGGGAGGCTAACATGACTATAAAAGCTTCCTGTGTAAAGATTAAACTGAGATTGTTGGTGAATCTGTGGTTAACAATTGGTTAGCACAAACTAGCTAAACAGTGAAATTCCCTCTGACTATAATTAGAAAAGGCAATTAATAATATAAGACAGGAAGTAGAATTCATCTGACTTTTATATAACAAGGAGGCTTTTTTCTTGTTGGACACAAGCTGGAGGCTGTGCTAAAGACCACCTAAAAAGCTCGGGGCCATAAAACACTAAATGCTGCTTTGCAATTGTGAAAATCAGTACTGAATAGTAACTCTGAGTGTATATCATATAGAAGCACCATTGTCAAAGTAATGGGGATTTATAACTGTTGTATGTGAGTTTTCCGTGGAGACATGGGGATTATCTCAAGATCTGTACAGATGGGGAGATGAGAAACACAAACTGTAAAAGTTAAATGATTAAAAAAAAAAACATTGATACTTAAAATTTACATGTTGCATGTGTTATGATCTAGTAACCCCAAAGAAATGTCTACATGTTTTCAAAATAAAAATGTATTGGAACTTTTGTTGGAAGCCACTCAAATGCCCAGCAAAAGTGGGATATACACATTTATCATTGCACATTCAGGCAATGTAATACTACAGAGTGATGAAAATGGGCTACAACCATAGGCAGCAATATGAATGACTCTCACAGGTAGAAAGCTGAGTAAGATATGCTGGATATTAATGTAAAAAACACACATCCTGCATAATTCCACTTGTATAAAGTAGAAATGTATGAGTTCTTTTCTGACTGGAAGTAGCAAAAAGGGAGTTTCTAGGTCACTGATAATATTTCATTTCTTGACTTGACTTTTGGATGTCTGAGCATGTTCTGTTTGTGGAGACCAGTGAGCTGTACACTTACATGTGAATTTTTCTGAAAATATATTACACATCAATAAAAATTTTTAAATGAGCTTTTATTACAAAAAGTAGGATTTTAATTCACAGTAAAAATCTCACATCCAAGGAACTTCCCATTGTGATGGAGAACATTGTAAGACATAGACTACACAATATATGAGAGGAATTAGAAACAATGGACTCAGGAGGAACAGCAGAGGCAGAAAGTTCACATATGACTTGCATGAAAAGTCTTAGCCACACATCTGTGGAATGGGCACTTCATACTGTAGACTGGGGTGATTGAAGATGTATTAGCTGTACGGCCTGATTTTAGTTGGTTGCCTCTAAAGTTACTTTACCTTTACCTGTTGGTAGGAGTTCTCCTCCTATAGTTTAGCTTATGTGTTTTCAATTATTCCTGCTTTCTTTATAGGACATTGCATTAAATAACTCTTGCATGTACTATCAAATAACTGCTAATTACTTTTGTGCCTAGAATTATATGATACGGTCAGCAGCAACCATTTCAAAAAATATGGTAATAAACAACAAATCGAAGATTAATGAAACTAAATCTTGCCTGACCTCACTCTGTCTTGAAATAATGTCTGGCGGTATAATGGAAATTTAGGTTCTGAAGTAGCCAGATAACGAATTAGAAGATATGTCCAAATATACACTAAGTAGGTAGCTAAACAATGAATTTGAAGAAGAAAATGTATATGTGTATGTATATTCATATTTTGTGCTTTTTAGAATTGTTGCTCTCAAATTACCCTTATTTTTTTTAATTAATTTTGTATATGGGTTATAGTTGATTAACAATTTTGTGATAATTTCAGGTGAACAGCAATGGGACTCAGTCATACGTATATCTATTCTCCTCTAAACACCCCTCCCTTCCAGACTGCTATATAACATCGAGCAGAGCTACGTGTGCTATATTTTAGGCCCTTGCTGGCTATCCATTTTAAATATAGCGGTGTGTACAGGTCCATCCCAAACTCCCTAACTATCTCTTTCAAATTAACCTTAAAGAACATTAATGAAAGGGTAAGCCATTGCATATAAAAGTGTTGGGGTGCATATGTGTAGTTGGTTTTCAGTTGATAAGATGGAGAAGCAAACTTTTCATAAGACAGAGTAGAAACTCCTCCCTTTTGAAAATGTGTAAAAATATTTTTGCACCACTAGCAAGTCTCTCTATAAGCTATATTTTATACCACTTAGATACATTTTAGGATAACTTAAAATTTAAGGAAATAGATGTATCTGAAGATCTGAGTAGAAATATGCTGCTGCTGCTGCTGCTGCTAAGTTGCTTCAGTCGTGTCCGACTCTGTGCGACCCCATAGCGGCAGCCCACCAGGCTCCCCTATCCCTGGGATTCTCCAGGCAAGAACACTGGAGTGGGTTGTCATTTCCTTCTCCAATAGAAATATGCTAGTTGCAGTTTAAGCAGAATCAATAAATATTCACAATAAAGACATTTGAAATAATGAAGTTGTCATGTTGATGTATATACTGTAGCATGTAGTATGGGCTCTTTTCAAAGATCTAAAAAATGTAAGAATTGATAAAGATGGATCACAGTATATATTTTTCCTGTTATAGATTATTTCCACCATTTCTTTCTTGTTACAGTTTTAGTAGCAATGAGACATTCTTGTACATAGCCACAAAGATTCTGAAAGCTCTGAGTAAATCATTGGGGTTACTTTAACATTTTCTCATTGAATTTATCAGTTTAGAGATACTGTCTTTAGATCAGTATTGTTGAAAGATGATTCTACTGTCAAGAAATTATAAAAGAAAGTGAGAAATACAACATTATGTGATATATATTCCAATTTCTGAAAAAATTTGATATCTTACACGTAAAAACAGTTTGTACGCAAAATCAGCAACAGTTTTAGCCGAGGGTTATAAGAGAAAACATGAAGCTGAAACTAAGAAGAAACAAGTAGGTGATATTCAGATATTTCGAGAAGGAGAAAGTGGATCAAAAACTGAATTCAGATCATTTGTTGAAGATAAATCCAGTAATGTGAGATCTTGAAAGTGACACTGGATTTAGCAGTGCACTTTTCATTGATGACATTGATAACAGAAGTTTCAATGAAATTAGGGAAATTAAATCAGACTAGAAAGATAGGTTCAAGAGAACTCTGGCAAAGAAAACAGAGGTGTGAATAGAATGAAAGTTTTCAAGAAATGTCATTAGGAGAGGAGAGATGTGGGATAGTAACTAGTAAGAAATAAAAGTATGATTGAAACCTTTTTAAGAAAATGGGAAAGTTTGTATATATAAATGGTATATAACATATTATCATATATAATGACCTTGCATATTTAGTTATATGCTAATTATCTTATCTACTAGAAAGACAGGAGAAATGCTAAGACAATTTCTTTGAATAAGTAGGGAGAAAAGGAACAGGATCCAGGGTGGAACTTAAGATAGGTGTCCTATAGATGATGAAATTTATGATTGAATATTATTCAGTTAAGTGACTATAAATGGTAAATAATTCTGAGGACAGGGTCCTACACACTCTAATGAGAGCATGTTAAAATTCTCTTATGATATATAGTTTTAAGAGTTATTAATGATGACTGATGGTGATTGCACCCATGAAATTAAAAGACACTCCTTGGAAGAAAAGTTATGACCAACCTAGATAGCACGTTCAAAAGCAGAGACGTTACTTTGCAGACTAAGGTCCGTCTAGTCAAGGCTGTGGTTTTTCCAGTCGTCATGTATGGATGTGAGAGTTGGGCTGTGAAGAAGGCTGAGCGCTGAAGAATTGATGCTTTTGAACTGTGGTGTTGGAGAAGACTCTTGAGAGTCCCTTGGACTGCAAGGAGATCAGCCCTGGGATTTCTTTGGAAGGAATGATGCTAAAGCTAAAACTCCAGTACTTTGGCCACTTCATGCGAAGAGTTGACTCATTGGAAAAGACTCTGATGCTTGGAGGGATTGGGGGCAGGAGGAGAAGGGGACGACAGAGGATGAGATGGCTGGATGGCATCACTGACTCGATGTACGCGAGTCTGAGTGTACTCCGGGAGTTGGTGATGGACAGGGAGGCCTGGTGTGCTGCGATTCATGGGGTCGAAAAGAGTCGGACACGCCTGAGCGACTGAACTGAGCTGAACTGAACTGAGGGCAGAATACGTGTGAAAATGCCTTGCCTATTGGATGTCTAAAATAAAGCGAGTTGTTCCTGTGTTTCTTTCTTCCCATCAACTTACATGTTCATTTCATCTTATGAGCCCTGATGTCCTAAAAGTGAAATCAAGAGCCTTAACACACACATTTTACTTCTTAAGTCTTGAAAGTTATACTTTTTTTTCTGTCAAATTCTTAATTGCTTCAAAAGTAGAAGTTTTGTACAGATTGATGTTGATATCCTTTAATCCAGAATTTGCAGTGTGTGTCATTTAATCCTGTCTTGAGTCACATAGTGTTGTTTGTCACATGGTTTTTCAAGAAATTCTATTTCCTAAACATATTCATAGAAACATTAAGAGAAAGCTATAAATGTTGAATAATCTTATTAATATAAATTTTAAAGTTACAAAGGTTTAAAGTTTTATGAGCTTGTCTAACCCTTAACATAGATAGTTTTNTGAATAATCTTATTAATAAAAATTCTAAAGTTACAAAGGTTTAAAGTTTTATGAGCTTGTCTAACCCTTAACATAGATAGTTTTACATTATCACTGGCCAGAGAAAAGATCACATAAATTGAAATCTTCTGTTTTCAAATTTCCAGATTACACAGGGCAAAGGCCTTTGTCATTATGGACTTAAGTTTTGATAAAGTGCTTACATCTCTTTTAGAAAATGAAATCTCAGAATCCTAAAGTAGATGAACCGTAGGAGTATGTGGAACAATATCTTCCCCTCTTCCTTCTGCTTTCATAAGAATATCACCTCTTAAAAGAAGAAAATACTTAAATATTTTTGGTTTTCAAAATCAACCAAATGTTATTTATTCCATTAATTATCTTTAAGAGTGTCCATAAGAATTTTTGAATTTGATTTTCAATACAACCTAAATATATATGTCTTTACAATTTTTCCTGGTCAGTATGCAACTTCACACTTACTTTTGAACTTGTAAGCACTGTGGTGCAATGAATAAAAATGGATGAGAAAAGTTTTGTCTCAGATCTCCTTATATTATTTTTGAACATCTTCCAAGCATAAGTACCCTTGGATATGGAAGAAGACATAGCTTATTTTCACATGAAATATGGTGAATTTCTCTATTCAAAAGTATACAAAGCGGGATGGCACCTGACTACTGGTATAAATTACATGTAACTTGTTTACAGTGATAAAATGTAAGACTCAAAGCATTGTTAGTAACTAAAATCCAAAGTGGATTGTGATGAACATGTACATTTCTCACTTTAAGAAAAGAAAAAGTTCCAGAATAGTATAGATATCTGAATTGGATCTCTTTTATTTCTTACCAGTAGTTGTTCCCCTTCCACTTTTCTCCATTATTTTAAGAAAATAGGCTATAAAGTATAGGGACAAATATTATAATGAGATAGAAAATTATAAACCTATACTGTAACTTGAAAATAAATTAAAATTCATATTTTCATTTTGTGTAGAACTTTTATAACTACATTCACCATGTAAAGTATTCAAATAAGATATTACTTTTGTCTAGTAGAAACAAGATGGTTAATACTTTTGATATAATAACATTAAACTAATTCAAATATTAGCTAAACCTTTCCATTTGAATGTCATAAATTATTGAAAAGATTGTAGCTCTTGCAATGTAACTTTATTCTCCATAGAATGTTAAGATCCTTGAAGGCAAGGGACCACATGTTTGTCAATAACATCTCATCTTGTGAAGAACCTAGGAAAGGAATCACACAGTCTTACTTGGAATAAATTGATTATATTTTCTGTTTCTCAATTTCCTCGTTTGTAAAAGGGAATATCTACATATTTATATATATATATATATCTACACACATATATATATGTATATATACACCATAGGGTTGCTGTAAAGATTGAAATATGACTCATATAAATCTTAAAAGACAAATCAGTTCCATGTTATGTATTCAACAAGTGTTATTCTTTCTCATTATTATTCACAAACATAATTCATCAG
>SJYQ01001926.1:321298-342270 GCA_006410935.1 Redunca redunca
GTTAGTTTCCTAAGTATTTCATTCTTTTTGATGATATTCAAGATGAAATTGTTTTTATAATTACTTCTCTAAACTGTTCATTGTTAATGTATACAAATGTAACAGATTTTTGTGTATTGACTTTACTGAATCAATTTGTTAGTTATAACATTATTTTCTGATAGATCTTTAGGATTTAGGGCAATATCACATCATCTGCTAAAGGGATAATTTTCCATCTTCCTGTCTGATTTGAATATATTTTACTTCCTTTTCTTGACTAATTCAGGCTTTCCTGGTAGCTCAATGGTAAAGAATCCACCTGCCAATGCAGGAGACATGGGTTTGATCCTTGGATCTGGAATATCCCCTGGAGATGAAAATGGCAACCCACTGCAGGATTTTTGCCTGGGAAATCCCATAGACAGAGGAGCCTTGTGGGCTACAGTCCATGGGGTCACAAAGAGTCAGACACAAGTTAGGAACTAAACAACAAGAGCAACTTGTCTGATTTCTCTGACTGTTCCACTTCTTTGAGTAGACATGGTAGAAGCTGATATTTTTGTCTTATTCCTGACCTTGGGGGAAAAGCTTTTAGTCATTCTCTGTTGAGCATAACATTTGCTGTGGATTTTTCATGTGTTACTTTTATTATTTTGAGGCAGTTATTTTCTATTAGCTATTAGTTGTTTTCTGTTAGCTATTTCTATTTCTTAGCATGTGTGATTTTTACTACTAAAGGGTACTGACTTTTGACTACTGCATTTTATGCATCAATTCAGATGATTTCTTTTCATTCTGTTAATGTGTTTTATCAAAATGAACAATTTTGGTATGTTGAACCATCTTATACTTTAGGAATAAATTAAACAATTATTTTAATATGCTGGTATTTTGTTGAGGATATTTCCATTAATGTTCCTGAGTCTGAGTGAACTCCGGGAGTTGGTGATGGACAGGGAGGCGTGGTGTGCTGCGATTCATGGGGTCGCAAAGAATCGGACAGGGCCGAGCGACTGAACTTTACTGAACTGAAGGGATATTGGTCTGTAGTTTTCGTGCAGTGCATTTGGCCTTTGTATCCTAATAATGCTAGCCTCATAGAATGAATTAGAAAATGTTCTAGCCTCTCCAATTTTTATTTTGGAAAAGTTATTAGTTCCTTAAAAGTTTTGTAAAATGTAGCAGTGAAACTGTCAAACCCCAGGCATTTGTTGTTGGGAAAATTTTGCTTATTTGACTTAATCTAGTTACTAGTCATAAGTCTTAGCAGATTTTGTCCATTTTCTAGGAATTTGTCCATTTGCCTAGGTTAGCTAATATAATTATTTTTATTTCTGAAGTTTGGGCAATAATGTCCCCATTTCTGATTTCAGTAGTTTGAAACTTCTGTTTTTTCTTAGTCAGCTAAACTTTTGCCTGTTTGGTTGATCTTTTTGAAGAACTCACTTTGGGTTTTATTGATTGCCTCTATTGCTTTTCTATTCCTGATTTTGTCTCTGCTCTGATCTTCATCATTTCCTCCTTTCTACTGGCTTTGGGTTTAGCTTGTTCCTTAGGTTTTAAATGTTAGTTGCTCAGTTGTGTCTGACCCTTTGTGATCCCGTGGACTGTAGCCCGCCTGGCTTCTCTGTCCATGCAACTCTCCAGGCCAAGAATACTGGAGTGGGATGCTCTTCTCCTTCTCCAAGAGATTTTCCCAACCCACCATTGGTCTCTAAGTAGTTTCTAAATTCCTTATGATTTCTTCCTTGAGACATTGGTTGTGTAAGTGTGTGTTGTTTAATTTCCACAAATTTGTGAATTTTCCAGTTTTCCTTGTGTTACTGATTTCTAACATTATCCTGTTGTGGTCAGAGAAGTTATTTTATATGATATATATCTTTTTAAAATCTGTTGACATTCAATTTTGTTATTCCAGGTATGTTTTTAACTTATAAGATTATAAAAATTATTTCTAATACAATTTAGAATTCTTATGTTGGATATTTTTATAAATTGAATGTATAGGGCTGATTTTTCTTGGTTTTGTATTGTAGCCCAGGCTGACATTTCATTGCGTACTAATATATTTGTTGACTTTAATGAAGCTCTTTTGCTTCTCTTTTTTTTTTCATGAATTATTGCATTATATAACTAAGGGGCCACTACATATGATGGAAATTTCTAGAAACTAGTTATTTCAATAAAGTGACTTTGCTTCTCACATACAGCTTATGAAAACTAGTAGTCTTATAGCTCCCATGTACTGTAGCCCACCAGGCTCCTCTGTTCATGGAATTTTCCAGGTAAGAATACTGGAGTAGGTTGCCATTTCCTACCCTAGCTATAACTCCCTTTCAGTATTAAGCTACTTTATAATCTATAGCCTTCCGCAAATCGGTATCAAACAATCTCTCCAGGGTTCACTGGTTTTCAAAGATCAGGTTGAAGGTAAGTCTGAATACTTCTGGGGAAAAATTTTTTTTTTAACTTTTTGCTCCCACTTAAGCTTTGCTAGAGCTATGTTAACATTGTGAATAATGTCAATATCAAAATGAAATTTGAAGGCAAACTGCAAAATGCATAGAGATGTCATAGGGACTGTGGGTGAAGAATTGGATTACTACATGAGAAGTTGTAGAAGGGTGTGCTAAGAATGTTGAACATGCATGCCGATATTGGTGAAAAGTTTTCGTGTGAAGAGTTGATTTAATTTGATAGTATTTCTGCCATGATGATACTGATCACAGGTTGATTGCTTAGCTGGCATGTCTTTTTTTTTTTTTAATAAATAGCTGATTTCTCAGGATAAAAGAATTTTATCAAAAGTTCATCACTACAGAATTTCTAAAATACATTTTTTTTCTAAAAAATTATTGTTAAATCCATTAAAAAATTAAACTTACAAAGTATGTTTCTAATACTTAGGTCTCTCTCTGTCATTCAAGTTCCTGAAAATCTGTTTAGGGATAACAGGATTATAGTAGTTAGAATTTGAAGACTAAAGAGTTTGTTCTGGGTCACATGTCTTTTGTTTTTGTCCATGGATTTGTTTGGCTCTGGCTCTGGAATAACATGGGGAAACATTGGGAGTCACTAAAACCTTATGAAATATGTTTACAAAGAAATGTCTTCTAAAGATGTTTTCTTTTTTTAACTTCAAACTGAATGGAGATAAGGTGTGTTAATGCTCAATTTAATTTTATTTGGGTTTATGTAGCTGAATAGTGTTTTATTTTCTCATAAGATATTATAAAATAGATGAGCTTTGGTGTGGTCTGTTGCTAAAATGGAAATAAGTAATTATATTCTTTTGAACTTGAGAAACAGGACTCAGCTAGTACATCACTATAGGGGGTTGAAGGAAAGAGTTTTATTTATGCTTTAAACTAAATCACAAAATAAAATATATGTCATTTTTTTATCTTTCATCTTTTGTCATTATGGTTATAAAAGATTCATGATGGCATAGAATGAATTCATATCACTAGTCCCTTAGTTAAGTCTCTTCAAATTTTCAAAATTCTAGGTCAGAGTTCTCCTCTGCTTGTTAACACTACTACTGTACTTCCTGTGGGAGGTTTTGTCATTAAGTAATGGTGATAGGCAGGATGTATCTGGAAACAGATTCTTCAACTATTGGCTTATTGCACTCTTAAAATAATCTACTTTGTGGCAATGAGAACTGATAAGCAGTTATCATGTCCAGGAACACAGAGCTCCCTCTGGTCCATTGATTTATCAGTGAATCCCTTTTATTTCCTCACTTTTCAAATTGCTCTCAAACTCAAGTCATCCACCAAGGTAAATTTTGATAGTAAATGTGTTGCTTTGTTACCATTACTATTTACTTTAAGGTCGCTTTTCTCATCATAATGGTTTTGATGGCAATATAGAGTCCTTTGCGTAAAGATAGTAAGAATATCTAGACAGCAACAGCAGAAAATTTCACCAAATCCATGACCTTTCTAATACTGAGACCCTTTATGCCTGCTCATGAAGTTAACTCAATTAATACAAAGCATCCACACCAAAATAAATCTGGATTGTTATCAGGGTAGTTTTATTTATTTATTTTTCCTGAGCTGGACCGTTTGTTCTATTTATTCAAGCTCCACTTTTGATTTTTCTTTATTTCACTCTTATAATTTCAAGACTATCACCACTCTGACGTTTTAACTTGTTAATAAACTTTAGTGACTAAGGCATATCTTCATAAATCTACTGATTTGGCGTTTTCTGTATAGAGCTGTGCTGTGCTTTGTTGCACAGTCCTGTCCAACTCTGCAACACCATGCACTGGAGTCTGCCAAGCTCTTCTCCCCATGGGGATTCTCCAGGCAAGAATACTGGAGTGGGTAGCCTATCCCTTCTCCTGGGGATCTTGCTAACCCAAGAACTGAACTGGGGTCTCCTGTATTGCAAGCAGATTCTTTACCAGTTGAGCTACCAGGGAAACCCTTCTGTATGGTGGCTCAGTGTTAAAGAATCTGCCTGTGAATGCAGGAGACACCAAACACGCGAGTTTGATCCCTGGATTGGGAAGATCCCCTGGAGTAGGAAATGGCAACCTGCTCTAGTATTCTTGCCTGGGAAATTCCATGGACAGAGCATCCTGGCAGGACCCCATGGACTCATGGGGTCGCAACAAGTCGGACAGACATGTGTATGCGCATACGCGCGCGCACACGCGCGCACACACACACACTCACTTAACTACAACTTTACCAATTGTCTAACATCGTGCACTACAAACCATGTTTTAATACTTTGCTTTTTCCTCCTAAAGTACAGGATATTATATTCTGCAATGTACGTTCCATCATTACTCTACATGCCATATGATCCTTGCCAATGTCTCTGTGTCTATGAATTTGTTTGTTTTGTTACATTTGTTCATTTGTTCTTTAGGTTCCATATATAAGTGAAATCATGATATTTTCTTTATCTGATTTATTTCATTTAGCATAATACCCTCTAGGTCCATCAATATTGTTACAAATGGCAAGATTTTACATTTTTATGTCTGGGTAATGTTCCATTGTATATATATGCCACTTACTCTTTATCCATTCACTGCTTGATGGACACTTAGGGTGCTTCCATATCCTGGCTATTGTAAATAATGCTGCACTGAACTTTGGGGTGCATGTATTTTTTGATGTGGTGTTTTCATATTCTTTGGATAAATACACAAAATTGGGATTTCTGTATCATATGAGTTCAGGTTTTAATTTTCTGATGAAACTCCATACTGTTTTTCAAAGTGGCTGTACCAGATTATATTGCTGACAACAGTGTATGAAGGTTCCCTTTTCTCCACATCCTCTCCAAGATTTTTTATTTGTTGCCATTTTGATCGTCACCATTCTTAAATGTGTGATGTTATATCTCATGGTGGCATTAAGTCTTATACTTATTAGCGTTTCCCTTATGACTAGTGTTATTAATTGAGCATCTTATCATTGCCTATTGATCACCTGTATGTCTTTTTTGGAAAAATGTCTATTCAGATCATCTGCCCATTTTTAACTGGATTCTTTGTTTCTGTGATATTGAGTTTTATGTGTTCTTTGTATATTTTGGATATTATGCCCCTTATTGGACATATCATTTATAAGTATATTTTCCCATTAAGTAGCTTGCCTTTAGTTTTGTTGATGATTTCTTTCATTGTGCAAAAGCTTTATAAATTTGATGTAGTCTTGCTTATTTTTGCTTTTGTTGTCTTTGCCTGAGAGTACATACCCAAAAAAGTGTTGTTAATACCAGTGTCAAAAAGTTTACTATGTTTTCTTCAGAGTTTTATAGTTTCAGGTAACTTTCAATACATTTTGAGTTTGCTTTTGTATATGGTATAAGAAAGTGGTCTAGTCTCATTCTTTTGCATGTAGCTGCCCAGTTTTCCCAGTACTGCTTATTGAAGAACCTGTCTTTTCTCTATTGCATATTCCTGTCTCCTGTGTCATAGATTATTTGATCATATGAGGGTGGGTTCATTTCTGGTGCTCTATTCTTTTTTTGTGCCAGTACGTTACTGTTCTGATTACTATACCTTAGTAGTATATTTTGAAATCAGGGAGTGTGGCACCTCTAGCTTTGTTTTTCTTTTTTAAGATTGTCTTGGTCATTCAGGGTCTTCTGTTATTCCATATGAATTTTAAGATTATTCGTTCTAGTTCTGTGGGGGAAAAAAATCACTGACATTTTGATAGGGATTTCTTTGAATCTATAGATTGCTTTGTAATCAACAATGTATGGACATTTTAACAATGTTAGTTCTTCCAATACATGAGCACAATATATCTATTAATTTATTTGTGTCATTTCCAATTTCTTTCATCACTATCTTAAAGCTTTCAGAGTATAGTTCATTCACTTCTTTGGTTAAATATATTCTTATGTACTTATTTCATTTTGATACAGCTGTTAATGGGATTGTTTTCTTAATTTCTTTGATAGTTTGTCTTTAGTGTATGGAAATGCAGTAGTCTCTATATCAGTTATTTCCTGTGACTTTATTGAAGTCAGTTATTCATTCAAATGGTTTTTTGATGACCTCATTTGGATTTTCTACATATAGTGTCTCCTCATTATAAATAATGATAGTTATACTTCTTGCTTTCATTTTGAATGCCTTTTATTTCCTTTTCTTGTCTGATTGCTGCAGATAGGACTCTATTCAATTAACATGGTAAGTATGAACATCGACACTCTGTTCCTTGTCCTGGAGTAACAGCTTTTAGTTTTCACTACCTAGTATCATGGTAGCTGTGAGTTTGTCCTATACAGTCTTTATTGCATTGAAGTATATTCCTGTTATACAAACTTTATTGAGAGTGTTTTTCATAAATGGTCATTGGATTTTGTCAAAAGATCTATGTGCATCTAATGAGATGATGGTATAATTTTTATTCTTAATTTTTTTCTATTCTAATTAGATGATTTGCACTAACCAGGTTGCTAACCCATTCTAATCTGCTGCTGATTTCCACTAGGGTATTTTCCAATAAAGTTACTATATTCTTCAGCTCTATATGGTTCTCTCATACTTTTAGTTGAAGTTTTATGTTCTTCCATTCTTCTCCCAAGTTTGGTGAACATTTTTATGATCATTATTTTGAACTCTTTTTATCAGGTAAATTACTTATTTCATTCATTTTTTACCCCTGGGGTTTAATCTTCTTCCATTTGGAAATATTACTGTCTCTTCATTCTGTTTGACATTCTGTGTTTGTTTTTATGAATTTCCCTACTGGCTCAGATGATAAAGAATCTGCCTGCAATGCAGGAGACCCAAGTTTGATCCCTGGGTCAGGAAGATCCCCTGGAGAAAGCAATAGCTACTCACTTCAGTATTCTGGCCTGGAGAGTTCCATGGACTGTATAGTCCATTTGGTCGCAAAGAGTCGGACACAACTGAATTACTTTCACTTACTGGGCAGTAAGTCTGCACAGCATTCCTCAAGATATCCCTCCCTAACACAGGTCATTGTATTGGGGAGAATTTCCCCAAAATACTATGTCTTTGACTCTCCAACCTGTCTTTATGTGGTCCATCCATCTTCTGTTGTACACAAGCTCTTCAATCGGACCTCATTTCTTCTTTAGGAGGAATTGCTTTGCATGGAGGTGTCTCTAGGAAGAGGAGAGTTCAGTCTTTCTACACTATCTTGGGCCAGAAAATTCTCATTGTGGGCAATTTTAAGTTGCCTTAAATTAACAATCCTTGTCAATACTTCTATTGCATGAGTTTTTTTCAATAACATTCTTAATAAATGTTTGTAGTGTTTGAGTATATCAAATGTAAAATCAGCAATGCAGGACAATCTGTTTCATTTATGAATTTATCTATCATAGATCAATTTTTGATGCCTCTGTTTTGATAACCTCAGAGCTTCTTCAATATATAATGAAATCTTTAAATATGTCTCTGACAAAAAAACAAAAAACAAAAAAAAAAACTTCCAAATATATTGCTTTTTTTCAAGTAAATGCCTAGACCTTCACCAGGGTCCTGATCACACCAGGCCCAAATCATTATGCTTGTATCCTTCACATCATCTCTACTTCCTGTCTCTCAATACTCACTTTCATCTGTATTTCAAATTGATCAAACCGAAGTACTTCCATCCTCATGTGTCTTTTTGAATTAGTGACCTAAGTACCTCCTTTGCCTCTGTTTGAAACTTTGAACTTTGCACCAGACTTCCTTTTTCTTCATAGTGTGCATCCCAGTCTGAGCAGAGAGAACTTATTTCTATCTTTATCTCCTTGTGAAAAGTGACTGTTTTATTACTTGTTCTGCAACCCAGATTTTCTTATTCTTTTAATACTTATTCTCCCTTTACAATGTGTACTATTTATTTCACACATCTTTAAACTTGTGTCATCTTTATAATGGCTAACAGAATTTAGTACAGCTGTCCCTTGTATACATGAAGGATTGGTTATAGGGGCCTCCTCAGATACCAAAATCTGTGGATGCTGAATTTCCTTATGTAAATTGGTATAGAACTGTCCACCATCTGTAGCCACAGGTTCTGCATCCACGGCGTGTCTGAGTTTGCAGCCCCATGGACTGTAGCCTTCCAGGCTCCTCTGCTCATGGAATTTTTCAAGCAAGAATTCTTGAGTAGGGTGTCATTTCCTACTTCAAAGGATCTTCCACACCAAGGGATCAAACCTGTGTCTCTTGTGTCTCCTGCATTGGCAGGCAGGTTCGTTGCCATTGGTGCCACCCGGGAAGCCACCGCATCCATAGATTCAACCTGCTGCAGGTTGAAATTCAGTCCATGCTTATTTGAATCCATGAATGCAAAGCCTGCAGATACAGAAGACCTACTGTACATTTACTGAAAAAATTCTGCATATAAATGGACCTTCTCAGTTTAAGCCCATGTTATTCAGTGGTCAAGTGCATTCAATTTTTTCTAGCTTGTATGGATGGAGGAAATTGTGGGTGTTTCATGCAGGTAAAAATGAACATTAATATTTTAAAATACCTAATGTTACTCTCCAAATATGACATTTCAAATATAGCATAATTAAATGTATAAATTAATTGAATATTTTCTCTCCCTTAAAAATCATCTTAGCTTTGCAGAGCATCCACACAGAAATATATATTGCTTATAAAAGCCGTATTTTTGACCTTTTATGCTTCAACTGTATGGGTGGTTCAACTGTATGGGTGGATGTGTACATTAAAAAAAAAAAGTAGCTTTGAAATAGTTGTTAATAGGGTTCTATTCAGAGAAGGCAATGGCACCCCACTCCAGTACTCTTGCCTGGAAAATCCCGTGGATGGAGGAGCCTGGTAGGCTGCAGTCCATGGGGTCGCTAGGAACTGGACATGACTGAGTGACTTCCCTTTCACTTTCCACTTTCATGCATTGGAGAATGAAATGGCAACCCACTCCATTGTTCTTGCCTGGAGAATCCCAAGGATGGAGGAGTCTGGTGGACTGCCGTCTATGGGGTCACACAGAGTTGGACACAACTGACGTGGCTTAGCAGCAGTAGCAGCAGGATTCTATTAAAACCTCAACTATTAAAGTTGGCAAATGACAACTTTCTAAGGAGAGAAAATAAAACCCACATGAGTGATGTTGATATAATTTATGTTTATGTTAAGAACAAACATATTGTTTTAGTGAAGTCACTCAGTCGTGTCCGACTCTTTGCGACCCCACGGACTGCAGCCTATCAGGCTCTTCTGTCCGTGGGATTTTCCAGGCAAGAGTGCCGGAGTGGATTGCCATTTCCTTCTCCAGGGGATCTTCCCGACCCAGGAATCGAACCCAGGTCTCCAGCATTGCAGGCAGACGCTTTACTGTCTGAGCCACAGTTACTTTATTGTTTTATGACAATGGATTTCAAAAACTCAATAAAATACATTTGGAAACAAGGTATTAAAACATAAATTATATGAAATAGGAAGAATTATAGCTAATGTTTGTCAGGAGATTAATATATACATAACTCCTTAGGAAGTACTGGCCACTGTAGTAAATATTAATATAGTAGCATGCATAGTAAAGGTAGGAAGAGATATCTAATTTCATAAATTTTATATAGATCAGAAATATTAAAATTTAGCTGTCTGATTCTCGGTAATTATAATCTGGGTAACCTGTGTACAGAACTGTTTCCTACCTTTAGTTAGATTCTCGTGAACTGATGAAATTATTTATGACCTTTTCAATTCAAATGGCATGAGACTTTGGAAATTCAGGGTATTAGCAATCAATATACTCAATATAATAGATAAATGACTTGAGCAGGTGGTACTTAATGCTTTTACACTTATTGGTCACTTGGGAGGGTTCATAATTTCTGAAGTTAATGCCAGTTAGAATAATGTTCTCAGTGACTAAAGAAACTAAGTCAAAAACAAACAAACAAAACAAAACAAAAAAAACCCACAACTCTCTTAGAAAAATGCACAAACAGTATATATATATAGTATCTTTCATTCAGTTCAGATTTCAGTCTGGCAGCAACAAACTAAATTCAGCAGTAAATTACCTTTTGGAGATGAAAAGATAAAGACACAGCCTTATTCTTTAGTATGTTCTACTTCTGAGAGGAGATCATCATATACATAGATAGAAGGCAAAGCCCTGGAGTGAAAAAATACAAAGTTTGACTCTAAGGTTTTAATATGCAACAAAGGCAGGTAACTTGCTGTCTTTTAACCTCAACTTCTCCATGTACCATTGTTAGATACATTGTAGGTTTTTCTCTGATTTCAGATTGTCTGGGAAGTATGTAATTTCCTTGGTTCTGTCTTTTTGCAACAAAAATTTGAAGTGATGACAGACCAGTGTTAGAGCCCTGTGTTACAGCCCAGTTTTATTTAGAAAGTAAAGGAAAATACATCCTCAAGGTGTGAGGGTGGGCTGACCCAAAAGACACGAAGAGAAGGGAAGCCCCAGTCTTTCTAGGCTTCCTCCTTTTACCCATTTACCTCCTCCCTGCTGAGCCTGCCCTATGTATACTGGGCTAGCTAGGAGGGGTGTTTATTTCATCTGAGGTCCTCATTCCGGTCCTCAGACCTTCCTTTGTTCTGTTTTCATGGGCTTTGTCCCTTCTTTGTCTTTTAGCCACCGACATTTTGGACTCCTTTTTCCTATTTTAGCTATCTAACATTCTTCTCTCAAGAGATGGGAGGCCCAATTCTTTGGTAATAGGGGCGTCTAGGGCTCTCTGGCTACTTCCTGCTGAACTGGGGCAGTGAGGGGAATTGGACATCTCCTTTTTGCTCAAGCCTCAGAGTCCTGGGTGAGTGATATTTTCTGTGATCGGCCGTAGTTTTACATATCCTTGTTAAACTGGCACTACATCTTGTAGCTTGTTGACCTACACAGAGACAAAAAGGATTAGACAGTTGATAATACATGGAGCAATCGTAAGCCAGCATCAATATGGTGATAACAGGGATTAGTAGGAGCATTAGGCAACTCCAAATTCCCCCGTGCTAGGAGAGGGATCCCCCAAAAAGAAATTGTAGCAACCCCAAGAATTCTCCAGCTCATTCTTTTGAGGTCCTGTAGGATCTAGGATGTGTTTATTTTGAGACTTTCTTTAACTTAGCTAAAGGTTCAATTCAGTTCAGTCGGTCAGTCATGTATGACTCTTTGCGACCCTATGAACTGCAGCACACCAGGCCTCCCTGCCCATCACCAACTCCCAGACTCTACCCAAACCCATGTCCATCGAGTCGGTGATGCCATCCAACCATCTCATCCTCTATCATCCCTTCCTCCTGCCCTCAATCTTTCCCAGCATCAGGGACTTTTCAAATGAGTCAGTTCTTTGCATCAGGTGGCCAAAGTATTGGAGTTTCAGTTTCAACATCAGTCCTTCCAATGAACACCCAGGACTGCTCTCTTTTAGGATGGAGTGGTTGGATCTCCTTGCAGTCTAAGGGACTCTCAAGAGTCTTCTCCAACACCAGAGCTCAAAAGCATCAATTCTTTGGCCCTCAGCCTTCTTCACAGTCCAACTCTCACATCCATACATGACCACTGGAAAGTCCAAAGCCTTGACTAGACAGATCTTTGTTGACAAAGTAATGTCTCTGCTTTTGAATATGCTATCTAGGTTGGTCATAACTTTCCTTCCCAGGAGTAAGCGTCTTTTAATTTCATGGCTGCAATCACCATCTGCAATGATTTTGGAGCCCCCCAAAATAAAGTCAGCCATTGTTTCCACTGTTTCCCCATCTATTTCCCATGGAGTGATGGGACCAGATGCCATGATCTTAGTTTTCTGAATGTTGAGCTTTAAGTCAACTTTTTCACTCTCCTTTTTCACTTTCATCAAGAGAAGGGTGGTGTCATCTGCATATCTGAGGTTATTGATATTTCTCCTGGCAATCTTGATTCCAGCTTGTACTTCCTCCAGCCCAGAATTTCTCATGATGTACTTTGCATATAAATTAAATAAGCAGGGTGACAACATACAGGCTTGACGTACTCCTTTTCCTATTTGGAACCAGTCTGTTGTTCCATGTCCAGTTCTAACTGTTGCTTCCTGACCTGCATACAGGTTTCTCAAGAGGCAGATCAGGTGGTCTGGCATTCCTATGTCTTTCAGAATTTTCCACAGTTTATTGTGATCCACACAGTAGCTAGAGGTATTTACCCATAAACAACACATCTCATTCAAGATGGCTGAAGTCCTTCCTTTTTCAGGGATCAGGAGCTCTACCTCCTGTCTATTTTGGAGTATAACCCCCAACAAGCTGTGTTGGCTCTTTAGAGCTATCCTGAGAAATCTTATTCCCAGAAACTTAATTTTGGGGGTGTTCATTAGAATAGCACTTATTTGTAGTTCTGAATAGGTACCTGAGATTGCCCAGGGGCTCACAAGTGTATTGAATGCCTCTTTTGTTTTCTTCTATGACTTGACTCATGAGTAGTGAATCCAGAGTCATGTCCTGGTACCTTTACTGCTGTAGGAGTAGAAAGTATTACAGGGTAAGGGCCCTTCCATGAGGGCTGGAGTTGAGCCTTTGGGGACCATCTTTCCAGACTTTAATTAAGACTTGAGTCCCTGGAGCATACAGTGGTAACTCTTCTGAATCTTTGGGTCCTGTTTGACACCCAACAAGTATATATCCTGTTGGAATTGCCCAGTGGCCATGGTATAAGACCGGAAGGTCTGAACCTCTGAATCTAGGAAGAGATCATTGACATAAGCAAAAGGTTTCCCATATAGCATCTCATGAGGGCTAAGACCAACCTGTTCCTTAAGGTGCAGAGAAGAGCTATTGGTAAAGCCTCCTTCCATCCCAGGGAGGTCTCCTGGGTTAACTTTTTTATCACTGATTTTAAGAATTAGTTGGCTCTTTCTACTTTTCCTGAAGACTGAGGTCTCCAGGCACAATGCAGATAATAAGTAATGCCCAATGCTTTAGAGACCCCTTGGGTGACCTTAGAAGGATATCATTTATGATATACTATTATCACTTTGTAATGATCTGGACAGACCAAATCTTGGAATAATTTGATGGAGCAGTTTGTTATTGTTGTTGTTGTTGTTGTTTACCACCTCCTGAGACTTCTCCAGTGTTCTTGCCTGGAGAATCCCAGGGATGGCGGAGCCTGGTGTGCTGCCATCTATGGGGTCACACAGAGTCAGACACGACAAGTGACTTAGCAGCAGCAGCAGCAACCTTCTCAATCTGGTTGGGAAAGCCATTAATCCATCCTGTGAATGTATCTATTATGACTAATAAGTATTTATACCCTCGAGAAACTGGTATCTGGGTGAAGGCCATCTGCCAGTCCTCTCCTGGGTAGGCCCCAAGTCGTTGGACAGGCTGGGTCAGCTATGGTCTTCGAGTTCCTTGGTGGTTGTTTAACTGGCAAGTGGGACAAGAGGAGATCACTTGCCTTATAGTCGTTTGCAGGTCTGTTCCTCTGAAGCACCTTTTTGGTAACTTTTGGAGGGCCTTTTCCCCGAAATGAGTGGTGGCATGTAAGGCATTAACCAACTTCCATTGGAGTTCCCAGGGCGAGAAAGAAGTCCCTCCTTTTGGAACCACACCATATAATCTTCTTGAAAGCCATCACTCTTAGCTTTAAGAGTCTCACTTTCAGGATATGAAGGAGTTTCTAGCAAATTAGTCTGTGGAACTAAGTTAGCAACCCCTATTAGGTCAATGTCCTGTAATGCTGCTCTCTTAGCTGCCTGATCAGCTGCTTGGTTTCCTTGTGCCACTTCTGTGCTCTCTTTTGGTGTCCTTTACAGTGGGAGACTGAAACCTCATTGGCAGATGGATTGCCTCCAAGAGCCTAAGGATGTTACTACCATATTTGATTGGGGATCCTCAGCTGGTCAAGTGGTTTCTTCCTTTCCAAATAGCAGCATGTGCATGTAGCACCAGAAAGGCATACTTGGAGTCAGTGTAAATGGCTACTCTTTTTCCTTTTCCCAGCTCTAAAGTTCATGTCAGGGCTATGAGCTCAGCTAATTGGGCTGAAGTACCTGGTGGCAAAGGTTTAGCCTCTGTGGTATCAAAATTGGAGACTACTGCATTTCCAGCTTTTCTTTTCCCATCCAAGAGAAAGCTGCTCCCATCAGTGTACCAGATTTCCTCAAGACTGATTAGAGGATCTTCTGACAATCCCTCTCGATGTTTTTTCAAGTGGTACAATGTTTCTAGGCAAGAGTGAAAAGGAAGAGAGCCCTTGGGGGTAGGCAGAAGGGTGGCAGGGTTAAGAACCTCACAAGAGGATATAGTGTGGACTGGATTTTCCATCAGCACTACTTGATATCTGAGGATTCTTTGATCGGACATCCACAAATGGCCTCTCCCATTTAGGAGTTGTTTCACTTGGTGGCTGGTAAAAATAGTTAGTTTGCCCCCAAAAGAGAGTTTTAAAGCATCTTCTATCAAGATTGCAATAGCTGCAAGATTTCGAAGGCAGGGAAAGATCTCTTCCCAATATGGGAATAGGACACTCAGGGGCCACCAGAAACTGGTGGGAAAATACTCGTCCATCCCAGCAACAAAGAAGTGCTCAGGTGAATCTTTTTGTAATTGTTTTTCCTGTAGCACCCAAAATGGTACAGGTCTGGGATTGCACAGAGTCGGACACAACTGAAGCGACTTAGCAGCAGCAGCAGCTGGGGGGATAAGGCTCTGGGTCAGGAGGTCAGAACACAGTAGGTAGCCATTGTGTCAACCAGGAAATTATTGAAACTACCAGCCACATCCAGTTGCACTCTTGGCTCTAGCCACGTGATGGTTATCTGTGACAGGTGGGCTGGCTGGAGCAGGCTGCTTCAGTCCTGTTGAACTATCGTGAGGGAAGGCTTGGCACTTGACCTTGAGGCTCTTGGGTCCCCAGGGCAGAGTGCCACCCAATGCCCCAACTGATGGCATTTGTAGCAAGCCATTTTAGGAGACTTGTGACAGTTTGCACACTCTTTGGCCCAATGTCCTGCCTGTCTACAGATTAGGCATTTTCCTCATGCCTTGTCCTCTGAGGACTCGAGTTTCACCATAGGGCTTCCCTGGAGGGTGGCCAGCATCTGGGCATGCCTTGTTTCTTTCCTTCTCTCCCTTTCCTTGGCCTTGGTCTCCTTCTCCTGTTCTCTGTTATAAAAGGTATTGGTGGATGTCTGGACCATCTCATCTAGAGGCTACAGGTTCCTGCTGCTCTAGCTGTTGTAACTTTATCCTGATGTCTGATTCACATTGGGACAGGAATTTGTCCTTTAAAATCATCTGTCCCTTGTAAGAATCCAAGTTCAGATTGGTAAACTTTTGGATGGTATCGTTTAGACTTTCCAGAAAGGCAACAGGGTTCTCGTTAAACTCCTGAGTTGTTGCTGAGACTGGGACAGTCCCACAACTAAGA
The DNA here is from genome assembly GCA_006410935.1 of Redunca redunca. NCBI lineage: Eukaryota > Metazoa > Chordata > Mammalia > Artiodactyla > Bovidae > Redunca > Redunca redunca. Next base: position 337,138 of record SJYQ01001926.1, read on the forward strand.
AGCTTCGTTCTATTTTCATGGGTGGACTTCCTTAGGGGTGAGTCTTTCTGAAGCTTATCCTACCCAGTACTGATGCAACCTGAGAGCTAGGCATCCCTGGGTCAAGGTGCAGATTCCCAGGCAGGCTGAGGCATGACAGCCTCCTGGAGATCGAATCTCTGGGCAGGTCTAGGCATGTCGCCCTCCTGGGACCCTTGGACTGGTGGATCCCTGAACAGGTTGAGGCATGACAACCTTTTGAGAACCAGATCCCTAGGCAGGTCGAGGCAGGTCGACCTCCTGGGACCCCCGGACTGGAGTTGGTCATCCCCAAAGTCTCCAGCATGACCAGTGCTGGGTAAGATTAAGGGATTGTAATCTTAACTCATTGCTGATTTTTCCACCACAGATGGGAATAGATATGATGTAAAGCAATCGAAGCCTGTGCCCTGAGACTGGGAACCTGGTAAAACAGCCAGAAGCCTTATCCTCTTATTGCTCTGAGGGAATGTAAGTCACTGATTTCTTCCCCTAGTCCTCCATAAGAGCAGGTTAGGGTGTCTCCAATGGTAAACATTGCATTGTCATAGACCCACTCTAGGTAACAGCAGAAATAATGACAAAGGGGTAGATTATCTAGTCCTGTTAAGCCTCTAACAGGGGCCTTAATAACTCTTAATATTAAGAGTATTTTAATAATACTGTGGTGGAGCAATGTTGCCTGCAAGGGGGCAGGGTCCTGGCTGTAGGAGTTAGTAAGTAGCTTAAGAACAAATTGATAAGAGGAAGCAGACCAGATGTTCCATAAAAGTGGAGTAGAGATTTGATGTGGGGGTATATTTGTAACTTTAGGAGAAGGGTGGTAAGTGGGCCCAAATGGCCTGCAGGGCTAATTCCCAAAGTGGCAAACATTATCCCTGGAAGCTCAATTGCCCTTGAAGGGATGCCAGCAGATGGGTTTATGGCAGGCATGGTGTGCCTGCCACCCACCTTAGCAGGTTCACTGAGAGATGCTGTTGTTGCACATGTTGTAGGAAACATGGAAGATGAAGGCCTGAATATCTAGAGGGATTGGATATTATACAGTATTTCCTTCCCATAGGCCAGCTATTTTCTGGTTGTTCCTCTAGAAGATTGTAGAGGCAACATTGTGAGCCAGGACAGGCCTCAGGAAAAGAGCATGAAACAGGAGGGAAGTGGGCAGAGCACAACTTTTAAAAGAATGACATAGCCCAAGGCATAACATAAACCAATTAAAAGCAAATGGGTCCAAGATGACAAGCCAAATTCAACTAAACCTTGATCTTCAATCTGCAAGCTAACTGACACACCCAGAGGTGCCAGGAGAGTTCCAAGGCATTGTCAAAAGATGCAGGAGTGCGTGGTTCCCCAAGTTGTTGGAATGGTCCTCCCACTCATTAGCATATGAAATCACCCAGCTCACAAAAAACTAACCATACCACTTTCCATGGCCCCTGCACTCTCCTCTGTGATAATCCACACCCCGTGGAATATGTTTCTCTCTGAATCTCAACAAATCCATCTCTTACTTACCGCTGTGTCTCTAATTGAATTTTTGCAATAAGACATCAGAGCCTGAGCTTCATTAGGTCTTGAAGGTAGGCACCATGGGTTTTGGCTGGGCTCAAGTTCCCAGAGAGGAGAGAGGAACTGAAGGATGAGAGGAAAAAGCAGTGGGAAAAGTGCCAAGGAATCCCCTTCATGACCTGCCGGAAAATCTGCTAAGTACTTGACTTGTGCTCACAATTTTCATTGGCCTGATCCTTGGCACAAAGAATAAGGATAGAAGAACCCTCACACGTTTGGGTAACAGCTACTAGGGTGCAGAGGATAGTGGAGCCTTCGGGACATGCTGGGGAGTAGCCTCACTGCTACTGCTGCTGCTGCTGCTAAGTCGCTTCAGTTGTGTCCAGCTCTGTGCAACCCCAGAGATGGCTGCCAACCAGGCTCCCCCGTCCCTGGGATTCTCCAGGCAAGAACACTGGAGTGGGCTGAGTCCCTCAATTGTACCCACTGCTGTTCACCTGTTCGTGGAAAGTTTGAGGAAACAAGAAATAGGAGATTGTAAAGGAATTAAGATTTTGTTAGCCATATGTCCCTCTAGCCTTAGGAGTAGGGACCTCCTACCTTAACCAGAGGTCTTCTGGAATCTGAAACTGAGCCACATGAGCTTTCTGCTGAGGTTCATTTTCTGTCCCGGTGTCCAGCACTCTGGGCTTCTTGTCACTTCCCCTGCGCTGGGTTTTCTTTGCATTCTGCTTCTACCGTGGGAGCTTTCGCAGAGTTGGGCTTCTGCGGTACTTGGCCTCCGCCTGGAGGAGGCCGAGCTGAGTTGTTTCAGCTGGGTTAAATCTGAGTCACGGCACCATAGATATTGGGGGAGTTTGTAATTTCCTTGCTTCTGTCTCATTGCAACAACAATTTTTTTTTTAATAGATCTCATGTTTTTATTTTTATTTTTTTATTTTTTTTAATAATTTTTATTTTTACTTTAGTTTACTTTACATTACTGTATTGGTTTTGCCAAACATTGACATTAATTCACCACGAGTGTACATGCGTTCCCAAACACGAAGCAACGGACAGACCAGTGTTACAGCCCCCTGTAATTACCTCTGATCAACCAATGTTACAGCCCTGTGTTACAGCTCAGTTTTATTTAGAAAGTAAAAGAAAATACATCCTCGAGACGTGAGGGTGGGTGGACCCAAAAGACACAAAAAGAAGGGAAGCCCCAATCTTTCTAGGCTTCCTCCTTTTATACATTTGTCTCCTCCCCCACTGAGCCTGCCCTATGTAAATTGGGCTAGACAGGAGGGGTGTTTGTTTTATCTGAGGTCCTCACTCCAGTCCTCGGACCTCACTTTGTTCTATTTTGTTGGCTTTTCCCTTCATCTTTTAGCCACCACCATTTTGGACTCCTTTTTCCTATTCCAACTACCTAACAAGATGTTAATAGAAGTTGGCTTAGAAACAGTTTCTTTTTTAGCACTGACTTCATATCTCTAGCCTTTAACTAAATCTTAATCCTGAACATCAGTAAACCATCAGATATTATTCAGAAACACGATTCCTTGAACGTGGTAGAGTACAGTGATTACTGGTTCTTAACATAAATGCCTAGTTTCAAATTTCACATCTTCTGTCTTCTCACTGTATGATTTGGGTCCAAGTAATTACTCTGAGCCTCATTTTTCCTTGTCTAGATTGCTCTGAAGACATTGGACATACATATACATCTATGTATATGACACATGACATTAAACGATATGTAAAAATATAAGCATATTCAAATCCTCAAGAATATTTGCTGTTGTTTGATCAAGTGATCCTTGAAAAATTTGAATCAAATGGAAATTCTCTTGCTTCAGGATGATTAAGAAAGCTAGACCCTTGAAAGAGCAAGTGTAACAGGGAAGAGTCAGAACTGAAAGTGCCTTTCTTCAGAGGCCTGTCAACCTGTAGGTGGCAGGAAGGAAGAAATTAACACATTCCCCTGCCTGAGGCGTGCCATTCTAGGAGATATTTCAGGAAGAAATGATCTTTTTACTTTGTTTCCTTACCTGCCCCCATCTCTGATCCATAAAAGAACCTGGCATCAGGATGATTATTTTGCGACTTCAGTCTGCAGTCTTCATCAGTCTGATCTTGGGTGGCCTTGGCCTGCCCCAGCTTGGAATTGGGCTGGGTCACAGTCGTAGAAGCACCAGATCCTAGCCACTAGACAAATGGCTTTGCAGAAAAGAATTTACACAAAGAGAGAAAGTAGTGAAGCAAGTAAGCATCAGAAGGAAAAAGACTGCAGTGCATGTGGATAGACGCATGAGCACACTTCGAGAGTTCCTGAGTTGCACCCCATAGCAGTTTAAATCACTTATATGGGGCATTTCTTCGAGATTTCCTTTGGCCAATCATTTTGATTTGCCTGGTTCACACTCCATGTTTGGTGTATCTAAGGATCTTTCCATGTGTGTGCATGCCTAGATGGATCCTTACTGGAAAGGTAGAGCCTCCCTTGACATGACTCGCCTTTGGCCTCCAAGGAGCCTTTTTGCACATGTGTGGTGGGGAAGTCTCCTGACTTCGGGAACAAAAAATATGTGGTCTGTGCAGGATCCAGACTCCTCTCTTAATTGCCCTGCTATTCTTGGAATTTTGGTCCATAGGGAATGAATCTCCAATTGCTTTCCACTGAGGGGCCTATCTCCTCCTGCCTCAAACCAGATTTCTGAATGAAGTTATATTCCTTGCCTCAACATCTTGTTTCTTGGATTCATTAGCCTATTGTATGGTGAACAGAGTGAGCTTGGACTTGGCAACTCAAAGAGACTTTAGACAATGCATGGGAGGAGTGATAGAAAGCAGGTTACAGATTCAGGAATCAGTTCTTGGTTATTCACTGGCTAAGGATGAATATTCCAGGAGAGATTCACGTATGCATGCTAAGGTTGAAACACATGGAATTTGCCTGAACTTGGCTCAGAGGTTAAAGTGTCTGCCTCCAATGCGAGAGACCCGGGTTTGATCCCTGGGTTGATCCCTGGAGAAGGAAATGGTAACCCACACCAGTATTCTTGCCTGGAGAATCCCATGGATGGAGAAGCCTGGTGGGCTACGGTCCACGGGGTCGCAAAGAGTCAGAGGCAACTGAGCGACTTCACCTTCACTTTCACCTTACCTTAGTGATAATTGATAAATCCAGAAATGCTCAGAATATGTAAAAATAAAGGTATTTAGGTTTTTACATTTCCCCTAAACTTAGAATTGACATTTCGCTCCTTAGCAGTGAATGAAAGTGGGAAAAGAGCATGTTAAGCATTCCCTTCTTTTTCAGAACAGTATAAAGAAGTAGACTAAGCAACAAATAAAGATATTCATATATTTGTTCCTTTTTAAAAAACTCTTAGAAATGAAAGATAGCTTTGCATTCCTTTAAAATTTTACATATAAAAGACAACAACAATATTTGACCCCTAGGCTAATATTATTCACTTTCTGGGAATACATACAAAGCTTCAAGAGAAGTGATTTGACCTTGCACTGTCACCATAGTTGGGGGAAAAAAAATCTCTACACATGAAAATGTGAGTGTTAAATCAGGGAAATTTAGATGAAAAGATCACAGGAAATCAT
>SJYQ01001926.1:342382-352791 GCA_006410935.1 Redunca redunca
TTGAAAGTGACAGTTTTCTATGACCATTTTCTTTTTAAAAAATGCTTTCTTTACTTTTAAATTGGAAGATAATTACTTTACAATGTTGCATTGGTTTCCTCCATACTTTAGATTTCTCAGGTAAATGTTGAAACACAGTTAATTTTCTTTAATCAAATCTTATTGTGAAGACACGACAAAATGTATTCTCAAAACAATTGTTTTAAGCAGGGATCTTGGTAAGTCCAAAAGTTTATCACAAATTATTAAAATATTAGAAAATAAAACCTGCAGCTTTATTAAAAAAAAAAAGAACTAAAATGTTTGAACCCAGAAAAAGAAATTGTAATTCTGTGATGTGATAGAGGTGTTAGCTAATGCTAACACATGAAGAATATTAGCCTAGGAGTCAAATATTGTGAAGTGAAGCGAAGTTGCTCAGTCATGTCCGACTCTTTGCAACACCGTGGACTGTAGCCCACCAGGCTCTTCCATCCATGGGGTTCTCCAGGCAGGAATAATTTAGTGGGTTGCCATTTCCTTCTCCAGGGGATCTTCCTGACCTAGGGATCAAACCCAGGTCTCCTGCATTGTAGGCAGACACTTTAACCTCGGAGCCACCAGGAGTGACTTTGAACCCAGAAAAAGAAATGATAATTCTGTGATGTGATAGAGATGTTAGCTAATGCTGCAGCAGTAATTATCTTACAGCATGTAAGTGTATCAGATCATCACACTGTACACCTTAAGCCTAACAATGTTGTATGTCAACTGTATTTCAGTAAAGCTGGAAGAAATGATTCAAGATTGATAGATATTTTCTCTCAACACTTTGAAGAGTTTATTTTGTCTCCTGTAATTTAAGATACTTTAAAAAAAATTTTAAAGTGAAATAGAGAAATGATGTAAAAGTGTACAGTGAATAGACTGGCCATGTTATGGGCTGAATTGTGTTTTCCAAAAGGTGTTACAGTCCTAAACTCCAGTATTTGTGAATGTGATTTTGTTTGGAAATAATGTCTTTGCAGATGATCAAGTTAGGTCAGTAGAGTGGGTCCTAATCCAATATAATTGTGTCCTTTTGAAAAAGTTTAGACACAGTGACAGGAATGCATGGAGAGAACATGATATAAAGACAAAGGGAGAACCCTGTCTCCAAGCCAAGGAACACTCGAAGCTACTAGAAGCTAGCCATGAAGCATGGGACAGATTTTCCCTCATAGCTCTCAGAATGAACCAATCCATAAATGCTTTCATTTTGGAATTCCTGCTTCTAGAACTAGGAGGCATTTCTGTTGTTTAAGGTGCTGCTGCTGCTGCTGCTAAGTCGCTTTAGTCGTGTCCGACTCCGTGCGACCCCATAGACGGCAGCCCACCAGACTCCCCCGTCCCTGGGATTCTCCAGGCGAGAACACTGGAGTGGGTTGCCATTTCCTTCTCCAATGCATGAAAGTGAAAAGTGAAAGTGAAGTCGCTCAGTCGTGTCTGACTCTTAGTGACCCCATGGACTGCAGCCCACCAGGCTCCTCCGTCCATGGGATCTTCCAGGCAAGAGTACTGGAGTGGGATGCCATTGCCTTCTCTGTTTAAGGTACTACTGTCTGGTAATTTGCTATGGAAGCCCAAGAAGATTAATCTAGACATGGATATTTTAATCAACAGAAATAAAAGCCAGAGAAAACTTAGCACTTCCTGTTGTCAGTGAGGGACCCTATTTTGTCTTTCTTGATGCCTTTATGAGGCACTTCAAACATTAAGAAGTACCTTAGTAGACTCTCATCACACCAACCCACCATTGCCCCTTCTCCTTTCCTGCGCGGGCCCTCCACTGTCAGATACCTGCAGTGCTTACCAGGCAGTAGTTTTACTTCTGCTCACTGACACTCCTTTCTGTCCTTTCTGAATCGTGACAGCTCCCAATTCTCTAGGTAAATAAATACGAGTGGACATAGTCACCAGTGTGCTAGAGTCCTTAGTGCTTTATATCCCATGTAAAGAAGAGCTCTTTTAATTCCTTAATGTTGTAGTTTATACCAGGCAGGTATCCAAGCATACCATAAGTGGACCAGTGACTCACAGAAATTTCAATGAAAATACTTTTCTGTTTAAGAAGGTACACTATGAAGTCAGGCTTAAAATCTATAAGTTCCTGTGAGTTCCTATGAGTTTTATATTTCATATAAGAACCTATGGGTTTTTATAAATGCATTTCCCAAGTGGATCTTCAAACCTCTATACAAAGTCAATTTACTAAATATGTTAGTTATTAGGAATGCCAATAATTGACAGAAATAGACTCAAAATGAGACCTCCCTCAAATATGTATCAGTGGCAAATAAGCACTAAAATTTGCCTGAAATCATTAGTCATTAGGAAATATACAAATAAAACCCACAATAACTTGCTACTACATGGTAGCTCAGCTGGTAAAGAATCCTCCTGCAATGCAGGAGACCCTGGTTCGATCCCTGGGTCAGGAAGATCCGCTGGCGAAGGGATAGGCTACCCATTCCAGTATTCTTGGACTTCCCTTGTGGCACAGACAGCAAAGAATCTGCCTGCAATGTGGGAGATCTGGGTTTGATCCCTGGGTTGGGAAGATTCTGGAGAAGGGAATGGCTATCCCCTTTGGTATTCTAGCCTCGAGAATCCCCATGCACAGAAGAGCCTGGCAGGCTACAGTCCATGGGATCCCAAAGAGTTGGACATGACTCAGGGACTTTCACTTTTACTTCCATATGGCTACTAGCATCACTGAAATGATAAATCACACAAGGCAGAGTGCTGTTGAGGCTGTGAAGAAGTGTAAACCCTCATGCATTGTTGGTGGGAATGAAAAATGTAGCTACTTTGGAAAACAATAGAGAAGCTTCTTTTAAACATATACTTATCATGTGACTGCTATTTCACATGTAGGCATTTACTCAAGAGAAATGCAAATATGTGTTTGTACAATGACCTGTTCATAGAAGCTTTATTCATATAGCCCCAAACTGAAAATAACCCAGATGTCCCTCCATTGGTAAATGGATAAACAAAACACTACTCATTAATAAAAGTAATAGCTCATAAATATGTATAACACAATATATAAATCTACAAAGCATTAAAGTCAGAGAAAGCAGAGAAGACTATATAATAATGATGCCATCACTATGATATTCTGCAACAAGCACAACTCTAGGAAGAGAAATCTGAATGTAGTGGTCAGAGACTAGAGGTAATAACATGGAAATAAAACACTTTATAAAATTTTATTGATGATGGAATGGTATCTCATACACTTGTTGTTTAGTCACTAAGTCATGTGTGACTCTTGTTACCTCATGTACTATAGCCTACTAGGCTCCTCTGTCCATGGGGTTTCCCAAGCAAAAATATTGGAGTGGCTTGCCATTTCCTCCTCCAGAGGACCTTCCTGACCCAGGAAGTGAACATGTGTCTCCTGCATTGACACGCAATTTCTTCTACCACTAGTGCCACCTGGGAAGCCCAAGTGCTTTAAAACTTCACAATTATGAAATTAATTAAGGAAATTTTAAAAAATGCAATGTTTAACAACTTTAAAATTGGTTCTAATTGCACTGCTGGTTACTACTAATTTCTTTTCATACTAGTCTAATTTATGCTTCTCTTTTTACTAGAGGACTGGGAGAAGGCAGTGGCAACCCACTCCAATACTCTTGCCTGGAAAATCCCATGGGCAGAGGAGCCTGGTAGGCTGCAGTCCATGGGGTTGCGAAGAGTCGGACACAACTGAGCGACTTCACTTTCACTTTTCACTTTCGTGCATTGGAGAAGGAAAAGGCAACCCACTCCAGTGTTCTTGCCTGGAGAATCCCAGGGACAGGGGATCCTGATGGGCTGCCATCTATGGGGTCACACAGAGTTGGACATGACTGAAGTGACTTAGCAGCAGCAGTACTATTACAGGACTTCCCAGGTGGCACAGGGGTAAAGAATCCACATGCCAATGCAGGAGACACAGGAGACATGGGTTCAATTCTTGTGAAGAATATCCCCTGCAGTAGAAAATGGCAAACCACTCCAGTATTCTCGCCTGGAAAATGCCATGGATAGAAGAGCCTGGCAGCCTACAGTGCATCGAGTCACAAAGAGTTAGACAGGACTAAGCCACTGAGTATGCGTGCCTACACTATTACAGGAAGGCACATCTTTGAAGAGGAGAAGGTTTGAATTCTCATGGGGGTTTGGGGTCAACTCCAGTGGGTTAGGACCAACAATGCCAGTGCCACCTGCTTCCTACAAACACAATGTCACCCTTAATGTGAAAAAAACTCAGATTTTTTTAATGTGCCTTCCAAGTTGAAATCCTTTCTATGAGGGCAAACACAATAGGAATTTGGGCCACCAGGATCCTCTGAACATCCAAGTTTCAAGCATTCCTTTAGACGGTAAATTTCTAATTTTTTCCCCTAAGATGACACATCTGCATTCACATTAAATCCTTATGGTAAGGAATTAGAATTTTCTATCTGCTATACTTGTTGATTTTCTAGGTGAGAATACTGGAGTGGGTTGCCGTTTTCTACTCCAGGGGGTCTTCCTGACCCAGGATTGAACCCTCATCCCTTGCATCTCCTGCAGTAGCAGGTGGATTCTTTACCAACTATGCCACCTGGGAAGCCCAGCATGTAAAAGAGTGTATTTCCAGTTCTATTTCATTCAGAAAGATACTAAACTTATTTTCTTCCACATCAAGCTTAAGAAGCTCAGTTGTTGCCCAACTTTGAGGTATGCTCATTTTTTCTGTCACCCTTGACTTTGGAGGAGCTGGGCACATTCTGATATTTCTGTTGGCCTGGAATGAGAAAGAAAAACAACTTAATTCAGGAAGTTTAAGACCTGATTCCCAGTTTTCTCGAATGTTATGGTTTACTATTTTCTCTTCACTTAACAGAAGGCATTCTGCCTCTTACCCAGATGCTGATCACAGATTTGTTACTGCCCTGAAAACATCCCCCTACTTCTGTCTAACATAAAGCTGTCTAACTTTTTTTTTTTTCCTAAGAAGAGCAAAGGAAATTTGTGAAACATCAAGAGAACAGTCATTTCTGCTTCTTTGAGAAAATCGGCTTAGGAAATTCTATGCTAAAACATACTCTTTGTGGCCCCATGGATTGTAGCCTGTCAGGCGGCTCTGTCCATGGAATTCTCCAAGTAAGAATACTGCAGTGGGTAGCCACTCCCTGCTCCAGGAGATCCTTCTGACCCAGGGATTGAACCCTGGTCTCCTGCATTGCAGGCAGATTCTTTATTGTCTGAGCTACCTGGGAAGCCCATAAAACATACAACCTACTTTTTATTTTTCACATCTAGAGTTAAAGTACATTTTTAAAAGGACGATGGTTAAAAAAAAAGTACAGTCAAAAAATTACAATCTGGTTTCATATTAGTTTTTCTGACTTCTATTTTTGGATAATATTTTAAGAAATTCTTATTCATATACACATTATTTTGGGAAATGAAAGTGTATAAGAATTCTGGTTGCTGAAGGTTTTATATTCTGGAAGCATTCATTAATATTTCTTTCTTTAAAGGTTGGCACAAAAGAAAATTTATTTCCAATATTTTAATCTTTGATGCTACCCTATAGTTATTTTTTAATGAGATAAATTGGTTTTTCATTTGAGTTCTTTATTGAAAATTGGTCCACTTATTTGTAGAAAAGAAACTAGTTTTTGCATTTCTTTTTTGCTGGTCAGTGTTTCCTAAGTTCTCTGTTGTAATTTTTCACTGATATTCAATAAATTCTATAAAATGCATTTAAAATTGTATTATTTGAACTGGACAAATATAAACACTGGTACATTTGCCAAAATCTCTTCTACAAAAGTGTCTTTGAAAGTTCGCAGAAACTTAGAAAACTGTCATGCTTGGGACTTGAGTGAGTTCAGAGGAGAGAGGTATCAGGTGAGGTTAGAGAGAGAGGCAATGGAAAAGGATGTGAATATTGTAATTATGATAAGGGCTAGTGGGCTGTTTCAAAAAGGAATCAACAGGACATGAATATACAGAACAGGCAGTGCTGGGTGTAGCAGTGGTGCTGCTGCCTGTCTCTCCCCAGACCCCAGCACAGGTTCCAAATCAACAATTCCTCCTCCACTGATGAAGGTCATTTAACACTCAGCTGGAGCTGTGACCTTCTTCTGCATCTCTGTGAACTTCTTGTCACTGTCCCAGAGGCTTCAAATTAATGTTCATGACCTGAAAAAGAGTCTGGTTTCCCCAGGGTCACTCAACAGTGTTTTGACCTCACTAGGCTGAAAGTCACAGGGTATAAATTGCAAATGTTCTGCTACCATTTCTAAACAAATCTCCCTAACCAATTTACTGTGATGATGGGATGCTCACCTTGAGTCTGGATATATTTACAAAAATATTTCTTTAAAAAAATTTGGAAAGGAGTTTTATGTTTATAATTAACTTTTCCTGTCAAGATGCTTAAGGAAAAGGCTAAAGTATCTTTCCATTGTCAAATCAAAGCAGTGTATGAAACCATTTGGAGAAAAGTGTTTGAATAAATTTAATTGCAATTGCCATCTTGTAAGTACAGACATGTAGGTTGTTGAAATTATAGTTTTGAGAAATTTGCAATGTAAAAATTTGGTAGGAATGTGCAGAGAATAAAACAGGTATGATGCACCTTGAACTTTTGAACTCATGTAGTTTTTAATGTTTAAATTTAGTCCAAAATAGTATCCAAATGCATTCTAGAGTTTGGGGCTGTTTAGAAAAGATAAGACCCTCTAGAGTCCCAAATTATTAGGCAGAATCTGTAAATAACAGAAAACAGATTCAGAGAAAATATAGGAGGCAAACAAGGGAGAATTTACAACTGGGGAGAAATGAACTTTGGAGAATTAAATACAATGGTAGATAGACACCTAGGTTATATCCATGTCCTGGCTATTGTGAATAGTGTTGTAATGAATATAGGGATTCTTTTATCTTTTTGAATTATGATTTTCTCAGGATATATGCTTAGTAGTGAGATTGTTGGATCATATGGTAATTTTATTCCTAGTTTCCTTTGTTAATTTATTTTATTTTTAATTGGAGAATGATTACACAGTTGTGATTGTTTCTGACAAATGTCAACATGAACCAGACGTAGATGTACATATGTCCTCTCCTTCTTAAATCTCCCTCCTACCTCTCTCTCCATTCCACCCCTCTAGGTTGTCACAGAGCACCAGCTTTTAGTTCCTTGCATCGTACAGCAAATTCCCGCCGGCTATCTACTTTCCTTTCATCTTTCATCTTGATGAAAGTGAAACAGGAGAGTGAAAGCTGGCTTTAAATTCAACATTCAAAAAATGAAGATCACGGCATCCGGTCCCATCACTTCATGGCCAATAGATGGGGAAAAAATGGAAACAGTGACATAATTTATTTTCCTGGACTCCGAAAGCACTGCAGATGGTGAATGCAGCCATGAAATTGAAAGATGCATGCTCCTTGGAAGAAAAGCTATGACCAACCTAGACAGCATATTAAAAATCAGAGATATTACTTTGCCAACAAAGGTCCATCTAGTCAAAGCTATGGTTTTTCCAGTAGTCATGTATGGATGTGAGAGTTGGACTGTAAAGAAAGCTGAACACTGAAGAATTGATGCTTTAAAACTGTGGTGTTGGAGAAGACTCTTGAGAGTCCCTTGGACTGTAAGGAGATCCAACCAGTCCATCCTAAAGGAAATCAGTCCTGAATATTCATTGGAAGGACTGATGCTGAAGCTGAAGCTCCAATACTTTGGCTACCTGATGGGGGGAATGAACTCATTGGAAAAGCCCCAGATGCTGGGAAAGACTGAAGGCAGGAGGAAAAGGGGACGACAGAGGATGAGATGGTTGGATGGGATCACCAACTTGATGGACTTGAGTTTAAGCAAGCTCCGGGAGTTGGTGATGGACAGGGAAACCTGGTGTGTTGCAGTCCATGGGGTTGCAAAGAGTTGGACAGGACTGAGCAACTTAACTAATCTACTTTACATATGGTAATGTATGTGTTTCAATGCTACTCTCTCATGCAGATGTAGAAAACAGACTTTTGGACACAACTGGGGAGAGAGAAGATGGGATGATTTGAGAGAGTAACATTTCAATGTAACCCTAGTTTCTTAAGGAACCTCCATACTATTCTCCATCATGGCTATATCAGTTTACATCCTCACCAGCAATGCAAAATGTTCCCCTCTCTCCAGATTCTCTTCAGCATTTATTGTTTGTAGATGTTTTGATGTTAGCCATTCTGAATGGTGTGAAGTGATACTTCATTGTAGTTTTGATGCTGGGAGGGGTTGGGGGCAGGAGAAGAAGGGGATGACAGAGGATGAGATGGCTGGATGGTATCACTCGATGGACGTGAGTCTGAGTGAACTCCAGGAGTTGGTGATGGACAGGGAGACCTGGCGTGCTGTGATTCATGGGGTCGCAAAGAGCAGGACGTGATTAATTGAACTGAACTGAATAATGAGCATGTTTGACAGTGAAGTAAGTAAGAAAGAGAAAAATAAGTACAGTATATTAATGCATATATATGAAATCTAGAAAAATGGTACTGATGAACCTATTTGCAGGGCAGGAAGAGAGACACAGAGGAAGAGAACAGACTTGTAGACACAGTGAGGGAAGGAGAGGGTGGCGTGAACTGAGAGTAGCACTGACATATATACCACGTTGTGTGGAATAGATGGCTAGTGGGAAACTGCAACAAAAGCACAGGAAGCTCACCTCAGTGCCCTGTGGTGACCTAGATGGGAGGGGAGAGGGGTGGCGGGTGAGGGAGTCTCAAGAAGGAGGTGTTCATATACCTGACTCACACTGTTGTGCAGCAGAAACGAACACAATACTGAAAAGCAATTATATTCTAATGTTTAAAAAATTAAAAATATTTTAAAGGTAGAAAACCTCTGAAAGGAATCTCAAAGTAGTGTGTGGGCATTGTGTTCATCAATTAAAAATTTAAGAACGTGATATGGTCCCCAGCTGTCTCCCTTTCAGCTCCAAAGCCCGGTCGGTGACTTCCTGTTAAGGCATCATCAGTTCTTTACAGAGGAAGCAGTGTTAACGCTGATTCAGAGCTCAGCCAGTCAATGAGAAAGCAGCTTTATCCAGGATTCTTGAATGTCTATTTTAATTGATTAAGAGTGATACAGTTCTTGCCAAACAAAAAATATGAATTCATCAAGGCTGACTTTTTGTTTTATATCTCTTGAGAGGTAGTGAACCACTCTTTAGCGGAGGCATACATCCATTCACTCTAAAGTAAAGGCTTTGTATGTAATAAGTTATTTGTCATAATTCTAGGAAGTGGCATGTTTTAGCACTTATAAAAACAGACTATATTATATTTAAATAAAATATTATGCTATATCATTAATGTCAAACTAATGTTAAAAACTAACTCTAGTTTAATATATTATGATATGATTTATTACATAATATTTTGCATTGTAACAATCCCTGCAAGACAAATGACATTTTAATATTCAAATATTCTTTGGCTCATGCGCAATAAGATTAATACAATAAGAAATTTGTATAAATATTTGACAAAATCTGTTTCTTTCAGATTAGTTTTTAATTAATTCAATAATCATTTATTAATGACCTCCTGCATACAGTGCAGTTTGCCGGTACTGATATTTGATTTTCTCCTGAGGTCATGAATTATAAGATTTGTTTCTGGATGACGTGATTTATTAAATATTTTGGAGAGATTTTTATGTAAGCAAATAAATAAGTAAATAAATGCCAAAATTGCTTTAAAAGAAACAGGCAGTATTATTTTGAAAAATTATGTCCCTTCTCTAATCTCCAGTTTCTTCTATTGGAAAGATACCTAGTTCAGAGTTAAATGATATATAAGAACAGTTGACACATAGCAGGTAGTTAATAACTTTAGCTGATATCAATCTATGCCCTCATGCATCCTGTTATCTTATGCACTCATAGCTTCTAAATCTGTTATATTTTGGTATTGGGCTCCCTTATCTGTAGCCTTATTTAGATTTGATTAGGGTAAACTAGCATTATATAAATTTTTTCCTTAGCTGTTTCATGGTTATTTTCAGATTTATGCTTTCATTATTTCAGTTCAGTTCAGTCACACAGTTGTTTCCGACTCCTTGCGACCCCATGAATCGCAACATGCCAGGCCTCCCTGTCCATCACCAACTCCCGGAGTTCACCCAAACCCATGTCCATGGAGTCGGTGATGCCATCAAACCATCTCATCCTCTGTTGTCCCCTTCTCCTCCTGCCCCCAATCCCTCCCAGCATCAGAGTCTTTTCCAGTGAGTCAACTCTTCACATGAGGTGGCCAGAGTACTGGAGTTTCAGCTTTAGCACCATTCCTTCCAAAGAAATCCCAGGGCTGATCTTCAGAATGGACTGGTTGGATCT
>SJYQ01001926.1:352959-379810 GCA_006410935.1 Redunca redunca
TTCTTCACTTTCTGCCATAAGGATGGTGTCATCTGAATATCTGGGATTATTGATATTTCTTCTGGCAATCTTAATTCCAGCTTGTGCTTCCTCCAGCCCAGTATTTCTCATGATGTACTCTGCATAGAAGTTAAATAAGCAAGGTGACAATATACAGCCTTGACCTACTCCCTGTCCTATTTGGAACCAGTCTGTAGTTCTATGTCCAGTTCTAACTGTTGCTTCCTGACCTGCATATAGGTTTCTCAAGAGGCAGGTCAGGTGGTCTGGTATTCCCATCTCTTTCAGAATTTTCCATAGTTTATTGTGATCCAAGTTATAAATGACCATATATAAAAATATACCTTTCTGAGTGTTTTAGCTTTTAACATTTTAAGGAACTTATATATATTAATATGCTGAAATCATATAAAATATTCTTATGTTAAAAATATTCATTTAAAAGATATCTAATGAAATTTAGAAATTGCAATTATGTTACACACACAGTTAAAGTTAGCAAATAGATATCCACTTCAGAGTTATTTCCAGTCCCTCATTAATAGGGTGATAGATTTTTGATTTTTAAATTAAATAGTTTACATATATTATCTATTATACAACTTTATTGCTGTTTTGTTGCTTAGTCTCTAAGTCATGTCTCACTCTTTGTGACCCTATGGATTGTAGCCTGCCAGGCTTCTCTGTCCATGGGATTTCCTAGACAAGAATCCTGGAGTGGTTGCCATTTCCTTCTCCAGGGGATCTTCCAGATCCAGGAATCAAACCTGTGTCTCCTGCTTGGCAGGCAGGTTCTTTACCACTGAGCCACCCTGGAATCCTATTTGCTGATTTTTAAATTAAATAGTCTGTGTATGACTACGTTTTGTACAACTCTAGCCATCAACAATTTAAAGACTACATTAAGCCATACATCTGATGAAACAGAGAATTTCTTGTGTTCTGGTGTGGGAAGAAAAAGACATTTTTAGTACAAAATTTACTATGCAACACAAAATGGACAGATGGTGTGCACAATCCATTTGTTGAAACTCTCCTACTTCTGTGCATTGGAAGAAAACTAGGTGACAAATTAGGCAGCAGCTTTTATCTAAGACATTTTCTAGTTGCATACAACCTGAAAGATCTAGAAAACTGCTTCCAACTAAAACAAGCCACTCTTAAAGTCTCCAGATTATACTATTAATAATCACAAGCATTTTGTCTTTTCAGGCTTATAAATCTCTTCTTGCTTTTAGTTTTTATAGGACTTTTGCATGCATAATCTTATTTTTTCCTCTTAACTAAATGGATTGGTAGCTAAGATGAGAGAGAGAATCACTCAGTGCAGTTGATGATTTTCCCAAGATCACAGAGCTGGTAATTACAGCATGTGGTTCAAATAAAACATAAGAATAACTAGTAGTGGGTACCTAAAAATGAGCAGCACTGAAACTATTATAATAATAAAAATAGCCCTTGTTTTAATAGTTTGGCTGATTACTGCAGTAAACATGAATTCATGCATTATACTTTGAGAAAATTAAGAAAAATCATGTTTTTAATGTTTTTTTTTTTTTCATTGCATACATCTGCTTGGGACAGATTGTACTTTTTTTAGATGAACAACATCCTGCAGTAAGACTCTCTAGAGATGTGTGATGTCAGAACTCAATAGGACTTGATAGTTTAAAGTCTTTGTACTAAAACACTGAATCTATTCTGAAAAATTCATGAATGAGATTTTGGCATAAAAACTATAGTATATTTTAACATATTGGTGACTAACTAGGGTATTTTTTCACAAGAAAAGTATTCAACATTTTCCAACATCAGATATTTATTTGAAATTTAATAAATGTCTCTTTGGTAGAGGTACTTTAAATCAGGAATCTGGGGAAAGAATTATGGTTCTATGTTGACTTGAAGACTGATAACGGAAATGTTTAAATGGATTGTTTTGATTAGTATTGGCATAATCTAAATTTTCTAGAAAAATAACAAACTGGAATATACACTCTCTCATGCTGTGGGCCATATTGAAAGATAGTACAAAACTGAAATAAAATGCCAAGATACTGATGGGTACCCATCTGTGCCTACTAGGATCTCAATTTTACCTGGGAACCCTTCAGCCCTTCAGTACTTGAATATGTCCTAGAAGGCAAAGATTTTTACTATATGCTCACTTTTCTATTACTGAAAGTAATTTAATCGGGGAAAGAGGGAAAATAAAAGCAAAATATGTTGAGAACTAAATTATGGATTAAATCCAGTACAGAGTGGCAAGGGGTGGGACACTTTGTGTTAAAGCTCATTTAAAATTCTATCAGTAACATGAAGTTTTAGAACAACAACAACAAAACAGCCTGTTTCATACTGGTGAGCAACATGAAGTGTGATGAAAAATGTGGATGAGTTAAGAAAAAAAAAATATTCATTTCTTTTGATCTTCATCTTCCCTGTGGTTCATAGCTAAATACCACAATTTGCTTCATAGTTTTGCATTGGGCACCTTCTCTGGAAACTGTTTCTTGCTCACTTTGACAAATGTCACTTTTTTAACTGTCATGATGTACAGAAAGAGGGTCAACACTCCTTCTAGCTATGCACGAGTACCTTGCAGGGTACTGAAGACGACTCACTTCATGACAAGTCATGGTATATTTCCACTGTTAAAGCCAGTAGATTGACACAGACTGCCAAAGGATTGGTGCTGATTTGTTCTTGAGGTCTGTTTTACTCTACAAATTATCCTGATCTGTCAAACAAATTTTTATCATTATCATACTTAACGCTCATCTGTTCCCCTTACAAGAAATGCTGGTGTTACAGTTTGGGAGCAAAATAGAATAAACTTTATGATGTAGGCAAGTGTGAAAGGATATCTTAACACCATGCCTGTCACCTTGCACTTATTAGGATGCTGCTTGCTAAGGGAACAAGTCCACATATTTTAATGTATTTGTGTAACCTGTATGCAGCAGGTTATTCATATATTCATGTATACACTTATACAATGCTGTAGCAGCACAATTAGAAATAAAAGTTTCCAAAAATCAAGTAAAGTGGAGCACAGCAGTATAATATTGTCTTATTTGAGCTTTAAACTGCCCTGTAGGCTCAGCTGGTAAAGAATCCACCTAGAATGCAGGAAACCCCCTGCAATGCAGGAGACCTGGTTTCAATCCCTGGATTGGGATGATCTCCAGGAGAAGGAAAAAGCAACCCACTCCAGTATTCTTGCCTGATTTATCCCACGGACAGAGGAGCCTGGGGGCCTACAGTTAACGGGGTCACTAGAGTCAGACACGACTTATCGACTAAACCACTGCCATTTAAGCTTTAAGGTTTTTTAAGTGATACTATACAAGTGATTTATGATTAAGGTTATTTCATTTAAATAAAACTTAAGTCTCTGAATATTTCTCAACTCTTCCTTTTATAGGGACACTAAGAAGCAGTCCAAGGATTGTGTGTATGTTTAGGGGAGGAAAAAGATGCATGGTCAGATTTTCTTAATGAATATTATTTAAATAATTATTTTTAACATTAACACTGGGGATAACATTGGGGAGATTTGTATTCCCCCTTTCTGAAAAAAGCTGATTTTCACTTCAGGGACCCTCTAAAACATTTGTACATGAAGATCCTAGGATGTACATCAAAATACTGTTAGACAACAGAAGAGAGGATAGACAAATAAAATTTAGTTTATAGAATATTGTGCAAGAATTAGAAGGAATAAACCATATGCATCAATCAAGTAGATCTCAAAAATAACCTTGAATATGAAGAAAAATTGACATAAAACTGATGTCACAAAGTCTTTTGTGCAAAATTAAAATGGAAAAATTACTAAAAATAGCTATAGATACATATTCAAGGAAAAATAAAAATTTAATTGTAAATGTAGGGTAAAAATACATACTTTAAATACAGAAAATTAACCTTTGGGTTTGTTGATTTTCTTTTGATTACTTTTTTGGTAATTGTTAAAGTAATGTTCGTTTCCTCTGTTTGGGTTCATTTTACTATTCTCTCACTAATGTCTGAAACTAGTGGTTTAGTAAATTTTCAGTGTTTGCTGATTTCTAGACTAGCAACCCACTCCATTGCTCTTGCCTGGAAAATTCTGTGGGCAGAGGAGTCTGGTAGGGTGCAGTCCATGGGGTCGTTAAGAGTCAGACATGACTGAGCGACTTCACTTTCACTTTTCACTTTCATGCATTGGAGAAGGAAATGGCAACCCACTCCAGTGTTCTTGCCTGGAGAATGCCAGGGACAGGGGAGCCTGGTGGACTGCAGGCTATGGGGTCGCACAGAGTCGGACACGACTGATGCGACTTAGTGCAGCAGCAGTATGTTCTAAGTATCCTCATGTGTATTCCAATACACACATTTTTAATACTGAATTTTTTTTCTGATTTCTAATTTAATTGCATTGTGGTTGAATAAAAAGGATCTGTATGATAATTTCTTGAAATTTTCTGATATTTCTTTTATGGTTTTGGACATGGTCAAGTTTTGTTTGAAGTTTCATGTGTAGCTTAGAATATTGTTTGTTCCTTAAAATAACATATTTGCCTCCTCTTATCTACAATTTTTCTTTATATATTATGATGGCAAGTTATTAGAAGCATCAAAGTTTATAGTAATTTCTATAAATGGAGCTACTGTCATTGTTCTGTGATCTTTTCTGTATTATATAGTTGGTTTTTGTGCCATAAATAATATTCTGTCATACCATTATAGATGTATGAGATTTCCCTTGGCTAATATTTTCCCTATTAATTTTCTGTCCTTTGTTATCAGTTTTCTCATGATCTTATGTTTAGTTGTGACTCCTGTAAACGGTGTAATGCTTTATTTTCTTTTAAATATAGCTTTGGTAAATTTAATCTACTTATATTTATTAGGGTTGCTTCTTATATTTGAATTCATTACCATCTTATTTCCTATCTTGTATATTTCTCACTTGTTTCACTGCTCAACTTTTTTGCATCATTCAAATTGTTTTTTCCCCCACATTCCATTTATCCCCTCTACTATCTTAGTTGTTACTGTACAACTGCAAAAGGTCTATTTAGCTTTGAATCTATGTTAATCACTATTTCTACTCCTACTTGTAGCTTCCCTTGTGGCTTCCTACTTGGGCTTCTCCTGTGGCTCAGCTGGTTAAGAATCCACCTAAAATATGGGAGACCTGGGTTCAGTCCTTGGCTTTGGAAGCTCCCCTGCAGAAGGGAACGACTGCCCACTCCAGTATCTGGCCTGGAGAATTCATGGACTTTATAGTCTATGGGGTTGCAAAGAGTTGGACACGACTGAGTGACTTTCACTTCACTTACTCCTGCTTGTAGAACAAACGGACTTTAGAATTTTAAAAATCAAATCACCATCTGCTTAATCTTACTTATTCCTGTTCTGTATTTTAATTCTATATTTTCTTTTTCCCTAAATTATATATTTTATTGTTTCACACAGACTGTGTGTGTTTAGATTTGTCCACATGCTTACCACTTCTATTGTTGAATATACTTTCCTGTGTCTCCAGCTTTCCTTCTTTGCTTATTTTTGTCTTGTAGAAATAGCATCAGATGATTTTTTTTTCTTTTTTTTAAGTGAATATTTATCAGAGGTACACTCATTTACTTTTAGGTTACCTGAATAAGTTTTTCTTTTATATTCAATTATATTTTATTTAGAATGATTTCAAACATAGAAATATGTAAGAAGAGTACAAATAATTCATATATATCTGTACCTATAATTCCACTTCTTTACTTTTTATTGAATGTGTTTTATCAGCCTTCCTCTAACCCTTTCCTTCATTTTCAGCATTCAGTTTTAATACCATGTTGACAAGAAGAGCTGTATTTGTTCTTATGTGAGATTTTTAATTTAGCTTTGTTTATTAGCAATGCAGGTTTCCAAAGGATAATAAAAATGTGACTATGTGAACCTCTTTGTGGCTTTTGTTTCAATGGAAATGCAGGTTTGAGAGATTCCTAGTTTGGAGGAAGTTCATACAGAAGAAAATGTGTGATCATGATGCTATCATGGAAGCAGTGCATTCGTATTCTATTATTTCATTTCCTTAGTCATTTACATTTTTTAAACCCTCAAATCCAATGAACTTGTATAAAAAAGGCTATACCTTATTATGTTTGCTTATTTAGTGATGTAAGTATGTATTTACTAATGTTGACTCAATAAACATGCATGTTTATTTACTAATGAGAAGATTGCTGTTGTTCAGTCATTCAGTCCTGTCCCATCTTTGTAACCCCATGGCCTGCAGCACACCAGGCCTCCTTGTCCTTCAGTGTCTCACAGAGTTTGCTCAAACTCATGTCTGTTGAGTCAGCGATGCCATCCAACCATCTCATCCTCTGTTACCCCTTCTCCTCTTGCCCTCAGTCTTTCCCATCATCGGGATCTTTTCCAGTGAGTTGGCTCTTCTCAAGAGGTGGCCAAAGTATTGGAGTTTCAGCATCAGTCCTTCCAATGGATATTCAGTTCATTTCCTTTAGGATTGACTGGTTTGATCTCCTTGCTGTCCAAGTGACTGTCAAGAGTCTTCTCCATCACCACAATTAAAAGGCACCAATTCTTTGATGCTCTGCCTTAGCCATGGTTCAACTCTCACATCCATACGTGACTACTAGAAATAACCATAGCTTTGACTATACTGATCTTTGTTGACAAAGCAATGCCTCTGCTTTTTAATATGCTGTCTAAGCTTATCATAGTTTTTCTTCCCAGGAGTAAGTGGCTTTTAATTTTGTGGCTGTAGTTGCTGTCTGCAGTGACTTTGGAGCCCAAGAAAATAAAGTCTGTTGCTGTTTCCACTGTTTCCCCATCTATTTGCCATGAAGTCATGGGACTGGATGCCATGATCTTAGTTTTAATGTTGAGTTTAAAGCCAGCTTTTTTTCACTCTCCTCTTTCATCTTCATCAAGAGGCTCTTTAGTTCCTCTTTGCTTTTTGACATTACAGTGGTATCATCTGCATATATGGGGTTGTTGATATTTCTCTTGTCAATCTTGATTCCAGCTTGTGATTCTAGCAATGAGAAGAGAGAATAATAGATTCTTCCTCCCAAAAGTACCGTTCATTTAAATGGTTGTCAATTGCATGTCTAACTGCTCAATGTGAAATACAGGATTTAATTTATATAGAAGTGATATCAGCAGTAATATTTTCCTTTTCTTATATAAATGAAGACATAGTTGCTCCAGGTAACAGAGCAAAACAGAGGCAGATTAGATTCAAATCCAATCTATTATGCTAAAACCCATTTTTTAAATCATTATACACCCTTTCTCCAATTTTATATTTAACCAGATAGCTTAGTGTTAAAGGATCCATCTGCCAATGTAGGAGATACAGGAGATGCAGGTTTAATCCCTGGGTTGGGAAGATTCCCTGTAGGAGGAAATGGCAATCCACTCCAGTATTCTTACCTGTAAAATTACATGGACAATGGAGCCTGGTGGCCTACAGTCAATGGGGTCACAAAGATTCAGACAGGACTAAGCACACATGCAATATATACTCTAATGAGATTTCACAGGCTGAATATAAAAATGTATCCTCTAACATTGTCTCAATAATAATACACATTGTTTTCATACAAAGCAGGACATGCTACATACAGTCATATGTTTATTGTTTTTGTTCAGTCACCAAGCTGTGTCCCATTCTTCATGAACCCGATGGAGCATGTCAGGATTCCCTGTCCCTCACCATCTCCCAGAGTTTGCTCCAGTTCATGTCCATTGGATCAGTGATGCCAGGCAACTCATCCTCTTTCACCCTCTTCTGCCTTCAATCTTTGCTAGCATCAGGGTTTTTCCAGTGTGTTGGTTGTTCGCCTCAGGTGGCCAAAGCATTGGAGCTTCAACTTCAGCATCAGTCTTCCAGTGAATATTCAGGGTTGATTTCCTTTAAGATTGACTCGTTTAATCTCCTTGCAGTACAAGGAACATTCAAGAGTCTTCTCCAGCACCACATTTTAAAAACGTCTACTCTTTGTTGCTCTGCCTTCTTTCCAGTAGTCACATACAGTTGTGAGAGCTGGACCATAAAGTCAAATGCAAGGTTAATTATGTACTAGAAGTGGTTTCTCAATGAACTCAGTTCAGTTCAGTTCAGTCGCTCAGTCGTGTCCGACTCTTTGGAACCCCATGAATCACAGCACGCCAGGCCTCGCTGTCCATCACCAACTCCCGGAGTACACTCAGACTCGCATACATCGAGTCCGTGATGCCATCCAGCCATCTCATCCTCTGTCGTCCCCTTCTCCTCCTGCCCCCAATCTCTCCAAGCATCAGAGTCTTTTCCAGTGAGTCAACTCTTCACATGAGGTGGCCAAAGTACTGGAGTTTCAGCTTTAGCATCATTCCTTCCAAAGAAATCCCAGGGCTGATCTCCTTCAGAATGGACTGGTTGGATCTCCTTGCAGTCCAGGAGACTCTCAGAGTCTTATCCAACACCACAGTTCAAAAGCATCAATTCTTCAGTGCTCAGCCTTCTTCACAATCCAACTCTCACATCCATACATGACCACAGGAAAAACCATAGCCTTGAGTAGATGGACTTTAGTTGGCAAAGTAATGTCTCTGCTTTTGAATATGCTATCTAGGTTGGTCATAACTTTTCTTCCAAGGAGTAAGCGTCTTTTAATTTCATGGCTGCAGTCACCATCTTCAGTGATCTTGGAGCCCCCCAAAATAAAGTCTGACACTGTTGCCACTGTTTCCCCATCTATTTCTCATGGAGTGATGGGACCGGATGCCATGATATTTGTTTTCTGAATGTTGAGCTTGAAGCCAACTTTTTCACTCTTCTCTTTCACTTTCATCAAGAGGCTTTTTAGCTCCTCTTCACTTCCTGCCATAAGGGTGGTGACATCTGCATATCTGAGGTTATTGATATTTCTCCCGGCGATCTTGATTCCAGCTTGTGTTTCTTCCAGTCCAGCGTTTCTCATGATGTACTCTGCATAGAAGTTAAATAAGTAGGGTGACAATATACAGACTTGATGTACTCCTTTTCCTATTTGGAACCAGTCTGTTGTTTCATGTCCAGTTCTAACTGTTGCTTCCTGACCTGTGAACAGATTTCTCAAGAGGCAGGTCAGGTGGTCTGGTATTCCCATCTCTTTCAGAATTTTCCACAGTTTATTGTGATCCACACAGTCAAAGGCTTTGGCATAGTCAATAAAGCAGAAATAGATATTTTCCTGGAACTCTCTTGCTTTTTCCATGATCCAGAGGATGTTGGCAATTTGATCTCTGGTTCCTCTGCCTTTTCTAAAACCAGCTTGAACATCAGGAAGTTCATGGTTCATGTATTGCTGAAGCCTGGCTTGGAGAATTTTGAGCATTACTTTACTAGCATGTGAGATGAGAGCAATTGTGTGGTAGTTTGAGCATTCCTTGGCATTGCCTTTCTTAGGGATTGGAATGAAAACTGAACTTTTCCAGTCCAGTAGCCACTGCTGAGTTGTCCAAATTTGCTGGCATATTGAGTGCAGCACTTTACAGCATAATCTTTCAGGATTTGAAATAGCTTAACTGGAATTCCATCACCTCCACTAGCTTTGTTCGTAGTGATGCTTTCTAAGGCCCACTTGACTTCACATTCCAGGATGTCTGGCTCTAGATGAGTGATCACACCATTGTGATTATCTGGGTCATGAAGATCCTTTTTGTACAGTTTTTCTGTGTATTCTTGCCATCTCTTCTTGATATCTTCTGCTTCTGTTAGGTCCATACCATTTCTGTCCTTTATTGATCCCATCTTTGCATGAAATATTCCCTTGGTATCTCTAATTTTCTTGAAGAGATCTCTAGTCTTTCCCATTCCCTTCTTTTCTTCTATTTCTTTGCATTGATCGCTGAAGTAGGCTTTCTTGTCTCTTCTTGCTATTCTTTGGAACTCTGCATTCAGATGCTTATATCTTTCCTATTCTCCTTTGCTTTTCACCTCTCTTTTTTTCACAGCTATTTGTAAGGCCTCCCCAGACAGCCATTTTGCTTTTTTGCATTTCTTTTCCATGGGGATGGTCTTGATCCCTGTCTCCTGTACAGTGTCACAAACCTCAGCCTACAGTTCATCAGGCACTCTATCAGATCTAGGCCCTTAAATCTATTTCTCACTTCCACTATATAATCATAAGGGATTTGATTTAGGTCATACCTCAATGGTCTAGTGGTTTTCCCTACTTTCTTCAATTTAAGTCTGAATTTGGTAATAAGTTCATGATCTGAGCCACAGTCAGCTCCTGGTCTTGTTTTTGTTGACTGTATAGAGCTTCTCCATCTTTGGCTGCAAAGAATATAATGAATCTGATTTCGGTGTTGGCCATCTGGTGATGTCCATGTGTAGAGTCTTCTCTTGTGTTGTTGGAAGAGGGTGTTTGCTATGACCAGTGCATTTTCTTGGCAAAACTCTATTAGTCTTTGCCCTGCTTCATTCCTCATTCCCAGGCCAAATTTGCCTGTTACTCCAGGTGTTTCTTGACTTCCTACTTTTGCATTCCAGTCTCCTATAATGAAAAGGACATCTTTTGGGGGTGTTAGTTCTAAAAGGTCTTGTAGGTCTTCATAAAACCGTTCAACTTCAGCTTCTTCAGCGTTACTGGTTGGGACATAGACTTGGATAACTGATATTTGCCTTGGAGACGAACAGAGATCATTCTGTCATTTTTGAGATTGCATCCAAGTACTGCATTTCAGACTCTCTTGTTGACCATGATGGCTACTCCATTTCTTCTGAGGGATTCCTGCCCACAGTAGTAGATATAATGGTCATCTGAGTTAAATTCATCCACCCATTCCAGTCCATTTTAGTTCACTGATTCTTAGAATGTCGACGTTCACTCTTGCCATCTCTTGTTTGACCACTTCCAATTTGCCTTGTTTCATGGACCTGACATTCCAGGTTCCTATGTAGTGTTGCTCTTTACAGTTTCGGACCTTGCTTCTATCACCAGTCACATCCACAGCTGGGGATTGTTTTTGCTCTGGCTCCATCCCTTCATTCTTTCTGAAGTTATTTCTCCACTGATCTTCAGTAGCATGTTGGGTACCTACTGACCAGGGGAGTTCCTCTTTCAGTATCCTATCATTTTGCCTTTTCATACTGTTCATGGGGTTCTCCAGGCAAGAATACTGAAGTGATTTGCCATTCCCTTCTCCAGCGGACCACATTCTATCAGACCTCTCCACCATGACCCACCCGTCCTGGGTTGCCCCACGGGCATGGCTTAGTTTCATTGAGTTAGACAAGGCTGTGGTCCTAGTGTGATTAGATTGACTGCTTTTCTGTGAGTATGGTTTCAGTGTGTCTGCTCTCTGATGCCCTCTTGCAACACCTACCACCTTACTTGGTTTCTCCTACCTTGGGCGTGGGGTATCTCTTCACAGCTGCTCCAGCAAAGCGCAGCTGCTGTTCCTTACCTTGGATGAAGGGTATCTCCTCACTGCCGCCCTTCCTGACCTTCAATGTGGGATAGCTCCTCTAAGCCCTCCTGTGCCCACGCAGCCACCGCTCCTTGAATGTGGGGTTGCTTGATAAAAGTATGAAAAAAATCTTAATCTGTAGTGTGCATTTAGAAGTAACATTTATAGCTTTAAAATAAGTCATTGTGCATTTCTAAAGTAGAGAGGTAAGGAACTGTATCCCCTTAAACCTACTATAATTTATGAACAGAAGCACCCCTTTTTTTTATCTTTTATAAGGGGAATGCAACCTGCTAAGATATTGCAGAATATTAATTTAGGATATTTATCAATAAACTAACTGATGCTTATACTTTATAACTCACAACTTAGTGACTAAACAAGAACAACAACAACAAATGCTTTATAACTAATTTTATTTTTCAAACAGCTTCAGTTGAATTTCTTTCATATTTTTAAGATATAATTTTTAAATATTTTGGCTCATTTGTATGTAGCTGGTTTTTTAATTTTAGCACAATCCAATACTTAATTTTGTTAATTTCTGGTGTACCTACCAAATAATCTAAACAGATGACTATAATGTAGGAATTAAAATTATAACCATGCATCTTCAAGCCTAAGCTATAAGGACAGAGTATTAGAAAATAAGAAAACAAAATATACTTAGACCTAGTTTCTCTTGCAGTTTAAAAATTGTGTGGGGAAAATTCATTAATGATGTTTAAATTGTATCTGTAGTGTTTTTTAATGTGTGTCATGCATTTTGGGGATTTAGTTGGAAGTGTATGCGTGAACTAGGCTTTGGAAGTATTATTTTCTCTTTGTATTGGTGAAACGTGAACTGCCATGTCTTTATATGGCCACTTGATGGAACTCTTTCATTTTGCTTTCAGCAGTTTTAAGTAGTGAAGCCTTATATTTCTGGCTAGGTATGAAGGAATCTCTTAAGGGGGGAAAAAAAAGTAGCTAAATGAACTCATTATTTAGCCTGCTATAGGATTGTAGTTCTCTATAGAATATTAGCAAATCAATATATTGAAATAAAAGGATACAATTCAACTTTATCTCAAATGAATTTTTGTTCACTTTGCTGCTTCAGGAAATTTTTATAGAAAGCAAGTGTTAAATTATCCTAAATATTCAAATGTAATCTTATCTAAAATATTCTTTCTTATAAATAAAACAGAAACTATATATCTGAGATGTTTTTAAAGTTAACATTGTGCAAATATTATTAGGAAGTTTAGCTAGAAGCACAGGGTTAGAGATTGTTAGGTTGATAGTTCCTAGCAATTATCTCAGTTGTGGAAAATAGTTTGGGAAGGGAAAAGATTGATTGCAATGCAAAGTTTTCAGTTAGGTCATATGAAGCAATTAGGAATAACTAGAAGTACTTTCACTTTTCACTTTCATGCATTGGAGTAGGAAATGGCAACCCACTCCAGTGTTCTTACCTGGAGAATCCCAGGGATGGGGGAGCCTGGTGGGCTGCCATCTATGGGGTTGCACAGAGTTGGACATGACTGAAGCGACTTAGCAGCAGCAGCAGCAGGAGAAATAAAATTCAGGGAGAAATACACAGTATTTCCACTTCCATAGTGTCAATTATACATCATAAAATGTTGGTGGATTGGGAATCAGGGACCTATTTGTGACCTTGTCATTTTAACTTACTGAAATTTTACATAAAATAGAAACAATTATAAGGTCTCTTGAGAGGTCCAAATTTAATACAATCCACTCTTATGTTTGTGAACTGTAAAAATGTTATATGTTAGTGGTTGGAATTACTACATTGATGTAAAGCAAGAGTAAGAGTACCGAGTAAGTGTGTCAAACAGATCTCAAAAAGAAGGCCTAGCTTCAGTGATTCTGTACTGTAAAATCTTTTGCATTTAGAATGTTTTATAAAGCCTGGCTTCTGATTGCAAAAACCTGAGTAAGTGAGCTATCTTTTTCAGTTTACCATTCTAAGTGATATCTGCAGCTTCAGTGACATATAGGTTACCAAATCCACTTCACTAGTCCTGAATCTCCACCCTAACTCTCCCATTCTCTTGGATATTTCCTCCTTGACATTTCAGTCATTTCAATTTTGTTTTGTCCCAAATTGAACTCACTGTGTACCCCATAAAATGTCATATCCACTTGGTTGATGTACACTTTGTTCTCCAAATTGGTGACCATGATTTTCTTCCTGTTATTTGGATCACAGTAATAAGATGGGGAACAGTGGAAACAGTGCCAGACTTTATTTTCAGGGGCTCCAAAATCACTGCAGATGGTGACTGCAGCCATGAAATTAAAAGATGCTTACGCCTTGGAAGGAAAGTTATGACCAACCTAGATAGTATATTGAAAAGAGATATTACTTTGCCAACAAAGGTCTGTCTAATCAAGGCTATGGTTTTTCCAGTAGTCATGTATGGATGTGAGAGTTGGACTGTGAAGAAAGCCGAGCACCAAAGAATTGATGCTTTTGAACTGTGGTGTTGGAGAAGACTCTTGAGAGTCCGTTGGACTGCACGGAGATCCAACCAGTCTATCCTAAAGGAGATCAGTCCTGGGTGTTCATTGGAAGGACTGATGCTGAAGCTGAAACTCCAATACTTTGGCCACCTCCTGTGAAGAGTTGATTCATTGGAAAAGACTCATGCTGGAAGGGATTGAGGGCAGGAGGAGAAGGGGACGACCTAGGATGAGATGGCTGGATGGCATCACTGACTTGATGGATGTGAGTTTGAGTGAACTCCGGGAGTTGGTGATGGACAGGGAGGCCGGCGTGCTGTGATTCATGGGGTCACAAAGAGTCGGACACAACTGAGCGACTAACTGAACTTAATAAGCAAGCAGTTAACCACTGAATAAATAAAACATTGTGAAGTTCAAGATATGGCTTAGAACTAATGTGGATAATGTTAAGCATTAACTTGCATTGTTGTTACTCAAGTACAGGTTTATATTTCTGATGTATACAAGGCATTGAAAATATAAGGCATTGAATGTACTTTTATTTTCAGTTTGTATGGGAGAAATTCCTCTGCTTGAATAATGATAAAAATTCAATTAAACCTCTTTTAGGGATAATTTATCCGATATCATTAATACTTTTCTATATGCATGTTTGCTCTTTTTGAATGATTAGCATGAAGAAATTCAGTTAAAGAAATGACCTTCAATGTGAAAAACTATAAAAATAAGCTGTGTATTTCTCTCACCTCAAAGTAAAGCTAGAAGGTCACATATATTAACTATACCAAATATTACAATGGTTTATATAGACCTGCCAAATGCCATGTACTTACAGATATTGTACCAATATAGATAGTATCTTATTTCTATTTTAATCCAAACCATGATAGAACTATGAATACATGTGAAGCAGGTCGAGGTGATGGAGTAATGGAGACTGCTTTTCCTAATGGGTTGTTAGAGAAGATTTTTCTAAAGAAAAACTTCAGAGTAGACACCTGAGTAAATAAAAAAGCAAGTCATTTGGAGAAGAATATTAGAGAATACTATTCAGAAAGGAGACCATTCTTGACATAAAGAACAGCTTAGATGTCCAGTGTGGACCAGGCAGAGACAGCAGAAAGGGAAAGATACTGAAGTGGGAGATCTAGACCAACTCTCCTGTGACCTGGTAGGTTACAAGAGGAGTTTGAATTTTATTCTATGCTTGTAGGAAAGCCATTGAATGACCTTAATACTGAGAGTGGTTACGCTTGAATATATAAATTTTAATGTCACAAGTATAGCAAGATTGGTGTTTAAAGCTGTGTGAATAGATATCACTTTTCTCAAAATTTTGGTCTCAAGACCCCTTTACATTAAGAAATATTCAGTACTCTGGAGAACTTTTGCTTATGTGGATTTTATATCTTAATTAATATAAATTAAAACAGAAATTCTCAAAATACATACTAGTTCATTCTAAAACAAGGGTAATGTGCTTTTCTGGAAAATCCCATGGGCAGAGGAGGCTGGTAGGCTGTAGTCCATGGGGTTGCTAAGAGTCAGACACAACAGAGCGACTTCACTTTCACTTTTCACTTTCATGCATTGGAGAAGGAAATGGCAACCCACTCCAGCGTTCTTGCCTGGAGAATCCCAGGGATGGCAGAGCCTGGTGGGCTGCCGTCTATAGGGTCGCACAGAGTCAGACACAACTGAAGTGACTTAGCAGCAGCAGCAGCAGCAGCAGTAATTTGCTCTTCATATGAATACGATTTTTATAAAGCATAATTATATTCTCCAAAACAAAAAATAGTGAGAAAAGAAGAAATACTTAAATTGATACATATCTATACTCTTGAGAGTCCCTTGGACTGCAAGGGGATCAAAGTCAGTCAGTCCTAATGGAAATCAACTCTGAATATTCATTGGAAGAACTGAGGCTGAAGCTGAAACTCCAATAGTTTGGCCACCTGATGTGAAGAGCTGACTTATTGGAAAAGACCCGGATGCTGGGAAAGATTGAGGGCAGGAGAAGAAGGGGGTGACAGAGGATGAGATGGTTAGATAGCATTTCTGACTTAATGGACATGAGATTGTGAAGGAGGTGGAAGTCTGACATGCTGCAGTCAATGGGGTCGCAAAGAGTTGGACACAGCTTAGTGACTGAGCAACAACAAATGCCTTTCTTTTATGGTTTTGTAAAAAAAGACAACTTTTTGTCTTTTTTATCTGCTTCTAATTTCAGCCTGTTGAGATATCATTTGCCATGTTGCCTTTGAAAAATCCAAGTTTATAACTGTGAGAGGTAAAACTGAGAGAGGATAGTTTAAAGGAAATAACTGTGGTCTTTCCAGTGGTCATGTATGGATGTGAGAGTTGGACTATAAAGAAAGCTGAGCACCGAAGAGTTGATGCCTTTGAATTGTGGTGTTGGAGAAGACTCTTGAGAGTCCCTTGGACTGCAAGTAGATCCAACCAGTCCATCTTTTTTTTTTAATATAAATTTATTTATTTTAATTGGAGGTTAATTACTTTACAGTATTATATTGGTTTTGCCATACATCAACATGAATCAGCCACAGGTATACACGAGTTCCCCATCCTGAAACCCCCTCTCTCCTACCTCCCCATACCATCCCTCTGGGTCATCTCAGTGCACCAGCCCCAAAGTCCATCTTAAAGGAGATCAGTCCTGGATGTTACATTGGAAGGACTGATGTTGAAGCTGAAACTCCAATACTTTGGCCACCTGATGCGAAGGGTTGACTCATTGGAAAAGACTCTGATGCTGGGAGGGATTGGAGGCAGGAGGAGAAGGGGACGACAGAGGATGAGATGGATGGATGGCATCACCGACTTGATGTAGTTGAGTTTGGGTAAACTCTGGGAGCTGGTGACAGACAGGGAGGCCTGGCATTCTGCTGTTCATGGGGTCGCAAAGAGTTGTACACGACTGATCAACTGAACTGAATATCATACTACTGTAAAATTTTTGATATTTAAATACATTCAGGGATACCCAATTGTCTCTAGACCACACTTTATGGATCTCTAACTAACAGACTGATCACAGAGGAGAGATATTTTAGGACTAAGCTAAGACAATCCAACATTTGGAGTAAAGAAAGCTCCAGAAAATTACATTAAGATCATTTTTATAGTTCTGTGGAAATATTTTTTGTGAATCTCAGTTCTACATTTGGTGAGCACATTTTTCTTCCTAGGGTCACACATACTTAACCATTTTGTTGACTATAAGGAAATCTATATATGAATACATTAAATTCCAATATAGCATAAGCTGTTTTTAATAATGAGTATAATTTATAGGTAAACATGCATCAGTCAAAGGATTGGTACTAAAGAATTGGTACAGGTACTAAATCCAGTAAAAAAAAAATCACTTTCTATATATATATATTTTCCCCCATTTACTAAACCTAAAATTTCATGTGGATAGGATATCACTTGTTCTTTGTGCAATCCTTGATTTTACAATACTTCTCATAGAGTAGGTGGGCAGTGCTTATAATTTGAATAAATGAGTTCATTCCAGGCAACCCCATTGAACAAAAGAGGGTTTTTGTTCCTCATTGCAGAGAAATCTCTAGCAGTGAGGCCCTATTGGTGGCCATGCAAGTCTATTCCTGAGATGTCAGTTCTCATATTATAAAATTTAAGTACATAAAAATAAAACTAAACCTGGCCTTCTCTGTTTTCAGTTTTTTGCTTCTGGAGATGAAACTAGTGATGTAATCCAAGATTTCCAATCAAGGTTTTGGATAAAATCTAGAGTTATTCCCTTAGAGTAGGATTTTTTGATAAAGGATATTTATTTAAATTTGATCTTCATAAAAATCACAGATAATTTGGGATATATTTACAAAAGAGCTATTTTTATTTGGATGAATTTTAATTTTAAGTGGGAATCCATTAGTTTGATTTGCCAAGTCCAATTAGCCTATGTTAGGAATACTTTGGGGCTATGAGAATAGGATGTACTTTCTGGAAACATCCAGTGACTACTTTTGTTAGTCTATCAATCAAAGTCAAAGAGCTGAGAAGATAGATGGGTAGGGCTAAGTGTCTTAGGCAGTTGAAAAAGTGTTTGGATGGAGTGTTTTCAAGAAAAGGAAAAGGAAGGAAAGCTACTTGGAGAGAAATTTTCTGTTCTTAGGCATGATTTTATTAAAAATATACTGGATTAAAAAAATTGATGGTTTTTTTTCAGATGAGGAGTAAGCATAGTAGACCATGTAAAGGGAGATAGAGCATGTTCTGTATAATTAAACATGTACTCAAATTTATTATGAAAAAGCAAGTATAAGAGAGGATAATATTACAGAGAACTATTAACTAAACAACAAACAAAAAACCACAATGTGAGAGTTGTGATTTAAGGTTTTGGGGGACCAAACAAGGACCATAACCCAGGAGACAGCATCTCAGATAGCTCTGAGAAAATGCTCCAAATAAGTAGGGAGAAAGGTCAGTATATACACGATTTAAGGAAACATGGCATATGCAATCAAGCACAAATTTTGGCAGAGGCTTGCTGCTAGTCACAGGAAGCCAGTGTCACTGTTAGTGAGTGCTTTTCTCAATATGAGAAGCTGCAAGAGTTTGGACTTATACAGCTTCTCTTAAAAATATCTAACTACCTGAAGACCTATCCCTCCAGTTTTTCCCAAAGCGCAGAGTGCCTTATTCCTGATCTCCTTTGAGGGTGTGTTGAGGGTCAGGAGCTATAGCGGCTAGTGACCTAATCCTTGCTGAGGCAGATGACAAGGGCCTGTTTTCAGCTGGTAAAACTAAACTAGGTCTTGTTCTCTGAAAAACACTAGGCTCTTCTGGTCTGTGGAGGACCTAAATGACTCATAATTAGACAAAATGTAGATTCAAGTAAGAGTTACATAACAGTTTTAGCAGTCATATATGCAAGAAAAATCATTATGCTTATAAGAGAAGTGAAAAGTAACAGAAGCATTCCCAAATATGTGATAAAGACATTAAAAAGCACCATGACTGACAGAACTCGAACGCCACAGGGACTCATTAGTAGATTCTAAAGGAAGTTGCTAATGAATAAGAAAAGCTGTTAAACAGACTTTGAAAATCTCCAAAGAACTGGGACGTGCTTTAAGAAAATCTTGAGGTAAGTGCAATATAATAAAACTCAGACAAAATTTTTAACTATCATAGGGAATACCATTGCAATGGTATTGTAGGTTATAACCGTTCAAACATAAGTGCCTTCAGGGTTTTGAATATTGTTTAAAGAGACAAAAAAGACCTATCAAAGGTCACTGCTTTAGCAAAACCTTAGAGTCTCTTAATAACACAAGCAGCTGCCTAGATTCAAACTGTGTAACAAAAATGCAAGGATTACAAAAATTTGATGCAATATTTTTACATCCAAAAAAAGAAAAATAGCATGTGCTATTTAAATTTGGTCTTTAAGTCTGGTCAAGTGTTTGAAATTAAAATCAGATCACTAGCACCTGAATTCTGCTGTGACTTTGGGGGGCTATTGACAGTGGTGCTGTGATGTTTACTTGCCAAATTGTTTGGAGACCACCTTTTTGGTTAATCAAGTATCAGGAGTTGAAATTAAACATCCATCATGTATAATGTGTCTGTATCTCTGTGTATCTATCTAATTGTTCTTGAAATACAAAGCAATTGCGTATAAAACAAACTTATTTAGCTTAACTAAAGGTGGGGGAAGAGGATTTTATTTAGAAGACAGGAACAAGGAACAGATATATTTCGTTTTTGTTTGTTAAAATTTTTCCACTACTTTGAAGCCAGAAAATAATTAAAATGGAAATTATCGTGGAACAGTAATAAATCTTTGTCATTTCTATTTGTTTTGCTCACCTGGGTTTGTTAAGTGTCCAAAAGAATCATTGCATCTTATTAGTGTCTCATAAATATTTGAAAATTTGTAACTAAGCACTTTTAAAATTTTTCGTGTACAAACTTTTTAAATGCTATGTTGTGCTAGCTTAAATCATTACATATTGGGGTGCTCCACACAGACCATAATGTTATTTAAAAAGCAACATTCTTACCACACACGTTGAAGTTTGTGACACTATATGACCCTGCTTGTTTCAGGCTAGTAAAGTTTTAATATTACAATGTGTAACATATTATAAAATTTCTGTGTTGAAGAATTATTGTAAAACTTCTATGTTGAAACTTTAAAAAGAAAGATAAGAGAAATTGTACACATTCTGACTGGTTTTCACACTAAGAATAAGCACAACTTCTAAAACATCAAGTGGATGCAACATCAATAAAATTGAGGGGTTTTATTTTTTCTTTGCTTCTTCAATGAAAGATTAAAAAATATTTTTTTTTAATAGTTGGCCCATATGTCTAAAGGAAAAACAGGTCCAGGGTTTTCAGTGGATTTTATATCTTTCTTTGGTCAAGATTCCTGCTTGGTTGGGCCTGATTCATCTGTGGCAGACATACATCACTGCCTAGGGTTTGCTGGACTCTTGCTTCTGCTTCTTGGTGTGAGTTTTGCAAAGGCCAGTGGGTCCCCTGCAGCTCTTTGTACACTGCCTCCCTGTGTGTCCTGTTGTGTGCAGTGCCTGCTCCTGTGGCTTCGCCTCTGGGTCCTATACTGTACAAAGAGGCATAGGCATGCTGACCGATGCTTCTGTACTATTATTTAGCCCACAGAAATCTTCTACATGGCAGCCTGGTCTGAACTGAGGATTTTCTTTGAAAAGGGAGTAATAGGTATGTTAGCACATGTATTGATTACCTGTTTTCTGTATAATAAATGACCCAGAACTTAATGGCTTGAAACCACAGCTATTTTATTGCCCACAATTCTATGGGATGGTGATTTGGGCAGGACTAGGCAGAGATAGCTTATGTATGCTTGACAAGGTTCTGGATGGACAGCTGAACTGAAAGCTGGTAGATTCCACTTAACCTAATTTAGTTATCTAGGGGTTGTGGGCTTGCTGTTGCCTTCTTTGCCATGGTTCTCCTCTATGTAGACTACTTGGGTCTCTCCTCCTCCAGGGCCTGTCTTTCCATGTGTCCACCATCTCTGGCAGAAAACATGTGGATTCTCCATGTGAGAGTTAGGTTCCAAAAGGAAAAGTGATAGCTAGAGGACCTGAGCTCAGAAATCTCACGTGACTGTTGTCACTTCTGTTGGACATGCGCAGCCCGGATTCAAGACTGGAGGAAACAGACTTCAGTGCCTGATGGGAGGAGTGATAGACGCTGTAGAAAGAGGGGCAGGCATTCTGATTGGTAGTTGGCTCTTCACCTTTCACCACACTGCTTTTAGGAACAATTTGCAGTGGCCTTTGAAAAAACAGGACCACTGCTTCTGATAGCATTTCCTTTGAGGGCTCAGAAGTGTGAAATGCAAGTTTTTCTCTCTGTGATTTCTTATAGAAATAAAAAATGTGCCTGCTTGCTTGTGATTACCATGTTAAGTAAAAAATAGCTTGAAATTTCAGTCTAATGACCTTCTCACATAGCTCAGCTGGTTAATTCAGGGGAACTACATGCTTCTGTTGGTATTATACTTCTCTCTCTCTCTCTTCAAGATAAGCAAGTCACTTGCACTGATTTCAGATGCTAAGATGTGGGGATCTGGGTTATACTTCCTTGAAACAGGCACACTCAGAACTGAAAGAATAAAACTGGAAATCCGTTGCTGCAGGAGGGAACAATGTTCAATACTTAATAATTGTCATCAATCCTGTTTGCTATAATATTTTGGTGGGGGTGAAAAGTACTTATTTGCAGGTAAATTGCACAATTCTACTTTTCAATTCATTGGATAAAGAAATGTTTTGTGTTACTAGCTTAAATCTGTATTTATGTGATGTAGTGCCATTGTTTTGCTTAAAGCCTTTCAGTGTCTTCCCATGGCACATAAAAAAGCATGAAAATTTCTTGGTTTGATATTGAAAACCCTGACTTGTTTCCAGATACAATTTATCATGCCCTATCTCTCAGTCTATGCCCCAGTCAATCAAACTGCTTGTAAATCTCCCAATTATAATGTGGGCCAAACTTTTAAGACTCTACTATTTCATCTCTCCCTGTTGAAGCATCTTATTTTGATCCCTGACTTCCTTTACTCCCTGTCTGCCCCAAGTCATGTCCAGAGACACTGCTACTCTTTACAGTCTTAGCTTAAGTATTAACACTTAAATAAATTTTCCTTAGAATTGTCTTTTCTTATTGTTACTGAACTTAGGCTTGGCTGCTTACTGCTCAAAAGCCAATAGTTCGAGAGGCAAGTGTTAGTAGAAAGTAAAGATGCTTTAATGCAAAAAGCCTGCAGTCTGAGGACAAGGTGAACTTGTGTCCTGAGACCAGCTTTGCAGACCCTGTTCATCCAGGGGAAGAGTCTCAGTAACTCACTGAGGCAGGAGGTTGGGTTCTGCATTGTTCCCCACTGAGTGCAGGCTGGTTTTCTCATCGTATATTGGGTTGGCCCAAAAATTCGTTCAGGATTTTCCATAGCATCTTATGGAAAAACTGAATGAACTTTTGGGTAACCTAACAGTTTATTGCCTGCATGATCTGTCTGCAGGGTTCGTAAGGGGGCCGTTGGGGGTAGTGTGCTAGTCATTCTTTAACTACTAAATTCTTCATTCATTCTTGTTTTTATCTAGGGAAAAGAATCAACAGGTTAGGCAAGGCATGGTATGTATACAGGAGAGCATAGGTAGGAGTTAGGTTAAATTGCCTAGTGGTCGCATTCCTATAATTGGGTTCTTTTAAAGTTGGGGACAGAAATGAGCAAACAGAAAAGGGACAAAAGAGCTGCTTTCATTATGTCAAAGTAACTGATTTTTTCTCATGTGTGCCAATTTTCAGACTTCCATGCATTTCTGTGTTTGTACCTGTTGCATTTTACTGCATTTGATTATTTGTCTTCCTCTACCAGGCGGCATCTTCCCTGGTGGCTCAGAGGTTAAAGCATCTGCCTCCAATGTGGGAGACCCAGGTTCAATACCTGGGTCAGGAAGAACCCCTGGAGAAGGAAATGGTAACCCACTCCAGTATTCTTGCCTGGAGAATCCCATGGACAGAAAAGCCTCGTAGGCTACAGTCCATGGGGTCACAAAGAGTCGGACACGACTGAGCGACTTTATTTACTTACCAGGCAACATGCAGTGTACCTTTCTTTCCCTCTCTAAATCCCCTCTTCCTAAGACAAAGCCTGGCGTATGTTTGATGTTTAAAAAACAATATTTGTGGAATTAATGAACCTATATTAAAATCCTTTTTGATATTAGACATCCCTTAGACAGGTCTCAAGGCAGACCCCATCAGTATTATCTCGGCATGGATTATCCCAAAATGATTTAGTACAGGTCACTCATGGATGATTCTCTGTTCTTTAATCAAGACTTAAAGCATGATTAGAAGCTAAACATGTGCTGGGCTAGCTTTTCTCTTCTATGCTATAAACTAATCAGTGGACTGTTTAACAGCTACAAGAAAATCCCTTTTTGCTTTCAAAAGCCTGTTAAGGCTCAGTGTTTGATGTATTTGCTTCTCAAGGCATACATTAGTTGAGTGCAGTTAAATAAATGCATGTTGACTATGTAAGCCATATTGCTCAGAGTATGTTTCACAGAACTGTACCTTGATATGTCACATAAGTCCCATCTGCATTTGGCGGTCTGTGCTCATTATCAGTTGGAATTGATCTCCTCCAAAAGTGACAGTCCTGATTGAAATTCTCATATGATCTTACCAGTCACAGCTAAGGGCACAGTGTTGGCACATTTCTAATGCACGTGCCTCCTTTACTCTCTGCTGCAGGTTTATATGCCCCACTTCCACAGAAACATGCAAAAACCCCAGTCATTTCGTTATCCTAGCATCTTCAAAGCTAGTTTTCTCTTCCTTTTCCTTTCACTTAAGTTTCTAAAGATGGAGTCAGAATGGTTTCTCCTGGGGCTGAAAAAAATAATTAGTTGGTATGCACTATTATAAACTACTTAGCATTTCTTTGAGATAGCACTGATGTAGTATAAATGGTGCATTCAGGGGTCAGAAAGAAATTAGTTCAATATGCCACTTTTTAGCCAATGGTTTTGTGGCAACTTTCATTTTTTTATAACTGCTTTCTCATCTACAAAATATTCCTTATCTCTATGTACTGCTATTCACCCAGAAAGTCAAGATAAACCTTGTTTCTATTAGTTCATGTGCTGTGTGCTTAGGGGCTCAGCCATGTCCCACTCTTTGAGATACTATGGACTGTAGCCTACCAGGCTCCCCTGTCCATGGGGATTCTCCAGGCAAGAATCCTGGAATGGGTTGCTATGCCCTCCTCCAGGGGATTTTCCCAACCCAGAATCAAACCCAGGTCTCCCACATTGCAGGCAGATTTTTTTTTACCATCTGAGCCACCAGGGAAGCCCTATTAGTTCATAGTGTTTATTTATTTGACTGTGCCAGCTCTTAGTTACAGCATGTGAACTCTTAGCTACGGTATGTGGGACCTAGTTCCCTAACAAGGGATCAAACCCTCACCCCCTGCTTTGGGAGAATAGAGTCTTAGCCACTGGACCACCAGGAAAGTTTCTGCTTCACGGTATTTAGGTGTTTAACTGTGAGGAACTTAGTCATGCTTGTTTTGTAGCTTAGTCATTTAGACAACTTCAGAAAAGCAAATTATTTTGTTACCCTCTATGTTGTCTTCGGATTTCTAGCCCCTATTTTCATTGAGATTTTCTTCTTCCTTCTAGTAATAGGTGCCTATCCCTCTTCACTGTATCCCAATAGACCTCTGACACTAATCCTAATTAAATCCTACCTATCAAGTAATTCATTTTGGGGGTCATGCTGCTTTGTTCAACATATACATACATATAACTATTTCTGTATATAAAACGTTCTGCTAAGCACTTGAGATAGACTTTTCTCCCAACCTTCTTGGAACTTACAGTCAAATAGAAAAAAAACATTGAAATTAAAAAAATTGTATAAATTGCCATTTCAATTAACACGAAGATAAAGTGAGATTCTAGATAAAAATCCCTAGAATACTCTGGAAAAAATGAATGAAGGATTTTCTTTAAAAAGTCTCATTTAAACTGAGACTTTATGTATAAATACAAACTAGTCTCATGGAAGGGGTTAGGGAGAAAATTGGATTGAATACAGTTAAATAGAGGAGGGGGGGATTGAATCACAATGTGCACAGCTTTGAAAGAGTCAATTTTCAGAATCTTTTGCTTTTTCTGAAGGGAAATGGGAAGCCACAGAAGGATTGTAGCTGAAAAGTAATATGATCTAATTATTTTTAAAAAGTTGCATTCTGGCTTCTCTGTGTATAACAAGAATAAAAAAGTATATTGTTTGGGAAAAAGTAGGAGGTAGAAGGAGTCATGGGTAGAATTTATATGTGTAGGGCTAGAAGACACGTCTCTTACAGATACACATTGGAGTTACTGCAGCCTGTGATTATTAAAAGCATGGAAGATGAGATTGACTTGAGAGAATATATTATAGGATGAGAGGTGAAAAGGAATCATGAGGTACTCCAACATTTAAAAATTCCGTGGAGTAGGATCTGGTAAAGGTCAGTCTAGAAACAGGGGTTGTAGCAGTGTGAAGAGCATCATGAAAATGGGGTTCCATTGTCTTGTGGGTGTTATGATAACAATCTTCTTTGGGATTTGCTTTGGCTAAAAACACCTGCCATACATAAGGCTGCATCTTTTCTAGGAGTGACCTACAACAGGCTGCTTTATGTGGATGTTTTAAGGCCCAGCTCCTTGCTTCAACTTGAACTGGGCCTCTATACAGCTCCAGTGTGTTCATCCAGCTCCACGTAGCATTGCATGAAGTCCAGTTTCTCGCATTACGTTTCCTTATCATGCCGTTCTCCCTTTCTTTCCTGGGTATTGATCCCATGATAATTCTGTAACATATTCTTAATGTCCATGTGAAATCTCCCAGGAAATCCTGAAACCAAGTCTGAAATATTCCAGGGAAATGTATTCATTCATTCATTTAATTATTTTAAGACAATTGATTCTGTAATACGTCTGAGCAGACAGAGGAAGTGGTCGAAGCACAGATTGGCCTTTGACTGGTTTAGAGAAGCATGTGGCAGATTCCTCTTCATGGATTCTATTTGTATCAAGGAAGAAAAAGACAAAGTGTAAGGAGAATAGAGGGGATGCAGAGGATTGTGCCTATAAAGATCGAGGTAGTCATTCTGAAGTGTGATGGACTGATTTGAAAGAGAAATACAGTAATTTTTCTATTCACTGGGAGTCCAGTTGATCAGAGCAGTGGTTTTGAGTACAATTCTTCTGTTTGCTTTTTTGCTTCATATAAAAGCCATACATTTTAGGTTGCTTGGTAAATGGTGCTTGTGATGAAAACATCTGCTTTTATTCTATTCCCTTAAGAAAAAGCCATTCGGAGAAACTTTCAATTACCTTTTGTGTAAAAAGAGCATACTAATAAGCTTACACAAGCATTTTATCTGTTGGAGAATACTTGCTAATGAGTCTTACCCTTCTACACCTGTCTATAGAGCAACATGAAAGAACATATTTGACTAATAAGTGAAAAGGGGTTCTTGTGAATTTATAATAAGCACATATGTTGTCAATCTAAATTCACCCTATATAAGCTTTGTACTTTGAATGTGACTGGAGAAGGACTATATATGTGTACAATACAATGAGTGGCTTTGAGAAATATATTTTTATAGGAATGTAGGTAGATGGAAGACTTGGATTAATTAGTATCGAATGAAGAGTTGGTCGAAATCTGCCATAGAAAATAAACTATATTCCATCTTGAAGTTTCTTTGAATTCTGTAAATTGTATGAAAGCAGATTTATCAGTCCTCTGTTAAATATCTTATTTTTAATTAAAATGAATACAGCTCTTCTGATTTTTTTCCTGT
>SJYQ01001926.1:379857-404813 GCA_006410935.1 Redunca redunca
GGCTCCTCTCTCGCGTGGCGGCTCCTCTCTCGCGCTGGGGCTCCTCTCTCGCGCTGGGGCTCCTCTCTAGCTCGGGGGTTCCTCTCTCGCGCGGGGGCTCCTCTCTAGCACGGGGTCTCCTCTCTCTTGCGCGGGGGTTCCTCTCGCGCGGCGGCTCCTCTCTCGCGCGGGGGCTCCTCTCTCGCGCCGGGGCTCCTCCTTGTGGTGGCTTTTCTTGTTGCGGAGCACTGGCTCTAGGTGTGTGGGCCTCAGTAGTTGCAGCTCGCGGGCTCTAGCGTGCATGCTCAGTACTTACGGCACATGGAATTGTAGTTCATCAGCATTTCTAATTGTAATTAGAAATGTTTAGTGACTAAACCACCACCACCACCCTTGATAGAGAACAAATATATGCCCTCTAAGAATGTAAGCACTGTCTCGGTAACTGAAGCTACTCAGGTTACTCTGTACTTCATTCTAAATCTTTCTGCTGAGGAAGATGATGCCAACTACATGAATGTGGTGTATTATAAGAGACTTTGAGCAGCTTATTTATTGACCGATCCTTTTTCTTTTCTGTCTTTTGGAGAGGTGGGTAACTGCTAATGGAAACCTAACCTATTTAGCGTTGATGTCAGAGTTTCCAAACCTCAAGGAAGTAGTCACAAAGCCCATAGCCCCTGGAACTCAGTTGGCATGGGTTTCTTGATTCTCTCATCTCATAATGGAACTCTG
Organism: Redunca redunca; assembly: GCA_006410935.1. NCBI lineage: Eukaryota > Metazoa > Chordata > Mammalia > Artiodactyla > Bovidae > Redunca > Redunca redunca. The sequence goes on from SJYQ01001926.1 coordinate 380,572, forward strand.
CCTGCCCACCCATTTGTCCCCTTGTATGTATACTGAGGCCTTCCCTGCTGGCTCAGACGGTCAAGAATTCGCCTGCAATGCAAGAGACCTGGGTTCGATCCCTGGGTTGGGAAGATCCCCTGGAGAAGGGCATGGAAATCCACTCCAGTATTCTTGCCTGGAGAATCCCCATGGACAGAGGAGCCTGGTGGGCTACAATCCATGGGGTCAGAAAGAGTTGGACCCCGCTGAGCGACCAAGCACAGCACAGCATGTATGTTGAATGTATCGCTTTAGCTCTTAAGAAATATATGTATATATGTTTCCAACTAAATTTTAAAAGTCTGTTGAAATCTCAAGTGTTTTTTCCATCTAAGTTTAAAAAACTTGGAACTAAATGGATTTTTGTATTCTTTCATAGTCTTAGTACCACAGAATGCTTCCAGGTATTAATGAGATGAATATATTTATCTATAATATTTTATGACCTAGGCTTAAAAATTATAAAGTGATTCTATTGGCATTTATTTAGTTATTGCTTCTGACATTTTCTTTAGATTGATCCCTATATTATTGGCAGTTGGAAATAGCGAATGCTGTAATTTTGCTTGTAATGACAAAAGCACATTGCTATTCATTGATATATGAGTGTGCTTCAACTTTAAAAGATGTTCAGATGATGCTTTTGTTTTTCTTGATTGTCTGAAACCACAGAGTTCTCAGTACTTGGGGAGGTATGTTTATATGGGAGAGAAAAAAAATAGAGAAAAAGAGACTAAAGAGAGTAAGAAAGAAAAACCTAGGTTATTCTGAGATTTTAAAACCCTAAGAAAACCAGAAAATTTTTGGCAGGCAACAACTGGTAAATGTCTTCCAAAGCTCATTAACCTGGAAGAAACACACAGAGTAAGCACACACACACAGCTAAAATGGCTAAAAATAAATTAAAGATGAGTTAATTTCAACTTAACTTTAAATGCAGTCATTTTGTATTTTTGAAAATGTTAGGTTAAGACTTCTTAAAAAGACCGGGTTGTAGAGAAGACTGAATAGCTGATTAGTACAGTGACATGATTTTAAAGAGAAGGAATGAGTGAAAGACTTGATTTTTAATGTGTGATATGCAGGTGTATTAAAAAACTTTGATAAAAGTTGTTCTTTTCTAAGTAGGAACAGATGTTTTCAGGTATATAGAGGTGTGTATGAATGTCAGTGATTAAAATAGAAACTGAACAGAAAAGCAGTGCTGTGATGGAAAATTTATTCATTTAACACTGTGTTCCACTGAGGAAGTATTTTAATGCTGCATTGTATGTATACAAGTATTCACATCTGCCTAAATGTTTTTTATTCGACTTTCAGAAAATTTAAGTTTGTTGCAATCCTATTTTTACCCTTAATAAATAGCTTCTGAGTCTTAGAAATGAAAAAAAGATGGAATATGTAGATATCTAAAATCATGCCTTTGACTTCTAAGAAATATTAAAATCTTGCACATAAAAATATTTAAGGCCCACAGATAATTCTAGTCTGCTGGCTTCGTTTTACAAACCGTTGTCCTGTAGACTCTGCCCATTAATATTCATGCCCTTATTTGTAAGGGAATGGAGCCTTTGTGCTTTTAAAGTTTCTTTTTCCCTTTTGTCCTGTTGGTCCCTGGAATTTTCCTTCCCTTTGCACTTGGAAGTGTGTTATCCTGGGCTGGAGTTTTGATTGCTCTTTCCCCACCATTTCTCTGCTCTTTATCCAGTGCAGGGCCCTGGTAGGGCCTCCTATAGGTAAAAACAGGAAGGAAGCACAACTGTAAAGCTACTGACATGTCAGCGCCGACGGTTATCCTTTAGGTTACAGAATTTCCTTTAGTCCTCATCAGGCTTGATCCTCTGCTCTCCAAAGCTGGCAAAGAGCTGACATTTGTTTTAGCCTACCTTGACCGCTCAGCCTTTGGTGATGGACCTTAATTGCAGACCGTAGGTCCTCTCTGGAGAAGACAATGGCACCCCACTCCAGTACTCTTGCCTGGAAAATCCCATGGACAAAGGAGCCTGGTAGGCTGCGGTCCATGGGGTCGCTAAGAGTGGGGCAAGACTGAGCAACTTCACTTTCACTTTTCACTTTAATGCATTGGAGAAGGCAATGGCAACCCACTCCAGTGTTCTTGCCTGGAGAATCCCAGGGACGGGGGAGCCTGGTGGGCTGCCGTCTATGGGGTCGCACAGAGTCGGACACGACTAAAGTGACTTAGCAGCAGCAGCAGCAGGTCCTCTCCAGCCGTTCAGTAGTAGAAACACAACATCCACTTCCAATCAACTCTGGCTTGTATTCAAATATTCACAAAGCAACCATTTACTTAATGAACAATTTATGCTGTGGTATCATACTAAGCTTGGGGTAAATATCAGTAGGCAAATGGCTGCTCCCCTTTTGGAATTCACATTGTCATGGAACTTTAGGAAGATGACCTTTCACTCACCCACTCAGCCCTGCAGTGGTTTCCCTGTACCTCATACATTTTGTCCGTCTCCTTTCCTATTGCTTCATAAAACTGCACTATGATGAGTGCTGGTGTTTCACACCCTACTGACCCATTAACAGATATTATAATATCTAATGCTCTATGATAGATATTTTTAATATCCCTCTATTTGTGATAACTATGTGAACATTTTATATGTAGCAGTAAGTACTGGTGAAGCTGGAAGAAAAAAGTAAAACCATGGAACAACAGACTGATTCCAGATTGGGAAAGAAGTCCATCAAGGCTGTATATCATCACCTTGGTTATTTAACTTGTATGCAGAGTACATCATGTGAAATGCCAGTCTGGATGAAGCACAAGCTGGAATCAAGACTGCAGGGAGAAATGTCAATAACCTCAGATATGCAGATGACACCACCCTTATGACAGAAAGCAAAGAAGAACTAAACAGTCTCTTGATGAAAGTGAAAGAGGAGAGTGAAAAAGGTGGCTTAAAGCTCAACATTCAGAAAACTAAGATCATGGCAACCGGTCCCATCACTTCATGGCAAATAGATGGGGAAATAATGGAAACAGTGACAGATTTTCTTTTCTTGGGCTCCAAAGTCACTGGAGACGGTGACTGCAGTCATGAAATGACAAACCTAGAAAGCTTATTAAAAAGCAGAGACATTACTTTGCTAACAAAGGTCTATCTAGTCAAAGCTCTCGTTTTCCCAATAGTCATGTATGGATGTGAGATTTGGACCATAAAGAAAGCTGAGTGCTGAACAATTGATGCTTTTGAACTGTGGTGTTGGAGAAGACTCTTGAGATTCCCTTGGACTGCAAAGAGATCAAATCAGTCAGTCATAATGGAAATTAACCCTGAATGTTCATTGGAAGGACCAATATTGAAGCTGAAACTCCAATATTTTGGCCACCTGATGCGAAGAACTGACTCACTGGAAGAGACCCTGATGCTGGGAAAGATTGCAAGTGGGAGAAGAAGGAGACGACAGAGGATAAGATGGTTAGATGGTATCACTGACTTGATGGACATGAATTTGAGCAAGCTCTGGGAACTGGTGATGGATAGGGAAGCCTGACCTACTGCAGTCCATGAGGTTGCAAAGCGTCAGACACAACTGAGTGACTGAAATGAACCCTTTACCTTCATTTCTACCTCAAAATGATAAATGCAGAACAAGGCAGTAAGGAAGATATGGGGTCTTGGATCAAGGACTAAAATCCATGACAAAAGTGTGATGAAGCAGGCAAGGGTAGCCTTCTTTCTTTAATGCTTTGTATTCTTCCTGAGCCTGTGCCCTTACCCTCTCCAAAGAAGATCAGGTTTCTAAATAGAAGAGTTGCAGTGTTCAATCAAGAGTATATCGGGGATTTGTGAACACAAGGGAGAAGGCAAGGGTGGTATGGATTGAGAGAGTAACATTGGCTAATAAACACTACCATGTGTAAAATAGTAGTAGGGAAGCTGCTATATGGCACTGGGAGCTCAGATCAATGCTTTGTGATGACCTAAACAGGTGGGATGGGGAGTAGGGGAGAGGCTCAAAAGGGATGGGATATATGTATGCTTATAGCTGATTCATGTTGTTGTATAGCAGAAACCAACACTACATAGTAGAGCAATTATCCTCTAATTAAAGAAAAATTTAAAGAAATAAAAGAGCATATCAGAACAACCCTTAATTACTGTAACCTCTAAACAAGTTCTCAGGTGTATTTAGTTGGAAAATATTAGTGACATTTACAACTGTTATTATTGTAAAGATTTCTATAGGAATGTGGGGCTCACTTGAACATGTAGGTGGGCACAGACATGTGGGTAGACACAGAGATAAGCCACAGACAGGGATTCATTCATTCATTCAGCTATAGTTCTTGAAGCTTGTTTACTCTGCTATAGTAGACTTGGGGATTAAAAAGTAACCCACAGAGTTTTAGCTTCATCAGCCCAGAGCATACTGGAGGAAATAGACAAACTCAAATAGGGAAAATGCATAAGTAAAATAATTTGGAATAAGTACCATGGCTGAAATACATGGGGGCAGCAGGGGAACTACATAAGATGTTGCATGTTGTCTGTGGGGGGATTTGCATATGAAAAAGGTAACTATATAAGAGCTCGCTAAGGAAATTACATCACTGACTCAATGGACATTGAGGCTGAGTGAACTCCGGGAGTTGGTGATGGACAGGGAGGCCTGGCATGCTGCAGTTCATGGAGTCGCAAAGAGTCGGACACGACTGAGTGATTGAACTGAGCTGAACTGAAGGAAATTGCATTTAAACTGGGACCTGGAAGATTAGCGTGGGGCAGGAGTGTGTCCTAGGTAGCAATAAACAGGATGTGCAAAGGCCTGTACATTGGAAAATTCCTAGGCTGTTTGATAGAGACTATGTTGGAAGTGGAGTAGGTGTGAGAGCAAAATTCAAACAAGCTATTTCAGTTTTATTCAAAATTACATGTGGTTCTGGAAACTTTTAAAAAGTAAGATTCTTTGTAATCTTTGAGAGAACATGATTTTGTTTCCTTCAGAATCTTGTTTTCATAAATTTTCATTTTATTGATACTTTCATGTAAGAAAACTGGCCGTGCACTGCCCTCGTGTGGCGAACTGCTGCAGTTACATGAGCCTTGCTTCTGGTGAAGTCTGAAGCCATGATTTTAGCAAAATCCTTGCACATATTTTTCAGCTAATCTGAATCACTTCTAGCTGCTGTTGCTCAGATTCTAATATATAAAAGTGCCTTTTTCCCTATTCGTTGGGTTTGTGTTTTACCATTCGTCCACACTTTACTGTGGAATAAAGATGATGTATGCTGCTGCTGCTGCTGCTAAGTCGCGTAAGTCGTGTCCGACTCTTTGCCACCCCATAGACAGCAGCCCACCAGGCTCTGGCATCCCAGGCAAGAACACTGGAGTGCGTTGCCATTTCCTTCTCCAGTGCAAAAGTGAAAAGTGAAAGAGAAGTTGCTCAGTCGTGTCCGACTCTTAGCGATCCCATGGACTGTAGCCCAGCAGGCTCCTCCGTCCATGGGATTTTGCAGGCAAAGAGTACTGGAGTGGGGTGCCATTGCCTTCTCCAAAGATGATGTATAGGGAGCATAAACTTTAATAGCTTCAAGAACCAGGCAGATTAAGAGAAAGTGACTGAAGATAGACTGGGTCTCAATCAGTGTTGTTGTTTAGTTTCTAAGTTGTGTCCAGCTCTTTGCCATAGGGTAAAGTGAAGACTATAGAGAAAGTCATTCAACTACATGTACATATTTTATAAACAAGGAATGCCAAAATAAATAGGCTTACAGGCCGCTTCTATTTTTTAGTCTCTCTCCTCAAATTCTACTTCCAGTCCATGCACCTGAATAATTTGTCAGTCCTTCACTTGACTAATTGATAACTTGTCATTTCATATATCAAGTTGTCTAATTCTATTTCCAAGTTGGACATTTTGCCACAAGTGTATTTTGGAAAGTGTTTCAGAAAGTTTTGTTGCTCAAAATCAGGTACTTTGTAGATACTCATTTCTTCCTTCTTCCCTCCTTCCTTTTCTCTCCTCCTTTTTCTTCAGGCAGTCATTTTCATGAGAAGTGTTTTTCAATAAGTTATTGCCTCTGTGCATTATGGAATGCAGCTGCTGGACTTACCTGCCATTTCTGTCTGCACTGGAGTAGACCGAGGCATTTTCTGAGAAGACCCTGAGCTCTCCCAGCCAGTACTGCGTGTCCACATTTTAAACTCAGAAACTGAGTGGTTTTCTCTTAAGGTTCATCCTTGTCAGGTTTCTTCTTTCCATTTGAGGAGCTTGTACTCCACACCACTGAGTTGAGTTTTAGAATGTGCAGTTCTGTTTGTAGATGGAAACATAGAATTAAAGTTTTCCTGATACTTTTCAGGGACCATAATCTCAAATTCACTGCCGTTCAATGCCTTTTAGACACTTGGCTAAGAGGAAAAATATTTATGGAAGCTTGTCTGGAGGAAATGCGGTCATCCATCTGCCATAGCATCTAAAATCTATTTCAGGATTAAGGGAGGCCATCAGAGATCTATCTAACTGGACCACACACTGGGCCTGCACAATTGCTTTTTTCTGAACTGTGCTTTGCTGTCATGATAAAATATGCTCTCCAGGAGGGCTCCAAGGAAAATATTTCCTCTTCTTATTGGCATTTGTCTCAGATAAGTGGTTTGTTTTGTGTATATTCTTGTTACTGGGTATAGTTTCTGTTTTCAAAATATTAACTATAAAAGTGTGCTTTGTTGCTCAGTCATGAGGCAAGAAAACTGGAGTGGGTTGCCATGCCCTCCTCCAGGGGATCTTCCCAACCCAGGAATTGAACCCAGGTCTCCCACATTGCAGTCAGATTCTTTACCATCTGAGCTACCAGGGAAGCCTAAATATTAGTTGTAAAGGTCAACATCAAGTGTGTGTTCTACCTTGACTGAGTATGTGATTTGTCAAGGCATGCATTGGTTCACAAGCCACATTCTTGCCACCACATTTTGCTTTTCTGTTTTCCAAAGGATCTCTTTAAAGAGTTTAAATATTTATCTTACTGTATTGTGTGCAACTACTTTACAGCAACTTAAAAGCTCGTGGGACCAAAGTGATATGTCGATGACCATAGGGTTTATATTGATTCCATGCTTAATTATAAAAGTGATTTCCTTGCCGAATAGGACTTTAAAGATAAAGTGCACTGTGATTCCACAAGGACTGAAGCCTCCCCTCAAATAACACGGATTTTAGAAACCAGGCTAATCCTGTTTCTCAGTGTTGAGTGGTTGAACTTATGGACTATTGATGTGTTGATTTTCCCCAAGGAAATATATTGCTAAATAAGGCGAGAGGAGATGAAGAGTGAATTGAAAATGGCTGAAATATTATCTTTAGGATAACATTTGAGCCAGTGTATCTATTAGTTCAAGCTGAGTCCTCCTTCCCTGCTTCTCCCTCATAAATGAAAGATCTGTGCTGCACTCTGTGTTTTTGAAATCAATACATGTCTGTGACATAGAACTTCCCTTCGGTGAAGATTGGCGCCCACTGGGGTCTGGATCTATGATCTGATTCAATGTCCAATGTAATCATTCTGAGGCTTTGAATGACGATGAGCTTCGGAAATAATTGTATTAAAATGCTTTAACTTTATGTAAACATAATTTAATAAGATGTTGGATGTGTGTAGCGGTGCAACCGTCTAGCCTTGAGTGCAGTCCTGAGACTAGAGACAGTATGCCTGCTTACAGGATATTTGGAAGGCATGTGCATTCTTAGACCCTAGTTAATTTGTTCTAAGAGGTATATTCTTTCTGACCACAACATAATAATCAAATCTCAAAATTAACTGCTTTCTTATGATAGTGAAGATTTCCTGGCTTAACAATACTATTAGGTTATCTTACCTAAGATATTGTGACAAGACAAAATTTATGATTGACAGCCAGGTTTAAGTTACAGAGTAGGCAACAAATGAAATGAAAAGTACATCCTTGAGAAACTTTTTTTATTGCTAATGATGGAGAGACTGTTAAAATATATTTAAATACACAGAATGTGGAAATATATTTATCAAGAACAGAACTCAAAAAAGAAGTATGAAGATTTAAATACTGTACATGGAATTTAGGTTCTCAAGTCCCGGATCCCAAACAGCTTGGTATGTGTTACTCTGATTTCACAGAGTTACAAAGTACAGAGCTGGCAAGGGTATTTAGGATGACCTGATAATGAAATGTCCCTTTCATTATGTGATGAGCGTTCTGACTTCAGAAGTTGAGAGTATTCAGGATCACATGTTGCAAGATGGCAACTAAAACTTAGATCCCTTGGCTCCTAGCTGAATGCAGTTTATCCTGGTTGTAAATTTAAATGGTAATGTTTCCACTGCATTACTGGAATTCTGGGGACTGCTTTCTAATCCAGTTTAAAAGTGACAGAGGAAACCTGTCACTCTGCTTCGTAGTATCACTTTATATTTTAAAATGCTTATATAAATGGCTTCCCTGGTAGCTCAGCTGGTAAAGAATTCACCTGCAATGAGGGAGGCACAGGTTCGATTCCTGGGTTGGGAAGATCCTCTGAAGAAGAGAAATGGCTACCCACTCCAGTATTCTGGCCTGGAGAATTCCATGGACTGTATAGTCCATGGGATCGCAAAGAGTTGGACATGACTGAGTGACTTTCACTTTTCACAAGCAACAGTGATAGGCAAAACACTGAATTTGTACATAAGCTAGAAACAGTTTCACCTAAGGGAGTAAGCAGTAAGGAATGTAGTCAATGTGTGTGGGCAACAATTCGAGCATGAGAAAACTGTGGTCAATGTGTGTGGGCAACAATTCGAGCATGAGAAAACTGCAGTATTTCATACTCTGCTGGTGAGATTGTCAGTTGTCATGACTGGTTTGGAAAACAGTTTGCAGTTAGGAGTTTGAAGATGCTCACATCCTACAATCCAACAACTAGACTCCTAGGCAAGCAGTGAGGAAGCTCAACCCCACGTGCCTCAGGACACCAGACAAAGATGCTCGTAGCAGCTCAAGGGTTCTCATAGCAGCTATGCCTGCAAACACTGGCAGAAGAAGGTGTAAACAAGTCACCATATTTACTAAACGGAATACTACTCAGCAGTGTGAAGGAAGAAAAGAACTAGAAATGTTAGCGAGATGGACAGGGCGAAAGCGGCACGCCAAGAAGGACATGCACTTCTTGAGTCTGTTTGTGTAAAGTTCAAATACACATAACCCTACACAACAACATGTGAGGAGGAATAGATATTACAGTATAACTGTTAATAAGAAGGGAATGAGAAAACGCAAGATGCAAGTTAATGGTCACCTCTATGGGGGTGGGCAGAGTGAGCCCCCTCAAAGGGCTTCACGGTTTCAAGCCTTTCATATTTTGAGCTAGATGGTTTTATACAGGGGCTATTTTTCATTTTAATATTAACACCTCATGCATTTATCGTAAGCATGTAGGTATTTGGTGCTCCAAAAGGGGGAACATGAGAAATTATTTTTACCTTAAATAGCTAAACATCCAGTCCTGGATGGTTTATCCTTCTCCGAACTTAATTCATAGAAGGTATTGTCCAGTGTCCTCTGATTCTTGTCACTTTTTTATTTCACGAAGGAGATGTGTGTGTCTCTCTGCCCTCTGGCGAGCATGCTGCAGACATTTCACTTCTGGCAGCTTAGAGTCATCTCAGGAAACCAGGCCAGCTGGCAGTGTGCTTTACTCTTGCTTCCTGCCTCAGTCTATTAAAAACTGATAAAAAGATGTGTCTCTTTTTCTCAACTTGGTAGTATGACCCAGACATAGCACGTCACTGATTAAATGGACACAGAATGATTTCCTGACAGCAGGTGGTAGCTGATGCTTGCCATTCCCCAGGTGGGAGGGATAGTCAAGGCTATAACCATATAAACACCCACAGACTGGTTCCTGTGACTGCTGCAGCTCCTGGAGATTTAATTTCTCCACCAGGTGCTGTGCAGGCTGTGTCCACACTGTGCTCTTTCTCTTCCCTACAGCTGCCCAGTGGTGCCATTGTTTCCAGATCTTTCTCTTCATAATTTCTTCCTTTTCTCACACAGCTGACTTTGCCAGCAGAGTTCAGTAGGTAAAAGGGAAATTACAAAGCTTTGTCTATTGAATGTAGCTACAATTAAAATAAAAAATCTTAGCATTCTTATACTTTTCATTATATAGTGGAACCAGAAGAGGAAAGTCAACAATTTCTATGAAAGAGCGCTTGCTTATAGCCGACTCATGCTTTAAAGGGCTTCCCAGTGGGTGGTGGTATAAAGAACCCACCTGCCAGTGCAGAAGACGTAAAAGATGCAGATTTGATCCCTGGGTCAGGAAGATCCCCTGGAGGAGGGCATGGCAACCCACTCCAGCATTCTTGCCTAGAGAATCCCATGGACAGAGAGGCCTGGCAGGCTACAGTGGATAGGGATGCAAAGAGTTGGACACGGCTGAAGTGACTGAACATGCATGTGTGATTTAAGTGTGGAAGCTTAGTGATATATTGATGAGCTGGGATCAGCTTGCCCTCCATCATGGGTTGAGTTTCCTTCTTTTATTTATTTTATCATGTGTATAACTTTATTCTCCCTAGCTGAATCTTGTACTGTTTGCTGTATTTACTTGTTCTTAATAGTTTATAAAAGTAATCAAACACAAGAAAACATCACTTACTCAGTGCTTAGACTAAAAAAATAACTTATTATTTTTATTAACAATAAACTGTTATTAAAATAACAGTTCTTGGAAACTCTAACATATATTTTTCTTATATTTGTTTTCTTCATTTTCATAATGAAATACTTTGTACCTATGTATATGTTACTACATATATTGACTATAAGAGATTCCAATTCACAGTCCATCTGAAGGACCAACCTGCCTCATACATCTTAAGAAATTCATCTGATGAAATAATTGCAACTAATCAGGGAATAAAATTCTATTTTCTGAAGACTGGTTTTTTCCCTCAAATAGTTGTTAAGCACTGGGTTATATTATAAAATATTTCACAAATTCTTTTAGTGTAGAGCTCAGTGTTTCTTATAGGTAAAATGCCTATAATAAGTATGGATTATATTTTTTGAGTTTTGTAGACTATTACAAATTAACAATACAGAATAAATGCGCAGTTTATGCAACAACTATTTTCATGCAGATTTGGTGGGGCTATAAAAAGAATAAATATTTCAGAACAGATTTGGTTCACTTAGACTACACATATTACATCCTCCTTCCATATCATTATGATGCCATGCACTTTAAATCTGTGACAAACTGTCACAAAATTTTAAAAGAGGGGTTATTGTTATAAAACTAAGTATGTATTTCTAAGGCCTTTATTGTTATAAATTTAATTGTTAAAGATTTGATTAAAGTCTTGAAGAACAATTTCTACAGTAAAGAAATTTCACAATTGAATGATTTAAAGTGAAATGATAAAAAACATGGAAATGTTAAAATGTTCATATAAAAATGTTCTCTAATGTATCTCAGAGAGGAAATATGATTTAGTTTTCATGTGAAATGGAGAGGTAAATAATCACTCAAACAACATACATTTCCTGTCTTACCCAATAGTGAATACCTTAGGCTGAGCGGCTGAATAAACACTGGTGTCTCCCATCTCGGGAGGCCGGGAAGCCCCAGCTCATAGCACCAGCAGAGCGAAAGTCTGGTGAGGAGCCACTTTCTGGTTCACAGGTGATGACCTTCTTGCTGTACTGTCATATGGCTGAGAGGGAGGACTCTAGTCTCCTCCTCTTCTTATTCAGTTCAGTTCAGTCGCTCAGTCGTGTCTGACTCTTTGCGACCCCATGAACCGCAGCACGCCAGGCCTCCCTGTCCATCAGCAACTCCCGAAGTTCACTCAGACTCATGTCCATCAAGTCAGTGATGCCATCCAGCCATCTCATCCTCTGTCATCCCCTTCTCCTTCTGCCCCCAATCCCTCCCAGCATCAGGGTCTTGGATATTAATTTCCTTGTAGGGGCCACAATCTTTTGATTTCATCTAAACCTTCCATCTCAAAATACCGTCACATTGGATGTTAAGGAGATTTGGGTGAGCGGTGTGGGACATAAACATTCTGTCAGTTCAGTTCAGTTCTGTTCACTCAGTCATATCTGACTCTGCAACCACACAGACTGCAGCACACCAGGCTTCCCTGTCCATCACCAGCTCCTTGAACTTGCTCAGACTTACATCCATCGAGTCAGTGATGCCATCCAACCATCTCATCCTCTGTGGTCCCCTTCTCCTCCTGCCTTCTATCTTTCCCAGCGTCAGAGTCTTCAAGTAAGTCAGTTCTTTGCATCAGGTGGCCAAAGTATTGGAGTTTCAGCTTCAGCATCAGTCCTTCCAATGAATATTCAGGGTTGATTTCCTTTACAATTGACAGATATTATTTCCTTGCAGTCCAAGGGACTCTCAAGAATCTTCTCCCACACCACAGTTCAAAAGCATCAATTCTTATCCATTCATCTGCTGATGGACATCTAGGTTGCTTCTATGTCAGAGGGGGGTTCGGGATTGGGAACACGTGTACACCCGTGGTGGATTCATGTTGATGTGTGGCAAAACCAATACAACATTGTAAAGTAAAAAAATAAAAATAAAAATAAAATTTTTTTAAAGCATCAATTCTTATGCACTCAGTTTTCTTTATACTCCAACTCTCACATCCATAAATGACTACTGGAAAAACTGTAGCTTTGACTATACAGACATTTGTAGGTAAAGTAATGTCTGCTTTTTAATATACTGTCTAGGTTTGTTATAGCTTTTCTTCCAAGGAGCAAGTATCTTTTAATTTCATGGCTGCAGTGATTTTGGAGCCCCCCAAAATAAAGTCTGCCACTGTTTCCATTATTTCCTCATCTGTTTGGCATGAAGTGATGGGACTGGATGCCATGATCTTAATTTTTTTAGCACTTCCTAAACTCAAGTTCCTCATTTATTTTCAAAACTGATGCATAAACAACTATCTCATTTAATATGGTAGGTACTATAATGTTAAGAAGCCTTCCAGAAAGAGTGGACAGTTGTATTTAAATGGAGAATGAGATAGCAGAGCAAAATAATCCTAACTTTACCCTTTATGTAGCAAAAAATTTATCAGTTCACCTAACAAAACTGTATCCCAAGAGTGACACATATAGATGTTAATGATAATTTTCGTTCAATAGTAAAATTAATAGGTCAAGTTGAATAATGTCAGTTCCAAGGTTTAATGTCTAGTGAAGAAATGCTAAATTNTGTCGGAGGGGGGTTCGGGATTGGGAACACGTGTACACCCGTGGTGGATTCATGTTGATGTGTGGCAAAACCAATACAACATTGTAAAGTAAAAAAAAATAAAAATAAAAATAATGTTTTTTTAAAGCATCAGTTCTTATGCACTCAGCTTTCTTTATAGTCCAACTCTCACATCCATAAATGACTACTGGAAAAACCGTAGCTTTGACTATACAGACATTTGTAGGTAAAGTAATGTCTGCTTTTTAATATACTGTCTAGGTTTGTCATAGCTTTTCTTCCAAGGAGCAAGTATCTTTTAATTTCATGGCTGCAGTGATTTTAGAGCCCCCCAAAATAAAGTCTGTCACTGTTTCCATTGTTTCCTCATCTATTTGGCATGAAGTGATGGGACCGGATGCCATGATCTTAATTTTTTTAGCACTTCCTAAACTCAAGTTCCTCATTTATTTTCAAGACTGATGCATAAACAACTATCTCATTTAATATGGTAGGTGCTGTAATGTTAAGAAGCCTTCCAGAAAGAGTAGACAGTTGTATTTAAATGGAGAATGAGATAGCGGAGCAAAATAATCCTAACTTTACCCTTTATGTAGCAAAAAATTTATCAGTTCACCTAACAAAACTGTATCCCAAGAGTGACACATATAGATGTTAATGATAATTTTCATTCAATAGTAAAATTTATAGGTCAAGTTGAATAATGTCAGTTCCAAGGTTTAATGTCTAGTGAAGAAATGCTAAATTAATCTAGATTAGTACTGTGTGATTATGCCAAATCAGACCCCAATTATTTCATGTTGAGGTCCTGTAGATTTTTTAGGTAGACTGTCAGTATAATACACATTTTGCATTCAATATTTTCAAAATGTAGGTTATCATCTCATTTTCTGATTAAAGTAACCCTCTCAGTTTTCCTGTAATGATGCACAAATTTTCTTGCTGCATTATAAAATAGAGTATATAAGCCAGAAAACTGTTTAATCTTTCACCTAATTTTAACTTCTTTTTATAGACAATTTTGCTGTTATCATGGTGGTTTTCATACTAGAATTTGCCCTTGCAAAATCTGACATTCATATAATCAAATCTGATATGATACATTGAGCTTTCTCTTTGCAAGTGATATTTTATGAAGTTCATTCTGTATTTGGAAACAAGTGGACAAAAGGTCATCACTTTCAAAGCACCTAGTGGTCATATTTCACATTATTCTGACTGTGGATAATTTAAATATTTAAGATGTTAATGTTTTAAATGGTAAGATCCTACTGTATAGCACAGGAAGGTATATTCATTATCATATGATAAACTATAATGTAAAATAATATGAAAAAGAATACATGTATCTATAAACTGATCTGGATTAATATAGATTGGGTGACTTTGCTATAAGCAGAAGTTAACATGACATTGTAAATCAATGACACTTCAGTTCAGTTCAGTCACTCGGTCGTGTCCGACTCTTTGCAACCCCATGAATCGCAGCTCAATGCAGTTTAAAATAAAGATGTTAATGTTTTGATTCTATTTCAAAAATAGAATAATGTGCTGTCTATATTTGAAAGATACTAATTTTAAAAAATTTAATTTTGGGATAATTATAGATTTATATACCATTACAAAAGGAAGATACATAGAGCTCTCATGTACCCTTTACCCAGTTTGCTCCAATGGTACTACTTTTCAAAATTGTAGTATAATATCACAACTAGTATTTTGAGTTATGCAATTCATCAGGCATTTAGATTCAGTTTTACATTTTACATTGATCCCTACAATCCATTTAGCTTTTGTTTTTTTAAGAAATAAACTCTGTAGGAGCGTAACCTACTACCTTGGTTCTTTAGTTAAATTTTACCTCTAATAAGTCAAATTATACTTACACAACTCCAGTGAGGTTACATTGTTTCTAAAGATAAATAAAACCTTTAAAGGAAAGTCTAAGAGATTTTCTAGCTATAAAAAGGATAAAGTTGCAGTGTAGTGGTCCTCTGTCCTTACATTTCAGAATCTAAATGTTTTATATTTTGAAAATATGTATTCATTAATAAGCAAGAAGGTGTCACAACTGTGGGGAGAAACATGACATGCAAGTATAGTTTAGTATTTGGATATATTCTATACAAAATGAGTTCTTTATAATTAAACTATCATTTCATACAAATAGAAGTCATGTGTTATAGGATGCTATAAAAGAACAATTTATATTTTATAGTATAAGATGCACGAGGGTAATAGTAAATAAAATATAATGTACTGCATTTGGCAGTGAACTTACTGTACATTTAGATGGATGGGCTCATTAACCTTTTTCACACATCTTCTCTGTTTTGGAAGCTAACTTTATATTACAGTAGTAAAGACAAGACTGAAACCCTGGCTCACTGATAATGTCTCCTTATATGGACTCTTTGTGATGTAGACTGAATGGCCCAGCAGAGACAGTGTAACTTGCAAAATACGTGTCCAGAACTTTTATAGTTTAACAAATATTTCCCTACTTCCCCAAAATACAATGCAAGCATTGTAAAATGTATAACATTTATTTGACATATTGTATCAATTTCATAGCAATTTAGTCTATTTGAAACTAAATTGACTAAGGTTGCTAACAAATAATATGATATTGTATTTTAAGTTTTATATTTTTATGGAAATATATTTTAAGTCATTCCTTTCAGTAACTGATAGTTTTCACTTGAACTATTAAAATGTTAGTCACTCAGTTGTGTCTGACTCTTTATGATGCCATGGACAATACCCAGTCAATGGAATTCTCTAGGCAAGAATACTGGAGTGGGTAGCCATTCCCTTCTCCAGGGATTTTTCCAACCCAGGGATTGAACCCAGGTCTCCTGCCTTGTAGGCAGATTATTTGACCATCTGAGCTACCAGGGAAGAACATTTAAACATTATACTTAATTAAAAGGGCAGCACTTGTAGTCAATGAATCCTGATTTGGTAAGGTGAAATGTACTTGTTTAATTTAAACTTATAGGAGGTATTTTATCTGAATTTATTTCTCTAGGTCACATAGAGAGGGCATGGCAGTGACTCTAGGTCATTCTTAATCTTTTAGTGGGCAGTGCCCAGGTGTATATGACACTTCACTCAGACATACTCAGCTCACTTTAATGCCTAAAGTTATCTTCACAGATCAGGCAATGTGGCCCAGAAAATCCCAAGTGCTTACATTAAGACCCACTGGTGTTGATAAATGGGTACACTAACAATGTATCAGTGTTACCATAAAGATATCTTCAAAATCAATTCCTTGTCACTGAACCAGAGGAGCAGATAGTGGCTGAGGCCATGTCTGAAGCTAGGTAATAAGGCAAGCTCTTATTTGAAGCATTTACTTTCTCTGAAACATTTCTAGAACTTTTCTCTAAAGGAAATATTGATTATGGTACGAGTCACCCCAATGGAAATAATGTGGGAAACATATTACAGCAAATGATTTATCATCATTAGTTACAGTTTCCCAAATGGCCACGCAAGAGGTTGTCTTCATTGAGTACACAATGTTTAGAGTTGCATTTATTTTTAACTTAACACAAACCCTTGCCTGCAAACCACTCAAATAATTGCAGTGAAAAGAATATCATATTCATCAGTATAAGATCTACTCTTTTGTTTTTCTCAAAGACAGGATTTCTTTCAGGAAAATCATGCATAGATGCTTTCCTAAAGCTGGGAACGTTACCATAAGGCACTCCTCATTTCTGAGTGTCCTACCCATTCCCACCTCCAGAACCTGACAAATCTACTTACCAACATGTCAAGTCACTTCTCTTGAAGAATAAACACAGAAAGTAGGAGGCACAAGAGTGACAGAAATTTAGACTGAAATTCAGAAATGGACATCTAAAGTTAATCACAGCCCTGTCATTCACAGTTATCATTTCAGTTTTCATTTTTCTATCAAAACTAACATATGTCTCCTACTTTTTTCTCTGCAAGATTAATGTCCTCTTATTCTTAGTTTTAAATTTCTCTGAGTATCAGTCCATAGTCACTTTTTGGAAAATAATCTTAAACATGAAATCTTAAAATGCATTTTTGTTTGGCAAATTTTATTATGAAAAAGTTTGGGCAAGTAGCTTGCATTTCCTTACCATGGACAGAGGAGACTGGCAGGCCATAGTCCATAGGGTCACAAAGAGGCAGACACGACTGAAGCAACTTAGCACGCAAACACCAGTTATCTTAGTAAGCTTCCTCATTGCATGAGCTTGTTACTTCACACATCTTGTGTCCTTCATTTCTTGCAGCAAAGTTTAGGAGAGTTGTGAACCTGACTGACAGTCTGAAAGGGCAGACCTCATTTATTGTAACCACTAGTTTTTTGTTGTTGTTGTTTTTATGTTTTATTTTATTTTTTTAATTTATTTATATTTTTTTAAATTTTTATTTTAACTTTAGTTTACTTTACAATACTGTATTGGTTTTGCCAAACATTGACATGAATTCACCACGAGTGTACATGCATTCCCAAACATGAATCCCCTCCCACCTCCCACCCCATAACATCTCTCTGAGTCCTCTCCATGCACCAGCCCCAAGCATCCTGCATCCATTATTTTTAAATTTAAATTTATTTATTTTAACTGGAGGCTAATTACTTTACAATATTGTATTGGTTTTGCCATACATCAACATGAATCCGCCATGGGTATACACGTGTTCCCAATGCTGAACCCCCTGGCATTGAAACATGTATAATATCATATAAGAAACGAGTTGCCAGTCTAGGTTCGATGCAGGATACAGGATGCTTGGGGCTGGTGTACTGGGATGGCCACTAGTTTTTTAAAATAAACTTGATTGACTGTTTTACTAGTGACTTTCAATTTTTGATGGTTCATTGAACATTTGGGGATAAAAAAAACATATTTATACAGTGTGAAGACAAAATATTGCTACATGAAAATCATTAGTCCATATACTATCTTTCTAATACTGATCCTGTAATATAAATCCTATATTCTTTCAATCGTATGGTAGGTATTTTCTTTAAAACTTGGTGGTTTTTAAAGGAAGAATCATGGTGTGTGTGTGTGTGTGTGTGTGTGTGTGTGTGTGTGTGTGTGTTAATGGCTCACTTCTGTCCAAATCTTTGTGACCCCATGGACTGTAACTTGCCAGGCTCCTCTGTCCATGGAATTCTCCAGGCAAGAATACTGGAGTGGGTTGCCATTCCCTTCTCCAGAAGAATCACGTGGGATGTATTTAATTGTAACTATATATTCTAAGGGCTTCCCTGATAGTTCAGTTGGTAAAGAATCCACCTACAATGCGGGAGACCCTGGTTTGATTCCTGGGTTGGGAAGATCCCCTGGAGAAGGGATAGGCTACCCACTCTATTATTCTTGGGTTTCCCTTGTGGCTCAGCTGGTAAAGAATCTGCCTGCAATGTGGGAGACCTGGGTTTGATCCCTGGGTTGGGAAGATCCCCTGGAGAGGGGGAAGCCTACCGATCCAGTGTTGTGGCTGGAGAATTCCATGGACTGTATAGTCCATGGAGTTTCAAAGAGTCAGGCACAGCTGAGAGACTTTCTCTTCACCGTATTTTCTAAAGGAGTCTCTAAAAAACTGAGAAAGCACACACATGCTTTTCAAATATTAAAGCTTTGTTACCTCTTCATATGGTTGGTTAGAAAGAAAAGGAGAAGTTTTTAAATGCATCTCTGGCACTGAGATAATTGCCTTTAAGATATTTAGCATACACTTAAGTTTGCTTTTCGTAGGATTCTGGGGACCAACTGTTAAAGTAGGGGGGAGATGGCTGTAATAACTTAAGCAAAAATCTTAAACATAAGTAAAATACGAATTAAAAGGTGGCAATGGGTAAGAGTTTAAAATCTATAAATTGATTTACTAAAGAAAGGCCTGTAGTAGAAGAAAGTACAATATCAGATGCAGCAAATAGTAGTTCTTGGACATATAATATGACAGGAATACAAGCACAGATACAAATAATGTCTTTATAATTATGTTTTCTGTCTGTGAGTGTATGTGTGTGTATGTTTAAATTGTTATTGACCTGAGTATTCTGCCTACTTACCTTTCAGTTCAGTTCAGTTCAGTCGCTCAGTTGTATCTGACTCTTTGCGACCCCATGAATCGCAGCACGCCAGGCCTCCCTGTCCATCACCAACTCCTGGAGTTCACTCAAACTCACATCCATCGAGTCAGTGATGCCATCCAGCCATCTCATCCACTGTCGTCCCCTTTTCCTCCTGCCCCCAATCCCTCCCAGCATCAGAATCTTTTCCAATGAGTCAATTCTTCACATGAGGTGGCCAGAGAATTGGAGTTTCAGCTTTAGCATCAGTCCTTCCGAAGAACACCCAGGACTGATCTCCTTTAGAATGGACTGGTTGGATCTCCTTGCAGTCCAAGGGACTCTCAAGAGTTTTCTCCAATACCACAGTTCAAAGGCATCAATTCTTTGGCGCTCAGCCTTCTTCACAGTCCCACTCTCACATCCATACCTGACTGCTGGAAAAACCATAGCCTTGACTAGACGCACCTTTGTTGGCAAAGTAATGTCTCTGCTTTTGAATATGCTGTCTAGGTTGGTCATAACTTTCTTTCCAAGGAGTAAGCATCTTTTAATTTCATGGCTGCAGTCACCATCTGCAGTGATTTTGGAGCCCCCCCAAAATAAAGTCTGCCACTGTTTCCCCATCTATTTCCCATGAAGTGATGGGACCAGATGCCATGATCTGTTTTCTGAATGTCGAGCTTTATGCCAACTTTTTCACTCTCCTCTTTCACTTCCATCAAAAGGCTTTTTAGTTCCTCTTCACTTTCTGCCATAATGGTGGTTTCATCTGCATATCTGAGGTTATTGATTGGGTTACTCCTAATTTTCTAAAGACTAATTGGAATCAAGACATGGTCTTGCTTCTACCATGAGGATCTGGATTTTAATTATCATCACTGTCCCTCCCCCCACCACCAGTTACACACACTCAGCAGGGTGCGTGGGACATACTGCTGCTAATTCTTAGTCACTCAGGCATGCTCAGCTCTGCACGACCCTGTGGACTGTAGCCTGGCACGTTCTTCTGAACATGCAAGAATTCTGGAGTGGGTTGCCATTCCCTTCTCCAATGGTTCTTCCCACCCAGCGATCTAACCTGGGTCTCCTACATTGCAGGCAGATTCTTTACTGCTGAGACACCAGGGAAGCACCTGGGACATCCTAGCAGCTCCTTGAATGCAGGAGGACCACCCACCCTTAGGTTTACACCTAAGTATGGTTTTTGCTTCAGTAATCCAGTCTGTGTAATCCCTCAGGAAAAGCAAAGACTTGCCCTTAGAGATATTAGAATTTGGAAGCTTTCAAAGTTCAAAGATTTTTCAAGGAGAAGGCATTCTCCTTAAAAACTTAAATACTACTTATATTCACTCTATTAACATTTTCTTGGTTAATATTTAAGTCAGTGCTGGGTCACCAGAAAAGGTTGTGCTATACTCTTCTGCATTGGGAACGATCCTTGAACTAGCAAGCTTTCAGGGTGACATTTAGATGGAACTTTTTAGAAATATATCACTTTCTGGGGAAAGTACTGCAGAGTAGAACAGATTTATAGAGCTGGAAGCCTGTTATGCAGAGCTGTAGATCACTGCTGTCGACCAATGAGACCAGCTTTTTTTTTTTTTTTTTTTCCAAAGATTTACCAAATGTCCTTTGTCTTCTCTTCCCTTCTTGAAGTAACAATTCAATCTGATCTTTTTGCTTGAAAATTCAGATTATTCCTTTTTCGAAATCATTTTTCTTGATTATTGTTCCCAATCTCATGTGTTAAACAAATGTTTTTGTTTAGCTATATTTGTCTGGAATGACAGATTTAACAGCAAAGCATAAGTGTAGACAGGTAGTTAAAATCCAGTATAATAAATTATTGCATTTACCATTTGTGAAGGGATATGATTAAAAATAAAACACGCGGTGAGGTAGAAAAGTAAATCCAATAAGGTTGCTTTAGGAAAGCAGTATTAGAGAGTTTATAATTGTAATCTTTATGCAGGATTTTTTTTTAAAGGAAAACAGATGCTGTACTCAATTTGTTTCAAACTTCTAATAGTTTACTATAAAGTAATTTTTTTTGGATAAAGCACCTAGTTTATAATTATAAAACTTATTATAACCTACTTATTGCAATAGATAAAGTGGTAATTTCTTCTTGTTGGAAAGCATTACATATAAAATAACCCAGATCAAAAAGCAGCTTTTTACTATTATATGTATATAATTAAAACATTACCAGATCAAAATGCTTGGCTGTGTTTTACAAAATAAGAAGCTAGAAAACCAATTTTTCTTAAAAGGACAGGGCACTTGAAAAGTTGAGTGTTATCGCTAATCTTAACTAAATAATTTTCATGACCTTACAATCTGAAAATTATCTGGGAGATGGTTGCTAGCTGTCATATCCATGTTGAATATCAGCTTATATATAAATGGAATAATTTTTTGTTGACAGATTCAAATGACTTTTGTATATATCAGAAATAGAAAAAAGCGATATGGATATTATGCTAATATACATACACAGTGAGAGGGTGAATAAGCATAGTATGGCTGTAGCCCTTTAACAGATGGCTTACATTGCAGTGTATAAAACCTTCTTCTTTTATAGCAGCTAACATTCATGAAATTATTTTAGAGTGAATTATTGTGATCAACACTTGAATTATTTTGTCTTCTGGAAAAAGTTAGCTTCCTTAGAAAGTGGTCATTTTGAAGACTCACAGCTCTTTCTGGCTGCCAACTTTCAATGAAAATTTTTATCCCTAATAACTGGAAGTGTAAAAATACGAGTGCTACTGGCTAATTTGGGTGCCATTCCAACCATAACTAACCACAGTTTTTGCTAGAGTGTCACATCACTGGTATGACCAAAATTTTTTCAAGTCATGAGTAAGCATCTCTTGTTCTTTTATGAAAGATAATTAACAGATCTTGTGATTCTTAGTTTGGGAAACATATATTATGGACAGAGAACTAGAATATAAGAAATCTTGAACTTTGCTATCTCATGATCATTCCTCTCCCCACTATGGATTTTGATTTTTGCTTCCCATCTTGGAGATCATTTAAAGTTTCAGTACTAGAAGCTATAGAAGTATATTCTTGCTACAATTTCATCCCAAGAACAGGATTATTATAAAACTCCTCTGTATTTGCTCAGATGATAATCTGTCTGCATGCAAGAGACATGGCTTCGATCCCTGGGTTGGGAAGATCTCCTGGAAGAGAGAATGGAAATGCATTCCAGTATTCTTGACTAAAAAAATCCCATGTTCAGAGGAGCCTGGAGGGCTACATTCCATTGGGTCTCAAGGAGTCAGACATGGCTGAACAACTAACAGTTTCACTTTCACTGTATTTGAGGATTTGATTTTCCCTGGCATGGTTTTCAGTTGCCAGAAAAAACCAGAGTTATTTGTTGTGTTATTGTCTATAGTGAATCAGTGTCAAGATGACTACATCTCAATGAAAATCCTCATTAACAATTTAATGTCAAACTTTAAAAAGTTTGCCATTATTGATTGCTGCTAAAGCCAGTTTTAAAAACTAGAATTGTTTTACTGAGTAAATTCATATAAAGTGTGTCCTTTTAACAACTTTATCCTGCCAGTTAATAATTAGGGAATATGTTATGCTTCAACTCAGTTTCTTAAATTTTCTATTTTTATTTATGTATAATCTTACTGTTTATTTTTCTATCAGAAACTCTGGCAGAACATGCTGTATCATGCTCCATTAATGTTGTTGTTCAGTTGCTAAGTTGTATCTGACTCTTTGGGATCCCATGGACTGCAGCATCCAGGCTTCCCTGTCCTTCACTGTCTCCTGGAGTTTGCTCACACTCATGTCCATTGAGGCAGTGATGCCATCCAACCATCTCATCCTCTGCCATCCCCTTCTCCTCCTGCCCCCAATCTTTCCCAGTATCACGGTCCTTTCCAGTGAGTCAGTTCTTCACATCAGGCAGCCAAAATGTTGAAGCTTCAGCTACAGCATCAGTCCTTCCAATGAATATTCAGGGTTGATTTCCTTTAGGAGTGACTGGTTTGATCTTGTAGTCCGAGGGACTCTCAGGAGTCTTATCCAACACCACAGTTCAAAAGCATCAATTTTCAGTCCTCACCCTTCTTATAGACCAACTTTCACATTTGTACATGACTACTGGAAAAACCATTAGTTATCCATAAAGAATAATAGGTGTAACAATAACTATACAGTTTTAGAACATTAGTGAAAAACTACCAGATTTTGTCAATCATAAAATGAACAACTTTAAATTCTAGCTTCTCTCTTCTTCTACCAGAAAGGTGGTGTTGATGTGAAGGAAGATTCAAGAATGGGTGGTTCACAAAGCTCAACCTTCCCAAGCATTCTTCTTTCTGATTATGATTAGCAACATATGCTTAAAATGCTGTCTTTGGGGCCTGAGATTATAGATTTGCAAACCTGGAATGGACCTTAGGTAACTTTTAGGCCATGCTTTATATCCTAGACATGAGTAAAATGAAATAGGAAGAGGTTAAGAGAGTTCCCCAGGCTCTTCTTGGTATTATGACTGGGACTAGAGCTCATTCCTTGGTCCTTGAAACTCACTTTCCCACTATCCATTAGCTCACACAAATTAGACCACAAAAGACATTAATTTCTATGACTGTGTTGAGCATCTTAAAGGTCAGTTATTGATGATTTAGAATTTAACCAGTACTAAGGCATCCGGTCCCATCACTTCGTGGGAAATAGATGGGGAAACAGTGGAAACAGTGTCAGACTTTATTTTTTGGGGTTCCAAAATCACTGCAGATGGTGACTGCAGCCATGAAATTAAAAGACGCTTACTCCTTGGAAGAAAAGTCATGACCAACCTAGATAGTATATTCAAAAGCAGAGACATTACTTTGCTGACTAAGGTCCGTCTAGTAAAGGCAATGGTTTTTCCAGT
>SJYQ01001926.1:438628-477998 GCA_006410935.1 Redunca redunca
GAAACAGTGGAAACAGTGTCAGACTTTATTTTTTGGGGCTCCAAAATCACTGCAGATGGTGATTGCAGCCATGAAATTAAAAGACGCTTACTCCTTGGAAGAAAAGTTATGACCAACCTAGATAGCATATTCAAAAGCAGAGACATTACTCTGCCGACTAAGGTCCATCTAGTCAAGGCTATGGTTTTTCCAGTAGTCATGTATGGATGTGAGAGTTGGACTGTGAAGAAGGCTGAGCGCCAAAGAATTGATGCTTTTGAACTGTGGTGATGGAGAAGACTCTTCAGAGTCCCTTGGACTACAAGGAGATCCAACCAGTCCATTCTGAAGGAGATCAGCCCTGGGATTTCTTTGGAAGGAATGATGCTAAAGCTGAAACTCCAGTACTTTGGCCACCTCATGTGAAGAGTTGACTCATTGGAAAAGACTGTGATGTTGGGAGAGATTGGGGGCAGGAGGAGAAGGGGACGGCAGAGGATCAGATGGCTGGATGGCAGCACTGAATCGATGGACGTGAGTCTGAGTGAACTCCGGGAATTGGTGATGGACAGGGAGGCCTGGCGTGCTGCGATTCACGGGGTCACAAAGAGTTGGACACGACTGAAAGACTGAACTGAACTGAACTGATATATATTTAAAGTACTGTGCTGGGCTCACTATAAGGGTCCTACAGAGATAAAGATTGTCATTAGTCATTTTAGTAAAATAAAAGTCAAATGAAACATAGAAAAATAGCAATTCCTATCATGACCAACTTATAGTTATGGAATCTGGAAAGACAGTACTGATAATCCTACTTACAGGGCAACAAAGGAGACACAGACTTAAAGAACAGACTTTGGGACACTATAGGGAAAGGAGAGGGTGGGATGTTTTGAGAAAACAGCTGTGAAACATATACATTACCATATGTAAAATAGATGACCATTGGGAGTTTGCTGTATGACCCAGGGTACCGGCAGTCAGTGTTCTGTGAAAACCTAGAGCGATAGGATGGGGAGGGAGGTGGGAGAGAGGTTCAAGAGGGAAGGGACATATATATACCTATGGTCAACTCATGTTGATGTATGGCAGAAACCATCACAATATTGTAAAGTAATTATCCTCTAATTAAAATTTAAAAAAATAATTTTAAAAAAAGATGAAAGAGGATAAAAAAAAGGGGGGGTAGGCAGAATTTTAATTTGTGAAATAATGGCTTTTTAACAAATAAACCTTGTGACTGAAAAGGTAATGACTATAAATGGCTGCTTTAAATGCCACGGCAGCGGGTTCATTATTTTTTGTGTATTAAATAATGATTTTAATAAAAGTCTCAAGTTCATGCTCAGAAAGCTATTACATTTCAGCTGTTGCATGTGCCACTTTGTCTAGAGGGCGAAGTGAACGACATCTCATATTTTTCTTAGGCATGGTATGAAGGCATTAATTTCCTTCTGCCGCTTTGACTGAACGCAGCGCTTTGGGGCAAGTCAATGCAAAATGATCACATTTTCACTCGTAATCAATATAGCTGCTTGACAGTGGGCATCTATTTTTCATTCCAGCATCCAGTAAAATAAAATGATATGTGGATTTTCTCCAAAAGAGGTGCTTTTAGGAAACACAGATGAAAATAGCTTCTTTAGCCAGCCACTGTGAAAGTTGGTTATTACTGCAACTCCCTGGCTGCAGAAACAGATGTGAGTCTAGCCTTTTCTTTTCTCCTCTTCTATCGCTCTCAATGGGATAATTTGAAAATCTGTATCTTTACTTAAGGAGTTGGCTATGAATCATAAATGACAGAATTAGTTTTAAAGGATAATATATTTAGTTCTTGTGGTGTCTCTGTGGACTCCTTGACTTCTAAACACCCATTATATTTTAAGTGAAGAGCATAAATCTGCATTTGGTGCTGAAAAAAAATATATAATTTCCAAATTGCTGCAGGTCCATTTTTTTTCTAAGTTATGCATTTCCTGCTTATGAGAGTTTCTAAAAAAAATGAATAAGCTAAATTATAGAAAATGTCTCAAATTGCAGTTAGCTGATTTTGACTGCAAAGCAGCAGATATTTAATGTTGAAGCTGAACTGTTAGAATGCCTGGAGAAAATGACTAGCTGTGAAAAATCTTAATTTCATAAATTCCACATTATAGGATTCTGTGAATTTCCTGCTCACACCAGAAAGGTATATTTTACTTGTTCAAATTCTACAAAATGTGATGAATTTTTGCATTTACTCAAATGATTAGGAAAATGACTCATCAAAAACAGAAGGGAAGAAAAGAGGGAGAAAGGGGGAAAGAAAGTAGGAAAAAGGGGGAGAGGGGGAAGAAAAAAGGGGATTTTAGGGTTGGCTGATTCTTAGTATAGGAATTGCTTTGCTTTTATAATCATGGGTTCTCTCACTGATATATAGGTCAAATTTTCGGCAATCTTGTCAGTGTAGTTTTCATTTGTAGATGAGAGGATTAAAGATGGGGGTTCTTATTTTGTTTCATAAGTGTCCAGATAGTTTGCGAACATCACAGGGTCCACAGGGTCAGGAGCATTTTTTTAACCACCAGGGAAAGTATTGAGAAAGAGCTACTGGAATATACCTCTGTAATTGTTTATCATTCAGCTATTTGGAACCCATGATTGCCCTGGTAATTCTTATAGCTTGATTTGTTTAGTATCTGGGTACTGACTGATGATATTCTGCATCTTGATTGATTTTAGAATAACAATTTGAAAGTGAGACATCCTGATTAATTTCCAGCTCAATGGAGTCACCATAATTTAAAGCATTATCTTTTTGTTATTTATAAAAAATACACAAATACATTATGCCAATAAAGGAGTCAATCAATAAATACCTATGTAGAATTAAACATGAAAACTACTGTTTGTATGCTGCTGAAACATTAAGATTCTCTAGTGTTAATATTTTTTCAGTAATGTTTTTTACCTTTCCAGGTCTATTTCTGTGCACTTATAAATTTTATGGGGCTTCCCAGGTGGCATTAAGTGGTAAATAATCTGCCTGCCTGTGCAGCAGATGTGGGATACAAGGATTTGATCCCCTGGGTTGGGAAGATACCCTGGAGGAGACCATGGCAATCCACTCTAGTATTCTTGCCTGGAGAATCCCATGGACAGAGGAGCCTGATGGGCTGCAGTCTATAGGGTTGCACAGAGTTGGCCACAACTGAAGCAACTTAGCACACACACACATAAATATTTATATGCACCTACAGCTAGTGTTGCTTTCTGAAAAATATAGGATCATATTGCATGTTATATTAATTTTCTATTGCTGCAAAACAACTTATTGCAAATGTAATGGCTTAAAACAATAGAAATTTATTAACTTACACTTACATAGATCTAAAATCTGGCATAGCTTGACTGGGTTCTATTTTTTGGGTCTCACAGGCTGGAATCAAGATACTGTCTAGACTTAGTTCTTACATGGAATCTTGGAGGAACAATTTACTCCTGAGCTCACTTAGATTGTTTGCAGAATCCATTTCCTTGAAGCTGTGGATCTAGGATTCTTGTGTTCTTATTGGCTATTGGCTAAGGGCTATCCTCAGCTACTGGGAGACTACCCGTATCTTAGACCCCTCTAATTTCACAGCAGCAATGCTATGCAGAACTTTTCTCATGCTCATATATCTAACTTCCCTTCTGTTCTCAGCCAGGAGGAAGGTCTGCTTTTAAGAGTTTATGTAATTACATTGGAGTCACCTGAATAATCCAGAGTAATCACTTGCTTTTTATATCAACTGTTTAGCAGCATTAGATACTAAGTCTACAAATTGTCTTTTTTTTTTTTTTTGCAAGGAAACATATTTCTGGGAGTAACATTGGAGAAAAGTGATAATAGGGTTCAAAATTTTACTGGGACACTTAAATTTTAGTGCAATTTGCCTTTTTTTTTTTTTAAGTTAGCCACATGTCCTTGCAATCTTTCTGTAGATCTAATATTTCTATTTATTTTTCTTTTTAAAAGCAACACTGTTTTTCTTTCATGCATGGATATAGCATACAATATTTAGTCATTTTCTTACTTGCAGAAACCTCAGTTTGAAAATGTTTAAGTAATAATATGCTATGAAGTAATATAGGTTAGTGGTCTAAAAAAAACTCTTAGATTTCTGAAATCTAATTGCCCAAGTCAATTAAGTGAAAGTAAAAGTGAAGTCGCTCAGTTGTGTCCGACTGTTAGCGACCCCATGGACTGCAGCCTACCAGGCTCCTGTGTCCATGGGATTCTCCAGGCAAGAGTACTAGAGTGGGTTGCCATTTCCTTTTCCAAACCAATTAAGGGTTCCACTATTTATTTAGTTGTTGTTGTTCAGTCATCAAGTCATGTCCAACTCTTTGTGACCCCAGGGACTGCAGCTGCCTGATTCCTCTGTCCTCCACTATCTTCCGTAGATTGCTCAGATTCATTGCGATTGAATCGGTGATGCTATATAACCATCTAATTCTCTGCTGCCTGCTTCCCCTCTGGCCTTCGTGTTTCCCAGCATCAAGGTCTATTCCAATAGGTCGGTTCTTCACATCAGGTGGAGCTTCAACTTCAGCACAGCCCTCCTAATGAAAATTCAGTGTTTTGCTTTAAGATTGACTGATTTGATCTCCTTGCATTCCAGGGGACTCTCAAGAGTCTTCTCCAGCACCATAATTCAAAAGCATCAATTCTTTGGTGCTCAGCCTTATTTATGGACAAATTGTCACATCCGTACACGACTACTAGAAAAATCATATTTTTGACTGTATGGATCTTTGTCACCAAAGTGATGTCTCTACTTTTTTTATACACTGTCTAGGTTTGTCATAGCTTTCCTTCCAAGTAGCAAACATCTTTTAATTTCACAGTTGTGGTCACCATCTGTAGTGATTTTGGAACCCAAGAAAATAAAATCTGTCACTACTTCCACTTTTTCCGCTTCTATTTGCCATGAAGTAATGGGACTGGGTATTATGACCTTAGCTTTTTTCATGTTGATTTCTAAGCCAGCTTTTTCACTCTCCTCTTTGATCCTCATTAAGAGGCTCTATAGTTCTTCTTCACTTTCTGCCATTAGAGTGATATTGTCTGCATATCTGAGCTTGTTGATATTTCTCCCAGCAATCTTGATTCTAGCTTGTGATTCATCCAGCCTGGCATTTCACATCATGTACTCTGCATATAAGTTTAAATAAGCAGAGTAACAATATATAGCCTTGACATACTCCTTTCCAAATTTTGAACCAGTCTGTGTTCCATGTCCAGTTCTAATTGTTGCTTCTTGACCTGCAAACAGGTACTCAGGAGGTGGTCTGCTATTCTCATCTTTTGAAGAATTTTCCATACTTTGTTATGATTGACATAGTCAAAGGCTTTATCCTAGTCAATGAACAGAAGTAGATGTTTTTCTGGAACTTCATATTCCAATGTATGTTTGCAATTTGATCTCTGGTTCCTCTGCCTCTCAAAACCCAGCTTGTACAACTGAAGGCTCTTGGTTCATGTACTGCTGAAGCCTAGGTTGAAGGATTATGAGCACAACCTTGCTAGCATGTGAAATGAGTACAACTGTATGTTTTTTATACTAACTAAATTGTACTTTAGTTAGTATGTGAACTAAATCAGCTCTTTAACCTCTTTGAACTTTATGGGTTTCTTTTTGTGGATTAATAATATATATCTCACAGGGTCATTGCAGGATTAAGTAAAACAACAGAGGTAAAATTGTTATCCTGACATAAAATATATACTGTTGCTGCTGCTGCTGCTGCTACTGCTAAGTCACCAGTCGTGTCTGACTCTGTGCAACCCCATAGATGGCAGCCCACCAGGCTCCTCCGTCCCTGGGATTCTCCAGGCAAGAACACTGGAGTGGGTTGCCATTTCCTTCTCCAATGCATGAAAGTGAAAAGTGAAAATGAAGTCGCTCAGTCATATCCAACTCCTAGCGACCCCATGGACTGCAGCCTACCAGGCTCCTCCAGTCCATGGGATTTTCAGCAATGTAAATCATTACTATGCTATATAAGCACAAATATTTCTAGGAAGTACAAAAACAAATGGACTCATGATAAAAACATCCCAGAAAAAAAGAAAACACATTCTGACTTTTTCTGACCCTCTAATACTGGGTTAGGTGCTTTTTATCTAACAAGTATTTATGAAGTGTCTTTGATACACAGTGGATGTGTTAAATATTATGGGATACAATCATGAGCCAAACAAGCATGCTTCTTGCTCATTAACTTTATAATTTAGCAATTTGTCAGTAAATTGACAAGATAAGCAAACAAATTTTAATTATAAATTGTGATTAGTGCTGTATTAAAAGGAATACAGAATCAAGTAAGTATGTAAGAGGGAACCAGATCTTGTCCATAGAGTCATTATCCTAGAGATAATGTTAATTTGGACTAATAAATTAAGGATAGAAGAAAGATGTGATGAGGTTGCTTCTCAAAGAGATAAAATTATCAAGACTTCCTATTAAATTGAATATAGATATAATAATAATATCATCATCATCGATATGCAAGAAAATTATCAAAAGGTTTTTACCTTATAAAACTATATAGTTAGTAGTACTAATTGGAGATAAGTGAAATTAGAACAAGTTCAAGTTGAGAGGGGAGGATTGTGCTTTTGAAAGTAGACACATTGAATTTGAGGGGAATTTGAGACACCATAGGAGAGATGTCAAATATACAGTAAAATATAGTTGACTCAGCTGAGACTTAGGTTACAAGTAGACATTTTGAAGTCTTGGTTTTGAATACTTAATTAAATCCAGGGAGATGCATGATATATCATATAGCTCTATAAAGACTAGAGCTGTACCAGTTGATATAGGAACTGCTAACTGCATGGGGGCTATTTAGCATGTGACATATGGTTAGTATGAACCTGAAATTATGCCAGATTTCTCAACCTTAGCAGGAAACAAATTATGCAGAATCTCTCATTGATAATTGTTTATATTGATTGCATGCTGAGATGATAATATTTTGGACATATTGAGTCATTCAAATTAACCTCATAAGTTTCTCTTTACATTTTTGTTGTCTGTTAGAACATTTAAAACAATACATGTGCCATTTGTGACTCTATTATACTTCTGTTGGATCAGTCAGTGAGTTCAGTCACTCAGTTGTGTCCAACTCTTTGCGACCCCCATGGACTTCAGCGCCCCAGGCTTCCCTGTCCATCACCACTCCCGGAGCTTACTCAAACTCATGCCCATAGGATTGGTGATGCCATCCAACCATCTCATCCTCTGTTGTCCCCTTCACCTCCCGCCCTCAGTCTTTCCCAGTATCAGGAAATATCTATTGAAAAGTAGTGCCTATACTTGGCTTTGAATAATAATTCAAATATCTGTTGAATAATAGTGCCTATACTTAGCTTTGAAAAATATCAAATATGTAGTTAATGTCTTGGTAGGGAATGCTTACCCACAAAAAATATTGTGAAAGAGCAATCAGAGTGTAAGAAAAAGATAATACTTACCTAGAAGCAAAGAAAATAGTACCTTTTGAGAGAAAATGTTGTTCACTATTGGGTATTGTTCAGAGGTCAAGAAAGATATAAAATGAAAAGTATTCACTGGATTTAGTGACTAGAGATTTTTATGAAGGTAGTGATATTTATTTTGGTGGAGAGTGATGAGATGAAGTCATGAATGAATAGCATATAAACATTTCAAGATTAGAGGGCAGAGAAATCTTAGAAATTTGGTTATAAAGCAGAAGTGGGATGAAAAGATATGTTTTAATATGAAGAGACTTGAACATGTTTAAAACCCAAGGGAGTGATCCCGGAAAGCAGGGAAAGTTCCAGGTGCAGAAAAAATGTGTAAGTAATGGATAATATATAGATTCTGTGAAGCAGAGTAAGACAGACTTCCTGCTAGATCTCTCATCACATTTTTAAAACCATGTGTTTATTTATCTTTATCTGTCATTAGACTATAGCTCCAAGAAGATATAAATTGTATCTTCTTCCCTAATTCTCAACACCTATCATGAAATGTAGGTGTTTCAAAATGTATTTGTTTCTTCAAGGTATATTTACTACTTGAAGAAATTTCTAATATTAAATATATGTAGACTTGCTATGTGGATTATGATTACAATGAATATTCTTAAAAGTGAGATTGTTATTGAGGAGAAGACAATTCTTGGAATTTGCAATGCACAATGGGGAGAAAGAAGAGGAGGGCATTGGCATCATTATGTTTATATACTGATAATGTTTTCATATCTACATTCTATCTCCAGACCTCATGAATGTCTAGAACCAATGGAAACTAGGAAGCTTAGTAGAAATCTGTTCGCACCAGGGTAGGTCAAGTCATAGGGTCAATAGAAAAGAAATGAACAAAACCCAAACTGCTTTCCTTCTGCAATCCTTCAAGTCTAGGCAATTGGTATTAGTAAAGTTCTTGATATCTAGCACGGCTTTATTTTAGGTCCTAGCTAGATTAAATCTTCTTGTAACTTTCCATTTTAATAATGTCTTCTAGTCAAGTTGATGCTATTGAAACCATGTATGTGCCAAAGTTGTCTGCCAGGACCAAACTGTCTATAAATCTAAACGAATATGAAAAAGACTTCTGTTTGGAAATGACTTAATTATTGGATTTTTCTCTTTCCATTCTTTCTTTCATGTTCCACTTCTGGTAATGTGTCTTATCTGCTGGGGTGTTAGACATGATGGAAGCATACAAAGTCCAGGAACTGTGTTGTCTGAACAGTGGCCTCAGTTTGTTATAGATCATTATACTCGTTTTCTAGAAAGTGAATTGGGAGAAACTAGGAGAAAGTTCAAGATATGGTATATATGAAAAAAATAATATTTAATACTTACATTTCCATAAACTCATGTAAGCATTTTAAAGCAATAATGGATTTCATCCTGAAACCAAGTTTGCTGGTAAATACTGTCATCACTGTCTTTAGCAGCAGCATCATTATCTTCATTTCATAAATGAGAAAGGAGAGACACAGAAACTTTAAGCAACTAATCTAAAGTTACACAGCTAATAAGAGATAAAACTGGAATTTAAGCCCGGGTACAGCTGACTCATTGGAAAAGTCCCTGATGCTGGGGAAGATTTGAGGGCAGAAGGAGAAGAGGGTGTCAGAGGATGAGATGGGTGGATGGCATCACCAATGCAGTGGGCGTGAACTTGGGCAAACTTCAGAAGAAGGTGAGGGACAGAGAGGCCTGGTGTGCTGCAGTCCACGGGGTCCCAAAGAGTCAGACATGACTGGGTGACTGAACAACAACAACTCTGACTCTAGCTCCCTAACTTATATATACTAAATACTTCAGATTTGCTGTAACCAGATGGAAATAAGCTCTTAGTAGTTGTATTCACATAAAACAGGGACTTAGTGATCTTATGAAATAGGTTGAAGGCAATAAAATGTTATTACATACTATAAAAGAAAGAAACGTGGNAAAAAAAAAAAAAAAAAAAAAAAAAAAAAAAAAAAAAAAAAAAAAAAAAAAAAGAAACGTGGGTAGATGAAACATGGCTTTGAGATCTGGCCTTGAAATATTCACCTCCCCATTATGCAACTGTAACTCCGTCAATACGTCCAACCTCCATTAGTCTCAGACTCTTCTGCTGTGAAGTCAGTTCGTTGGGCTAGCTGTCAGTAAAGTCAGTTGGAGCCATAAAATGATGGAACTCTTGAAATATTCTTCGAATATGAAAATTAATAGATTTCATGTTTAACGTCATCATCTTAGCAAGTAGGTTACAAGATAGTAAACGATGAATATGTAAGTAGAAAAGGACACTATCTCACACTTGCAGTAAAATTTTTATGATAGAAATCTCTTTAATTTTCCTTTTAAAACATTTTTAGCAAGGATGATGGATGACTAATTAGATGTTAATTGTTCATGTCTACTAATTGGGAAACTTAGGAAGGGTTTTTAGAACATTGATTTAATAAGGAATGACACTTGAATCCTAGCCATAATGAGCATATACATTTGGCTGCTGTTTGAATCTGTTCTATGGGAATGATTTAAAGAGATTAATCTTTTTCAGGGACCAAGTAAACACTGATACGTGACTGAGAACACTTTCCAAACTCATTGAAGCAATGATGACATTGACCGTGTATGTTATTTTGATATGTTTGTTACGTTGAGAGGAGAAGCAAGAAACTAGCTTTTAGATAGTTCACAAATACCCAATATCAGTTATTAAAAGGCTGCAGAGTAACAGCCTTATGCCTCTTTTAATGGGGAAAATTTCATGGCAGTGAGCAACGGAAAATCCATTTTTCACTGTGTACATCAAAAAAGAAACTGTTCTGTTCTTTGCCAAAACTTGTTGGATATAAACCCTCCTTTCATCTCAGATTGACAGAACTGCCAACAGCAGAGCGAAGAGAATAAAATAAGAGTGCTCAGCTAAGATAAAGAAAACTTCAGACGTGTTTTCAAGAATAATTTAACAAATACATGTGTGTCTGATATCCAGCTTAAGAAGTGGAATATTAAGAGCAGAAATAAGGTCTTGGTGATGCCCGAGGCTGGAGTATATTACTCAGTTCAGTTCAGTTCAGCCGAGCTGCTCAGTCATGTCCAACTCTTTGTGACCCAATGGCTTGCAGCATGCCAGGCTTCCCTGTCCATCACCAACTCCTGGAGCTTGCTCAAACTCGTGTCCATTGAGTCGGTGATGCCATCCAATCATTTTATATATTATTCTCAAGCACATATTTATACTTCTACTGCATATTCATGTATCCTTAAAAAACATATGCTTGTTTTTTCATTGATGGGATTTGATGGAGCTTCATAAATGATGTTCTGTCTTTGTTTGAATTTAGACTCTGTTAAGAGATATTAACAGATCAAGAAGTCAGGCAGATAGAGATCATTTGATATCTGGCAGACAGGGTGAGGCTTAGCTGTGCCCCTAGAATGAACTCCTGAGTCCTGACCTCCATAGTTGCCTACTCATTGCTTAGAAGGGGAGAACAATTGCATACCTTGCTGTGTGAAAGTGATTGTTACTGCCCATCGAAGCAGATCAAAAGGCATCTCTGTGAATTCAGCTAACTCCCAAGAAGGAAGAGTTGTGGAAGAGAGTGTCTGTAGAAACCAAGGACTGAACCCAGGAATCACCAGGGAATTTCTTCATTCGTCAGTTCAGTTCGTTCAGTTCAGTTGCTCAGTCACATCTGACTCTTTGCGACCCCATGGACGGCAGCATGCCAAGGCCTCCCTGTCTACCACCAACTCCTGGAATTTACTCAGACTCATGTCCATTGAGTCAATGATGTCATCCAACCATCTCATCCTCTGTCATCCCCTTCTCCTCCCGCCTTCAATCTTTCCCAGCATGAGGGCCTTTACAAATGAATCAGCTCTTTGCATCAGGTGGCCAAAGTATTGTAGTTTCAGCTTCAGCATCATTCCTTCCAATGAATAACAGGACTGATTTCCTTTAAGATGGACTGAGTGGATCTCCTTGCAGTCCAAGGGACTCTCAAGAGTCTTCTCCAACACCAAAGTTCAAAAGCATCAATTCTTAAGCTTTCTTTATAGTTCAACTCTCCCATCCATACATGACTACGGGAAAAACCATAGCTTTGACTAGATGAACCTTTGTTGGCAAAGTAATGTCTCTGCTTTTTAATATGCTGTCTAGGTTGGTCATAACTTGCTTCATTCATAGCAATACTTCCAATAAGGCGAAGGGAAAGATGATTTCATAGCCCCAATGTTTAATATTGGGTTTGTCTGTCAGGTTTTTCCATAAGGTGTTACAGAAAATCTGAACAGGCTTTTGGGCCAACTCAATAATTTGCTATTACACAAATTTATATATAACTTGAAGTTCTAGTAGACAGAATTTCATTTCAGGTTATAGGCTTAATAATGATTGTTTTTCATCTTTAGGAAATTTTAAGTTGACAGATATCTTAAGATAGATAGTGTTCTGTGAGTGGATTAGTGGACTGAGTGGACGGGGTTTGACTGGCAGGGACAGATTCTTCAATCTGAACTTGGAAAAGGCACATTTGTAGTGCTGTGCACATAGTGCTCTCTGCATGTTTATTTTCGCCTTACTGTGTCACATGGTCTGGCCGGATAACTCAGAGTCAAGCATATTTATTCCTTGGGACAAAAGCAATTCCACAGACCTAAAAACAAAACAGATTATACTCTTAATCTATTTGAAAATACACATTTGCACATTAATTAAAAATAATTAATATATATATGCTTGAGCGCTCAATTGCTCAGTCATCTCTGTCTCTTTGTGACCCTGCAAACTGTAACCCTCCAGGCTCCTCGTCCATGTAGTTTTCCAAGCAACAATACTGGATGCTAAGTCACTTCAGTCGTGTCCAGCTCTGTGTGACCCCATAGACGGCAGCCCACCAGGCTCCTCTGTCCCTGGGATTCTCCAGGCAAAAACACTGGAGTAGGTTGCCATTTCCTTCTCCAGTGCAGGAAAGTGAAAAGTGAAAGTGAAGTCACTCAGTTGTGTCCAACTCTTAGTGACCCCATGGACTACAGCCTACAAGGCTCCTCCATCCTTGGGATTTTCGAGGCAAGAGTACTGGAGTGGGGGGCCATCGCTTTCTCCCGATATATATATATATATGTATATATCGTAGATCGTACATTAATTCGAAATAAGAAAATGTATACAAATATATGTCCCCCACTTACCACCACCACATGCATAGCTTTTGAATACTTGCTTAGTCGTGAATAAAAACTCCTCTTTCCCACTGCTTCCACACCACCGAAAGTTAGTTTAATTGAGTTGCTGAAAGGTTTTGAGTTATGGCTTATTTACTTTCAAATAAACCAGATAAACTTACCCTCTCCCATAGCCTCAAAAACACCTGAAACTTGGAAAGCTATTTCTAAATATAAGTTGAATGAGACAGTGAAAGATGACCAAAAAAATCCATAAATATTTGAGAAAAACATATCAGCATTCACAGTTTTTAAACCAGATATTAGGAATATAATAGAATTTTGAATGCCTTATGATGATTTTTGACTACTTATGGTAGAACGTTAACAGGACAATCCCTTGCTGTCTGTGGAATGGAGAAAACACCAAGGGAATTTCTGTGTTTCCTGTATAATTCATTCCATATTTGCCATCCTAAACTAAATTGTTAATGCTGTTGAAGGCCCTTCTTGGGTATTGAATCCTTCCAGTTCTACATAGATGTACATGTACCCAGATATGCATTCATCATTATAAGAGAGAAACTAATAAAAAATCAAGTTGAAATATCAATTAGAGGAAAAGTTACCACATTATTATGGGCTTATCTGGTGTTTCAGATGGTAAAGAATCTGCAATGCAGGAAACTCTGGTTTGATACCTGGGTTGGGAGGATCCCCTGGAGAAGGGAATGGCCACCCTCTAAAGTATTCTTCCCTGGAGAATTCCATGGACAGTGGAGCCTGGAGTGCTACAGTCCATGGGGTCACAAAGAGCTGGACACAGCTGAGCAACTAATACACATACCACATTATTCCAGTATAGTTTTTATAAGCCTTCTCTCGTTGAAAGCTCACAATAAAATGAGTAGAGGTTACTGTTACTTCCATTTTATAGAGGAGGGAGTTGACATGGATTTGTTCAAGATGAGGTACTGACAGTTATTATCCCCATTATAAGGATGAACAAGCTGAGGCACAGAGATTTAAGTGATGTACCCAAGGTCACACAGATGGAAAGTGAGTTATGATCCAGGGTAGTCTGACTTCAGCACAAGTGTTCATAACTGCTGCTCTGTTTGAGAGGAGCAATGGGAAGGTACACTTCATTATTCGAGTCTAATTCTATTTACTTATACTCACAAACAGCTCTAAAATACTGAAATATAGTAACTTTTCTCCTCAGGCTTCACTTTATTTAAAATTTACTAAAGCACCTTATATCTTTGTACAACTTTCTTCTTAAAACATCCTTTCCTTGGCTTCCATTTTGAGGAAAATAATCTTATATTTGCATAATGTTTCACAGTTACATTTATGTATGTGGTTTTATTTTATGCATTTTTAACTTGAACTGTGTTGGGAAAATTTTGTGATTACACTTGTACACATGAGGAAATTGATGCACAGAAATACTCAGTGACTGGCTCACAATTGCACAATTGTAAGTGGAGAAAGCATATATAAAACTCCTACCTTTAATGCCTGGTCAACAGAGTGTCCACTATAAAATGCTGCCTCCTTAGATTTTTTTCCCAACTAAATGAATTAGATACTCTTAAAGTTAATATTCATTTTACTCATGTTGAACCATCCGTAAATTTGTTGATTATGATTGGATTTTACTGAAATTGAGTTTTGAGTATTTATTGTCATCTAATGTGGATAGAAGAGTCTGGCTGGTTAAGTTCATGAGGTCACAAAGAATCGGACACAACTGAGCAACACTCACTCAATATGAGAAAAGTATTATGTGTTTGTAGAAATCAAGACAGTATGGCTTGTTACCAAACAGGATACAGTATAAACTATTATATGTACAGACATAAAGCTGAGGGATGTGGTGTCTGTGTATATTAGAATGAAAAGTGTCACTTGTTCGTCAGATTCTCCGTGTACATATGTAATATTGGCAATGTGTACTTTAGTATGCCTGATAACTTTACAACAGTCTACTGCCATCTGCTGGTGTCTGCTTACAACTGTCATGTTAATCACCAAATTAAGTTCTAGGAGTTTAGAATCTGATAGCTGTCCATGAGGTAGCAAAGAGTTGGACACGACTGAGTGACTTCCCTTTCACTTTTCACTTTCATGCATTGGAGAAGGCAATGGCAACCCACTCCAGTGTTCTTGCCGGAGAATCCCAGGGACGGGGGAGCCTGGTGGGCTGCCATCTATGGGGTCGCACAGAGTCGGACACGACTGAAGCGACTTACCAGCAGCAGCAGGAGCAGCTTGATATTGAGATTTCATTCACTTTTAACTTTTCTTCACATTATAGATTGGAAATAATTGAATGGAAAACTGGTTTACTTATTATTTAATATAAATTATCATTTCATCTGCTGAGAATTCAAATCTCATGACTGAGTTACCTTGGGTATCATCACTATGATTCTTGCATTCCTATCAATAATTTTTAAAGATCTGTTTTATTTAAACCTTATATTTCAAAAGTTTTGTTCAAGTTTTTCTTCTTCTGTATTTTAAATTACAATACCATGGTTACTTCCCTTATTTAAAGTGGGAAGGATATAAAATAGAATATATACGTATATGTATAACTGAGTCACTTTGCTAAACAGAAGAAATTAACATTGTAAATCAACCACGCTTCAATAAAAATTTTAAAAATGGTAAAGTGGGAGATAATATCTTAAATTAGCCCAATCTTCAACAGTTCTTCATGGCTAATGGAGTAACAATTATATAATTTTCCATAGTTCCTGTAACCAATTTACATTCCCACCAACAGTTAGGAGGGTTCCCTTTTCTCCACACCATCTCCAGCATTTATTATTTGTAGAGATGATGGCCATTCTGACTGATGTAATACTTCATCGTAATTTTGATTTGCATTATTCTAATAATTAATGATGTTGGGCATCTTTTCATGTGTGTTTAGCCATCTGTATATCTTCTTTGAGAAATGTCTATTCTTTCACTTATTCTTTTAAATGGATTTTTTTTTCTTTTTTTGATATTGAGCTGTATGAGCTACTTGTATATTTTGGAGATTAATCCCTTGCCGGTTACATTGTTAAATATTTTCTCTCATTCTGAGGGTTGTTTAATTAGGTCCCATTTGTTCTTTTTTTGTTTTTTATTTTCATTATTATTGGAGATGGATTGAAAAAGATCTTGCTGCAGTTTATGTCAAAGAGTGTTCTGCCTATATTTTCCTTTAAGAGTTTTACAGTATCAAGTCTTATATTTAGGTCATTTATCCATTTTGAGTTTATTTGTGTGTATAGTGTTAGGGAATGCTCTAATTTCATCCGTTTATGTGTAGCTGTCCAGTTTACCCAGCACCAGTTATTGAAGAGACTATCTTTTGTCCATTGTGTTCTTGCCTCCTTTGTCATATTTAGGAGACCATAAGGTCATGTGTTTATCCCTGGACTTTCTATGCTGTGCCATTGATCTATGTAAGGAGATTCCTTACTAAACTAAAAACAGAGCTACCATATAATCCAGCAATCCCACGCCTGGGCATATATCCAGAGAAAAATAAAATTAGAAAAGATAACACACACCCCAGTGTTCATTGCAGGGCATGAAGGCAACCTAAATGTCCAGAGGACTGGATAAAGAACGTGTGATACATATATACAATGGAATATTTTTGTTGTCGTTTAGTCACTAAGTCATGTCTGACTCTTTGCAACCCCATGGACTGCAGCCCAGTAGGCTCCTCTTGTCCATGGGATTTTCCAGGCAAGAATACTGGAGCAGGTTGCCATTTCCTCCTCCAAGGGATCTTCTAGACCCAGGGATCTAACCCACCTTTTCTGCATTGTCAGGTGGGTTCTTTACTGCTGAGCCACGAGGGAAGCCCTGATTATTCCTACAGAGTTTGCAATAGAATAAAGTTGGCCATAAAAAAGAGTGAAATAATGCAATTTGCAGCAACATCGATGGATCTAGAGCTTGTCATTCAGAGCGAAGTAAGTCAGAGAAAGAAAGCTATATTGCTATCATTTATATGTGCAATCTAAACAAAGAATACTAATGAACTCACTTACAAAACAAAAACAGAGCTATAGATGTAGGTAATAAATTTATGATTACAATGGAGTAAGGGTGGGGGGTGGGGGAGAANATTGGGATTGACAGGCTCCTCTGTCCATGAGATTCTCCAGGCCAGAATACTGGAGTGGGTAGCTGTTTCCTTCTCCAGAGGTATCTTCCCAACCCAGGGATCAAACCCAGGTGCATTGCAGGTGGATTCTTTACCAGCTGGGCTACCAGGGAAGGCTGGACACATTTTTGTATATAAAGGAAATAACTCACAAAGACCCATTGTATGAACAGGCAACTCTACTCAATGCTCTGTAATGGCCTAGTTAGGAAAAGAAT
Source organism: Redunca redunca (assembly GCA_006410935.1). Lineage (NCBI taxonomy): Eukaryota > Metazoa > Chordata > Mammalia > Artiodactyla > Bovidae > Redunca > Redunca redunca. The sequence continues at coordinate 455,694 of SJYQ01001926.1, forward strand.
CTAAAAGAGAGTGACCATAGTTATATGTATAACTGATTCACTTTACTGTACACCTGAAACTAAATAACACTGCAAATAATCTGTAATCTAATAAAAAATTTAAAAAATAATATTTGATTTTAATTTATTCAAAAATAAGTATAGTTATAAANCCACAACCATTAATAATTCTGATACTGGTTTTTAAATAACCAGCAATATTAAAATTATTATCAGAGGTTATGAAGGAAAGTTATGGCCAACCTAGACAGCATATTGAAAAGCAGAGACATTATGTTGCCAACAAAGGTCCATCTAGTCAAGGCTATGGTTTTTCCAGTGGTCATGTATGGATGTGAGAGTTGAACTAGAAAGAANGTGTTGGAGAAGACTCTTGAGAGTCCCTTGGACTGCAAGGAGATCCAACCAGTTCATTCTAAAGGAGATCATCAGTCCTGAGTGTTCTTTGGAAGGAATGATGCTAAAGCTGAAACTCCAGTACTTTGGCCACCTCATGTGAAGAGTTGACTCTTGGAAAAGACTCTGATGCTGGGAGGGGTTGGGGACAGGAGGAAAAGGAGACGACGGAGGATGAGATGGCTGGATGGCATCACGGACTCGATGGATGTGAGTTTGAGTGAACTCCGGGAGTTGGTGATGGACAGGGAGGCCTGGCTGCTGCAATTCATGGGGTCGCAAAGAGTCGGACACGACTGAGCGACTGAACTGAACTGAACTCTGATACTACTCATAGTCAAACTCACAGCATAATAAAGCCCACAGTATAATAAAGTATGATGCAAAGCGCTTCAAAAATGAGTTTTATAATAATATCTTCCTAGATGAAAATGCTTTTTTTATAGCTCTTTTAGAATGCTTCCCTCAAGTTGTAGAGAAATCATGACGGATTGGCAGGAACAAAAGTGGGGACAGTAATGGAATGAAAATAAAGAAAAATTATAGCAGTACGGTCTGAAGATTTAAAAGGATAGAGAAGTGCAATATTTGAGGCACTATTAATAATACCATATGTGGCTTGTATGGCAAATATTCATAACAAAGTGCATGAGTGTCAAGTCGCTTCAGTCATGTCTAACTTTTTGCGATCCTATGGACTGTGGTCTGCCAAGCTCCTTTGTCCATGGGATTCTCCAGGCAAGAATACTGGAGTTCCATGACCTCCTCCAGGGAAGCCTCCTAACCCAGGAGTTGAATACACATCTCCTGTGGCTCCTGCATTGCAGGCAGAGTCTTTACCAATGAACCACCGGGGAAGCCCGTAACAAAATGATATATCCCTAAAGAACTTCTTTTGCCCAAGCCTTTGAATCATCCATTCATACATTTCTCCTTAACACTATGTGTAATCATTTACCTGAAACGTGTTGCCTCCTACTCTGTTTTCCTTTTCTCCTTGTTACTGGCCCTCTTCTCATATTGCTATTGATAGTGCTATAACTTTTTGACTGGTCTCCAATCCTCCAGGTTTCTGTTCCTCCAGTTCATTTCCCTCAGGGCCCAAAGCTACAGTTGAAGAGGGAAAGGAGTTAGGATTGAAAGCTTGTCAGTTGCCAAATACTAATACTTCTCTGAGCTCAGCCCACATTGGATAGGCGAGTCCTAATTTACAGGGTGATTGCTGAAGCAGAAGCTCCAATACTTTGGCCACCTGGTGTGAAGAAATGACTTATTAGGAAAGACTGTGATGCTGGGAAAGATTGAAGGCAAGAGGAGAAGGGGACAATAGAGGATGAGATTGTTGGATGGCATCATCAACTCAGTGGGGATGAGTCTGACCTAGCTCTGAGAGTTGGTGATGGACAGGGAAGCTTGGCATGCTGCAGTCCATGAGGTTGCAAAGAGTCTGACATAACTCAGTGACTGAAATGAAGGGTATAAAGTTGAGTGCTTTTACAGGGTATAAAGTTGAGTGCTGAATAATTTCCACTGCGAGTCTAAGTTCATGTAGCTAGTAAGTGGTCAGAAACAAGATCTATTCCCAGGTCCCCATTCCATCTATCCCAAATTAGATAGATGAGAAAGCTTCCTAAAGATTTGTGCTCATCATATTTCAATATCACTGTATACTTTAATAATAATAGTTAACATATTGACCTTTGAGTAATGTAAGAATTAGGGACACTGGCCCTCTGGGCAGGCAAAACTTGATGAATAACTTATTTACAACTTGCTCTTCCCTATCTGTGTTTACTCCATATCTGCCTGAGGTATGACATCTCTGAATTCAAACAACTGGATTGCTTGAAGTGAAGTGAAGTTGCTCAGTCGTGTCTGACTCTTTGCTACCCCATGGACTGTAGACTACTATGCTCCTCTGTCCATGGGATTTTCCAGGCAAGAGTACTGGAGTGGGTTGCCATTTCCTTCTCCAGAGGATCTTCCTGACCCAGGGATCAAACCCAGGTCTCCCACACTGTAGGAAGACACTTTACCATCTGAGCCACCAGGGAAGTCCAGTTGTATTTACTATTGAACAAACCCACCTATGAGTGGACTCGTGCAATTCAAACCTATGTTGTTCAAGGCTCAACTGTACTTACACAACACTTTCATCTTACCAAGCATTCTTCTCAGTGTTCTTAGTAACCCATTCAGTCTTAAGAATAACATTTCCACATAGGTACTAGTATCATTCCCTTTTTCCTGATGAGAAAATGGGACACAGAATATTAAATAGTATGACCAATATCGCAAGTAAGGATAGAGTAGAGCAGGGATTTGAGTCAATGCAACTCAACTACAGAGTCCACGTTCTTAACCATGGTACAAGGTCTGGTTGTTGCTTTGAACATATTTTTTGATTTGAAATGAAACTAATGATTGTATATGGAAAAAGATGTTATGGATTAAATGTAAAATGCAAATAAAAATGATATTGGGGTCTTATAATTAGAGGTCAAATAAGGAAATAAATTTTATCTGTTATCTGTTTAAGAACTGTGGAAACTCTGAAGCCCTTTTTGAATATCTCAGCAATGAGGAAGGATAAAGAATATCCTTAGCAAAGGATAAAGAAAAGCTTTGAAAATATAGAGGGAAAAGGTAATTAGGACACTAACAAAATGTTTCATGCTTATGAAAACTGGAAAATAATTAAATAAAATTAGCATTTGTACAAACTGATCATTTTTCCTGATTTGAAAGAGTCTAAATCATAAAAATACTATTTAAACCTTGCCCACTTTGCCAAATAATGCAACCTCACATTGTTTTAGGCTTCCCTGGTGGCTCAAGAGGTAAAGAATCAATTTAGGAGCTGCAGGAGACACGGGTTCCTTCACTGGATCAGGAAGGTCCGCTGGAGGAGGGGGAATCCCATGGACAGAGGAGCCTGTGGGCTACAGTAACATTTTTTATGGCTTTTAAAACTTAACTAAGTAAGAATTTCATTTTAAACCTAATCTATGAACTGAAATGTTTGTGTTTCTCAGAATTCATATGCTGAGACCCTAATCCCCAGTGTCGTGATGTTTGGTGTGGGGCCTTTGTGTCTAGATTGTGGAGCTTTCATGATGGGATTTATACCCTTATATGAAAAGATCAGAGACAGCCTGCTTCCTTTCTCTCTCCACTCTGTAAGGACTTACCAGGCAGAGGACCCTCATCAGGAACTGAATCAGCCAGCATGTTGATCTGGGACTTCCTAGCTTCCGCAATTGTGGGAAACAAGCTCTGTTGTTCAAGCCATCCAGTCTATGATGTTTCTGTTTTAGCAGTTCTGAATAAGATACAGTCTTCTAACCAAGCAAACTCTGATCTAAACGTGGAGACTGCTTTTTTTTTTTTTGCCAAAATTTGGTTTACCTGGTGTTATGTTGAACTGTGTCTTCCAAAATGATATATTGATTTTTTAACCCCTAGTATATCAGAATGTGGGCTTCCCTTGTGGTTCAGCTGGTAAAGAATTCACCTGTAATGCGGGAGATCTGGCTTTAATCCCTGGGTTGGGAAGATGCCCTGGAGAAGGGAAAGGCTATCCGCTCCAGTATTCTGGCCTGGAGAATTCCATGGACTGTATAGTCCATGGGGTCACAAAGAGTTGGACAGGACTGAGCGACGTTCACTTTCACATCAGAATGTGATCTTGTTTGGAAACAGGGTCATTGAAGATGTAGTGGCTAAGATGAGATCACATTGAAATAGGCTGGGCCCTTAATCCAGTATGATTATCTCATTACACAATAAGAAAACAAGAGAGAGAGAAAAGTCAGAGAAGTCAGACGGCGGACAGCCGTGTGAAGGCACAGAGCAGCTCGGGGCGCTGTGACAGCGTGGCAGAGGCTGCAGTGAGACAGCTGTCAACGAAGGTCACCAGGCGCTGATGGCCACCACCAGCAGCTAGGAGGAGGCCAGAAAGGATTCTACCCAGACTCTCAGAGGGAGCATGGCTTTGCTGACACCCTGGTTTTGGACCTCTAGCCTTCAGAATTGTGAGAGTATACATTTCTATTATATCAAGCCATCCAAAGTATGGCACTTTGTTAGGGCAGCCTGAGGAAGCTATTATACCCAGTGAGTGGGTAGCCGTTCCCTTCTCCAGGGGATCTTCCCAACCCTGGGACTGAACCCAGGTCTCCTGCATTGCCGGCAGATTCTTTACCATCTGAGCCATCAGGGAAGCCCCTATTTACCTAGCACCATCCCATTCATAGAGAAAGAGTGTCTTGATCACGTGCCAGCCAGCTAGACTTAGAATCTATTCCACATGTGGGCTTTCTATTTCTGTCCATTACAATCATATGCCACTGCCTGGAATAGATGTTCAGAACAGGCAAAGCCCCTTTGGAAAACATGTTGCACTTTTCAAAATTTAAAAGCTTTAAGTCATCTTATGTCCTGAAAAAACCCTTCATGTAAATCCATCCAAAAAGGCAAGGAGATAAAACCTACTCCAACCTGAATGTTAGTTACAAAGCTCCATTAGGAGCAACCCTCCCTCCCTCCCTCTCTGTCTCTCACTGAGTCAATTAATAGGGAAATTATTTGTCAGAAAGGACAACCCTCACTGAATACATTGNAAATTATTTGTCAGGAAGGACGACCCTCACTGAATACATTGTTTCCTACCCAGTTTGATTGAGCTTCCCTGGAGGCTTCATGGTAAAGAACCTGCCTGCCAGTGCAGGAGACATTTGTTTAATCCCTGGGTCAGCAAGATCCCCTGAAGAAGGACATGACAACCCACTCCACTATTCTTGCCTGGAAAATCCTATGGCTAGAGGAGGCTGGCGGGCTACAGATCATAGACTTGCAAATAGTAGCACACGGCACAGTGACTACAAAACATAACCAGTGTAATAACCGTATGCTTTTCAGAACTAGCACAGATAGTGTGGTCTTATTACTTACAAGAACACAACACATATATTTCCTGAGTTGCTTTGGGATGGCATATTTCCTCCCAACTCCCACTTCTCCCTTAAGTTATCATGATGAGCTTCAGACTCATAAGAGATCTCCCATTCTATCCAACCAAAATATTGTATTCATAGTTCTCTTTCCCTTTTCTTTCTTCATCAAAGCTCCAGAAATATAATTAAATGTCTTCTTATTTTCAGATATTATCCTATTGCATAGGAGTTCTCTTTTCCAAAGCTTGTACTGGAAGAAAATAAACCTTCACTACCTTGTACCTTTACTGCTAAAGTAATTTTTCCCCCCATTGGCTTCAGGAATTTAGCAAGATATATTGCTGTTTTTATCATGGATAGATTGCCAAAATTTCGTAATAAACATTTGATCCTTATATTGAAATATAACTAATTTAGGGATATTGTATCTGTTCTACTCTTTTTGTCTAATCTCATGCTGCTGCTGCTGCTGCTGCTAAGTTGCTTCAGTCGTGTCCGACTCTGTGCGACCCCATAGACAGCAGCCCACCAGGCTCCCCCGTCTCTGGGATTCTCCAGGCAAGAACCCTGGAGTGAGTTGCCATTTCCTTCTCTAATGCATGAAAGTGTAAAGTGAAAGGGAAGTCACTCAGTCGTGTCCAACTCTTAGCGACCCCATGGACTGCAGCCTACCAGGCTCCTTCCTCCATGGGATTTTCCAGGCAAGAGTACTGGAGTGGAGTGCCGTTGCCTTCTCTGGTCTAATCTCATAGGCACTCAAAAATCTTAATAATATTACCAATTATTTCTGGGTTATAGATTATTCATATATCTTCTTCTTGATAAGAAACCTTGTTTTATGTCACTTTTTATACATAGAAAATATATCTGTTGAATTATAGTGAAACTAGGGTGATGGTATTTCAGTGATGCATTCTTAAGATTATAACTTGCCTTTCAGAAGAATTCCTTACTCTAGACAATATTTTGAGTGTTCATCCTCTTTTAGAGTTAGAAAAATTAAAACTAGATCATTTTTAGTCCAGAAGCAAGAAAAATTATTTTCAAATAATTTAAAAAATATACATATGATCGAGATTTTACAATTCATTTTTATACCTCTGGTTTTTCTAGTTTTATAGTGAAATATTGCTAAATTTTGTGAAATCTTATCTTTGTGGCTTTATTTTATATTTAGCAGGTGAAACTAGTATATGTCATTGAAATCTCTAAAATAATGGATTTTTTCCTAAGTTATAGAGTACTTTAAAAGTAAATGTTCAGTAGACTATGATTGATTGACTTAGGAAATTTCTTACTGAATAAATGTACATTCAGCATAAATCTGTTGACACAATTAATTGTATTAATCTTTACTGGAAGATTGTCCACAGTGCCATATGTTTGCTGGGTTGCTATGTTCATAGAATTAAAAATAAATGAGAGATAAACACTGAAAAATGATAATTTTTATTAACTCGATAGAAAAAGAGCATTAATTGTTAAAGATATATGTAATTATTATTCATTATGTCCAACAAATGAATATAAGGAAAAAATTTTAATGAAGATTAAAAGAGGCCCAGTTGCTTTGGCCCAAAGCAACTTTGGCCTCTGTTAATCTTCCCTCATAGCTCGGTAGTAAGAATCTGCCTCAAAGCAGGAGACTGAGGTTCGGTTCTTGGGTCGGGAAGATCCCCTGGAGAAAGAAATGGCAAGCTATTGCAGTATTTTTACCTGGAGAATCCCAAGGACAGAGGAACCTGGTGAGCTACAGTCCGTGGAGTTGCAGACATGAGTTAGCAACTAAACCATCTCCAGAGCGATGAGTTCTAAACATGGGTCTGAAAATCACTCTTATAGTGATGGTAAATGTGAAGTTCAATTTGTATGATGTACTAGGGTTACGATTTAGGATTGAACTAAGAAACTTGTTACGATTATTATCTTGAGACTTCATTGAAAGCACAGGATTTTGTGTTTAGGTCATAGGCCCTGTCATTAAAAGGACATACAACCTTGACAGGGAGCATTCTTCACAGTAAATGTGTGAGCAGATGTTAAACAACTATCCTTTATGCTGATCTCATCCTCAAAATCATGGCAGACAATGGAAATACATGACATACAATGGGAATAAAAATATTAAGACTGAGTCATAGGAGTGTCAGAATATTTGAAGTTTAGAATTGTATTTTGTGTCGTTACCACGTTAATATATGCTTATAGAAGTGGAAATAAGAGGCAAATTGGAAAAGGATACAATTACAGATAAGTCACACAAAGGATAATATTTTTTAATTAATTAATTTTAATTGGAGGATAATTCCTTTACAATATTGTTTTTGCTGTACATCGACATGAATCAGCCATGGGTGAACATGTGTCCCCCTGTCTTGAACCTCCCTCCCCACTCCATCCCTCTGGGTTGTCCAAGAGCACATGTTTTGAGAGCCCTGCTTCATGCTTTGAAGTTGCAGTAGTCATCTATTTTATATATGGTGATATACATGTTTCAATGCTATTCTCTCAAATCAATCCACCCTCGCCTTCTCCCACATGGTCCAAAAGTCTATTTACATCTGTGTCTCTTTTGTTGACTTGCATATAGAGTCATAGTTACCATCTTTCTAAATTCTATATATATGTGTTAATATAGTGTGCTGGAATTTCTCTTTCTGACTTATTTCATTCTGTATAGTAGGCTCCAGTTTCATCCACTTCATTAGAACTGACTCAAATGTGCTCTTTTTCATAGCTGAGTAACGTTCCATTGTGTATGTGTACCACAACTTCCTTATCCATTCATCTGCCGATGGACATCTAGGTTGCTTCCATGTCCTGGCTATTGTAAACAGTGCTGGAGTGAACACTGGGGTACATGTTTCTCTTTCAGTTCTGGTTTCCTCAGTGTGTTTGCCCAACAGTGGGATTGCTGGGTCATACGGCAATTCTATTTCCAGTTCTATTTTTTTTTTAAAGGATCTCCACACTGTTGGAGAAGGAAATGGCAACCCACTCCAGTGTTCTTGCTTGGAGAATCCCAGGGACAGGGGAGCCTGGTGGGCTGCCGTCTATGGGGTCGCACAGAGTCGGACACGACTGAAGCGACTAAGCAGCAGCAGCAGCACACTGTTCTCCATAGTGGCTGTACCAGTTTGCATTTCCACCAACAGTGTAAGAGGGTTCCCTTTTCTCCACACCTTCTCAGGCATTTATTGTTTATAGATTTTTGATAGCAGCCATTCTGACCATCATGAGATGGTATCTCATTGCGGTTTTGATTTGCATTTCTCTGATAATGAGTGATATTGAACATCTTTTCGTGTGTTTGTTAGCCATCTGTATGTCTTCTTTGGAGAAATGTCTGTTTAGTTCTTTGGCCCATTTTTTTATTGGTTTGTTCATTTTTCTGGTATTGAGCTGCATGAGCTGCTTGTATATTTTGGAGATTAATTATTTGTCCCTTGTTTTGTTTGCTATTATTTTCTCCCATTCTGAAGGCTGTCGTTCCACCTTGTTTATAGTTTCCTTCATTGTGCAAAAGGTTTTAAGCTTAATTAGGTCCCATTTGTTTATTTTTGTTTTTATTTCTGTTACTCTGGGAGGTGGGTCATAGAGGATCTTGCTATGATTTATGCCATAGATCATTCTGCCTATGGTTTCCTCTAAGAGTTTTATAGTTTCTGGTCTTAAATATAGATCTTTAATCCATTTTGAGTTTATTTTTGTGTGTGGTGTTAGAAAGTGTTCTAGTTTCATTCTTCTACGGAAGGTTGACCAGCTTTCTGAGCACAGCTTGTTAAAGACATTGTCTTTTCTCCATTGTATGTTTTTTCCTCCTTTGTCAAAGATAAGATATCCATAGGTACATGGATTTATCTCTGGGCTTTCTATTTTGTTCCACTGATCTATATTTCTTTGTGTGAGTACCATACTGTCTTGATGACTGTAGCTGTGTAGTATAGTCTGAAGGCAGGCAGGTTGATTCTTCCAGTTCCATTCTTCTTTCTCAAGATTGCTTTGGCTATTTGAGGTTTTTGTGCTTCAATACAAATTGTGAAATTACTTGTTCTAGTTCTGTAATTGGTAGCATGATAGGGATTGTGTTGAAGCCATAGATTGCTTTGGGTAGTATAGTCATTTTCACAATATTGATTCTTCCAATCCATAAATATGATATATTTCTCCATCTATCAGTACTTTATAGTTTTCTATATATAAGTCTTTTGTTTCCTTAGGTATATTAATTCCTAACTATTTTATTCTTTTCATTACAATGGTGAATGAGATTGTTTCCTTAATTTCTCTTTCTGCTTCTTCATTGTTAGTATATAGGAATGCAAGGGATTTATGTGTATTAATTTTATACACTGAAAATTTGCTATATTCTTTGATTAACTCTAGTAAGTTGGACATGACTGAAGTGACTTTGCATGGAACCTTGATTAATATTTAATGGCTACTTAGAATTTGTTAGAAGAGCTTCCCTCGTGGCTCATATGGTAAAGAATCTGCCTGCAATGTGGGAGACCCAGGTTTGATCCCTGGGTCAGGAAGATCCCTGGAGAAGAAAGTGGCAATACCCTCCAGGCAATGCCTGCAAACTCCTATGGATGGAGAAGCCTGGTGAGCCACAGCCCACGGGGTTGCAAAGAGTTGGACACACTCTTAGTGTGAGACATTAACACACATAGAATATTTAGAATGTTTGTTAAGTTCCTTAAATGGATTATTTTATGCATATTACAGCAGACTTTAAGGAAAAGTAAATAATAGTTTTAAAGATGAGGAAACTGATTATTAAATTCATCAAGCTGGTAAGAGGTCAAGTTAGAGTTAAGACCCAGATGAGTTAGACTCCAGAACGCATATTATTTTCCCTTTATTACACTAGAAAATTCACATTTTAGGTTCTGATATGGTTGAGCATCATGACTGGTGTAATCTTAGAAAAGTAATTGTACAAACTATCAATTTCTATAACCATAACATGATTATTCGTGAGTGCTATCACAGATACTGAAATATCTCAAGGCAAATTTCTTGGGCACTTGTAGTGTGACACTATTCCTAGATGAGTTTTACTATCATGTGCCTAATCAAGATGACTTTCAGTTTAGTGAGGTCATGATTCATGATACTACAGTTCCTGGTTTTAATCAAATGGATTTTAAGTGACTCACTCAACATGACATAGGCTTGTGTGGAACTAGTAAATGAGTACCTCATGCCTCCAGCAAAGAATTAGCGTATATCTAAATCTTCTGGGTGACATCTCTTCACTATAACCCTTCTTTTTCATGATTATAGGTAACAATCAGGAGGAAAACAGAACACTTTAATAAGAGCAGATGTTGTTCAGTTGCTCAGTCATGTCCGAATTTTTGAGACCCCATGATCTGCAGCATGCCAGGCTTCCTTGTCCTTCACTGCTTCCTGAAGTTTGCCCAAACTCATGTCCAGTGAATCAGTGATGTCATCCAACCATCTTGTCCTCTGTTGTACCCTTCTCCTCCTGCTTTCAATCATTCCCAGCATCAGGGTCTATTCTAGTGAGTCAGCCCTTTGCTTTGGGTGGTCACAGTATTGCAGCTTCAGCTTTAGGATCAGTCTTTCCAATGAATATTCATATATGATTTCCTTTAGGACTGACTGATTTTATCTCCTTGCTGTAAGAGACTCTCAAGAGTCTTCTCCAGCAACATAGTTTGAAGGCATCAATTCTTCCTTGCTCAGCCTATTTAATTGTCCAGCTGTCACATCTGTACATGACTACTGGAAAAATCATAGCTTTGACTATATGGACCTTTGTTGACAAAGTAATATCTCTGCTTTTTAACATACAGTCTAGATTTGTCATTGCTTTTCTTCCAAGGAGAAAGCATCTTTTAATTTCACGGCTGCAGTCACCATCCACAGTGATTTTGGAGTCCAAGAAAATAAAGTCTGTCACTGATCCCATTGTTTTCCCATCTATTTGCCATGAAGTGATGGGACTGGATGCCATGATCTTCCTTTTTTCAAGGTTGACTTTTAAGTCAGCTTTTTTACTTTTCTCTTTCACCTTTAATTCCTCTTCACTTTCTGCCTTTAGGGTGGTGTCATCTGCATATAAGTTACTGATATTTCTCCTGGCAATCCTGATTCCAGCTTGTACTTCATTCAGCCCAGCATTTCACATGATGTACTCTGCATATAAGTTAAGTAAACAGGGTGACAACGTATAGCCTTGACATACTCCTTTCCCAATTTTGAACCAGGTTGTTGTTCCATGTCTGGTTCTAATTGTTGCTTCCTGACCTGTGTACAGGTTCTTAGGAAATGTGTCAGGTGGTCTGGTATTCCTATCTCTTCAAGAATTTCCCACAGTTTGCTGTGATCCACACAGTCAAAGGCTTTAGTGTAGTCAATGAAGCAGAAATAGATATTTTCTTGAATTTTCTTGCTTTTCTATGATCCAGTGGATGTTGGCAATTTGATCTCTGGTTTCTCTGCCTTTTCTAAATCCAGCTTAAACATCTGGAAGTTATCAATTCACATACGTTTGAAGCCTAGCTTGAAGGATTCTGAGCATTACCTTGCTAGTGTGTGAAATGAGTGCAAATGTGTGGTAGTTTTAACTTTATTAGGTTAGGGTTAGACTCCAAGATTTCTGGCTCTAAGTGAATGATCACATCATCGTGGTTATCTGGATCATTAAGATCTTTATTGTATAGTTCTTTTCTGTATTCTTGACACATCTTCTTATTATCTTCTGTTTAGTTCTTTCTTTTTTTCTTTCTTACATTTTAGTTATCTGAAATGTCTTCATCCTCATCTCTAGGAGGATTCTCAAACTGGCTCTGCAGGAAAAGATTTGGATTCAAATCAAGGCTCCACTGTTTATTCACTGTGTTAGTTGGGAAATCCATGTTTTCATCCCCAGATGTTTGATGTGTAGAATTTGTTAAAAAATACCTTCATCCATATTATTATTATGAGATGCAAATGCAATCACATCTGTAAAGTATTTAGCAAAGTGAACATAATCTTTAGATTCATTAATATCTACTCTCTGTAACACTGCTCTAGAAAAATTTACATTAATAACAAATCTCGATTGTTCATCTGATGGCTTTTCCTAGTGTTAGCCCTGAGAAGCAGCTCTCATGCAATTTAATGTTTTTGCTCTTCTCTCTATTAGTTCAGCCCCAGGGATATTTTGCACCTCAGTTTTGGCAGTTAAAGGTGATGGCAGCCAATGTTAAAGGTGATGGCAGCCAATCCTCTCTGAGCTTCCCCCAGGGACTACAGCATTGGATTTCAAGGGTGCTATGCCACATAGATTTCAAAGCATGAGCTCTCAAATACCTCCAAATTTGTCAGAAAATCACACAAAATGTAGCGGAGAATTCTCAAGGATCATGCATGTGTGCCCCACTAAAATAAGAACACTGTCAACAGATTTTAAGCAAGACTCACAAATAAACACTGTCAAAACCACATCTAGAGTTTAGAGAAATAGAATAGCTCTGGTGCTAGCAGTGTTTGTTCAAATAATATCTCTTCCCTTCACTTGTTGTGGGAACTTGGGTAAGTTATGTAACTTTTCTGTGCCTTTACACCATTATATAATCCTCAAAGGGCTTCTTTGGTGGCTCAGAAAAGTCCGCCTGCAATGTGGGAGACCTGGGTTCAATCCCTGGGTTGGGAAGATCCCCTGGAGAAAGAAATGGCAACCCACTCCAGTATTCTTGCCAGGAAAATCCTAAGGATGGAGGAGCCAGATGGGCTACAGACCATGGGGTTGCAAAGAGTCTGACATGACTGAGTGACTAATACCTGCACTTTCATAATCCTCAAAAGAGTGTTACTAGGATAAAATAAGTGGATGTTACATAAACTGTGTAAAATAAGGGTTCCAGGTGCAGTGTAAGAATATGTGTGTGTTTGCTGTTGTTTCTCATCTTCAGTTAAGTATCCCTTTTAGTTCCTTCTCCTTATAGGTGATCACGATAGGTTCCTCAGTTAGAATGAATTAACATGTCATTTAGTTGTTTTGATCTAGTCATTCTGCTACACCTTCCACCTAATATTAGCAATCATCTACTTCAAGATATTAATTTCCACATTTTTCCAGATGCAGACTTAGAGGATTAGAGGAGCCAGGGGTAAACCTAAGTCCAGTTCCCAAGTCCATTCAATGTTCATGGCTGTATCAAAATCATGTCATCTGGAAGATTTTGGATATCATTATTCTTATAAACATGTCCATTTCTCAGATCTTAATTTTTTGTCACAGAGTTGAGCATTCACAAATAATATACCAGCATTGATTTGACCTTGAATTTCTCTGGCACCAAGGACATCTGAGCAACACCCATGACCTCTTTAAAACACTTTAGCAGATGTCATACTGTAACCAGTGAATTTCTACTAAGTTCCATGTGTGTGTATGAAGGTGTGTGTGCATGTACATGTGAGTATAGCCAATTTTCTCATGTTAATTTGGCAGATTTTTCTTTGACTTAACATGTGAGTATATTGATAATTTTAAAACCAAAAGTTTCTATTGCATATATTAAAGTTTTGCCCTCAAGAATTCATCCTAATGAATCTCTTCTATGAGTCTGAGGTTTATGCCAGTAATCAGACAATTGAAAAAAGAAATAGATTATGGCCTAATGAACTACTTTAAAATGTTGCTTTAAGAAGGTACTTATTTGCAGTATTTAAGGATAATTGCCAGTATGCCAAATTTGTTTGTTTGTTTGTTTTCAAAATCTAGTGTAGAGTACAAACTTAAGTAGGTGTTTGACAATTGAGATCTATTCTTAAAATGCATGAAGAAGCTCCAAATGTAAGATCTAATGCCATGGTACATTTCATGAAAAGTGAAATCCATTCTGTACAGCATCTGCTTATTCATAGTTTTATTTGTTATGAGAATAATAACATACAATTTTTAGTCCATTATTATGGCTATTTTAAAAATTATGAAGTTGAAAGAATTGCCTGAAAGAATTGGTCGTTTTCAAGTCTGACCTTAACTCATTTGAGAATATATTAAATCTGTTTAATTCAGCTAGGGTAAAATTTATACAGTGATCATGAAATGCTTATGGCTATTGTTTCCAAACAAGTTTTGGGATACCAAGTTCAAAAAGAATACCTTCATGGATGCCATTAAAAATCAGTCAATAATGCTATTTTGTACTTAGTGAACTAGGCTAGGGGCTTCCCTGGAGGCTCACTGGTAAAGAATCTGCCTGCCAATGCTGGAGACCTGGGTTTGATTCTTAGGTTAGAAGATTCCCTGGAGAAGGGAATGGCAACCCACTCCAGTATTCTTGCCTTGGAAATCCCACAGACAGGAGTCTGTTGGGCAACAGTCTAAGGGGTTGCAAAAGAGCTGGACATGATTTAGTGACTAAACAGCAAATTAAGCAAACAGCTAAGCAGTTTGTTACAATAGCATGTCTGCTCTTATTTCATATGAACAATTTGTGTTCTGTGGTTAGGGCGTTTTTTTTCCCCTCTTCTACTAGTTTCATAAATAGCATTTAACAAATATAAATATACTAGGTTTTCCAATTCAGTAGTAAACAAATTCTATATGCCCTGCAGTGGCAGAGACAGATATCAAAGAGAAAGGATTCTAACACATTTAGAACAAAAACTATGGCAAGCAATTTATAAATTTCATAAGCATGGTTGATACATAAATTTCATCCTAAAAGATAACTGTGACATAGTCTTATTGGCCAAGGAAAGTTATCCTGAGACATGAAAGAAGGGCAGCAAGAAAGAGCAAAATTTTTCATTTTCATAAAAATAGGGAGATAGAAAATTGATGCTTTTGAATTGTGGTGTTGGAGAAGAACCTTGAGAGTCCCTTGGACTGCAAGGAGATCCATCCAAACAGTCATAAACGAAATCAGTCCCGAATATTCATTGGAAGGATGATGCTGAAGCTGAAACTCCAGGACTCTGACCACTTGATGTGAAGAATTGACTAATTGGAAAAGACCCTGATGCTGGGAAAGATTGAAGGGCAGAAGAGAAGGGGACCAGAGAGGATGAGATGGCTGGATGGTGTCACTGACTCGATGGGTGTGAGTTTGAGCAAGCTCCAGGATTTGGTGATGGACAGGGAGGCCTGGCATGCTGCACGCAGTCCATGGGGTCACAAAGAGTCAGACACAACTGAGCAACTGAACTGAACTGAATATCATTCTTTATATTCAACTACGGTGGGTAGCAGAGGGAAGAGAGTGAGAATTAGTCTCCAAATGCAGGTGAGATGGAATACAGCTTGGAGAATCCTTCAGTTACTTGTGTTGGTTCCCTGCCATTGTCTGTTATACAATCCTATGCAAATGATGCTAAAGGCTATAGAGTTATCCTCAACTGGGGATTTTCAAAGATATTTATCAGAAGCGTGGTTTTTCATTAGTTTTGGGGGCAAATCCTGTCACTTGAAAGAACCCCTTCAGATATTTAATATGGAAAGATCATGCGCTCTCCTCAGATCGGAAACAGGGACTAAAATGTAACAGAAATGAGATTGTCAGTCCTTTTCTCTCCAAAGATTCTGAGATAAAGAAGTATGATGAAGCTTGAAAACCCCAAGGACTGAATCACACTTGGCCCAGACAGCTTTGTGATGCACAACAAGATTTTAGCAAATAAAGAAATATTGCATAAATTCATCTCTAGTAAGTTTATCTTCTTGTTTCCTTTTACTCTTCCCACATAAAACTATATGTGTTCCTGAAAAAATGTAACTCTTTTCTAGTTGTTTAGTCCCTAAGTTGTGTTTGAATCTTTTGTGACACCATGGACTGTAGACTGCCAAGCTCCTCTGTTCATGGGATTCTCCAGCCAAGAATGCTGGAGTGAGTTGCCATTTCCTTCTCCCCAGGATCTTCCCAACCCAGGGATTGAACCCACCTGTCCTGCTTGCCAGTGGGAGATTCTTTACCACTGACTACCCAGGAAACCCTTTCTAATCTTAGCAAGAAGAATTTGATATATTTAAAGATATGTCAAGTATAAATATTATTGCTTATATTATTATACTTATTTCTAGTGCTACTATCAATAAGAACAGACTCATCAAAATGGGTACCACTTAACTGAACAATCTGTGCCAGTTTCTGTGGCATGTAGAGATTTCCAGTTTTCTTTGCTGTTTTGAAATATAGAGCAAAAACTTTATGCTAGCAAAATTTTCTGCATGAAAAATCATTTCTATTGGGAAAATGAAGGAGAATTTCCTTCTAGATGCCTTTTTTTAAAGCATCTGATCTTGGGAAATGAATGCAATATGGAGATGTAGCAGCCAGAGAGAAAAAATAACGTATATAAATTGTTTCTCACTATGTACACCTGAATAAAATGAACTGTGTTAAATTGCTTATGTAAAGTAGGAGGACTGTTTCCATTCATGAATAAATAGCATTTATAACATTGCTGTTATAAAGTAATAAATGTATTCACAGTTGCTTCATGCACCAAATCAATTTTGGACAGGTCAAATGAACTAGATATTACACTATTATAACAGCTTGTTCACTCTTCAGTTCAAATAGGATCAAAAGATAAAACATTATTTTGCACTGTGAATAACTTTCATAAAACATTTGACCATAGTTCACTTATTTGACAAAAATATCTTGATCTTTATGACCAGAATGCCAATACAGTTGTTCAGCTGCTCAGTTGTGTCCAACTCTTTGTGACCCCATGGACTGGATTGTAGATACTCATAAATTTTTCCCCCAACTCATCTGAGTTACTAACATTTAAGACTATCTTGTTAGAATTATAGATTAATTAACATATGTAATTGGTTAGTGACTCAATAGAATATCAAGTTTTTAAAGTAATTGTTGAGTTAAGTTCATTCATAGGAATTCAGAGGCAATCTTAGGGTTAATGTTCTATCAAGCAGTTGGACTTTTAACATTTGCAAAATGTCATATTATCATGAAAAAATGGCATTCAAAATAGAATCCAACTTTATCTTACACTAGTATACTTTCTGAGAATCTTGAGTAGGTGTCATCACTCATAGTCTTAGAGCAGAAGATTTTAAGGATCATGTATGTCTTACCCTTTCTTTCTTTTTTTTTCCCTTTAATGTTGATATTTATCACTGTCAGATCTTATCACTAGTGCTGCTTTGTCACATATTGAGTGGTGAGGTAAGTTTCAAACTATGTTCACAGAACTCCTTAGTCCTTATTTACTTTGCTTTGTAATCGACTTCTCCTGATGTTAAACACGTAACTGTTACTTAAGAAGTGTGATTGCTATCTCTATCGGTTTTTTTTTACGTGGGTTAAAGTACTATATTTAAATACATGCTATATTTACATATATATATATAGTATACTTTAAAATTTTCATTTGGACTACTCAGTTTGATAAATAAATGATTCAATGTTTCTTTCCTCTCCCATGATTCTAACATGACAAAGATCATTCTAAGAACTTACGCCATATTAGTCATATAGGAAACATTCTTTATGTGCTTGTAAAGTGACAAATTCTACCTGTTCTTTATTTCCCAAACAAAATATCTCATTCACTTGAACTTCCATAACACTTCTCTTAGATGCACTGAGTATTGTGTGAGTTCTTCCTGCAAGTATATATGCTTCTTTGCATCGTTTCATTTTTCTCATTTCTCATCCAAACCAGAGCAATAACCCCCTGCAATATTAACACTAAACTCTCTGCTGCTGGTACCTGATAGCTAGCCCCAACTGGATGGATGAGGAGAGGAAAAAGCTGGGTTGAAACTCAACATGACCAAAAAAAAAAAAACCAGCAAAACTAAGACCATGGCATCCAGCCCCATCATTCCATGGCAAATAGAAGAGGGAAAAGTGGAAACAGTGACAGATTTTATTTTCTTGGGCTCCAAAATCATTGTGGATGATGACTGCAGTCATGAAATTACTAGATGCTTGGAAGGAAAGCTATGACAAAACTAGACAGAATATTAAAAAGCAGAGCTATCACTTTGCAAGCAAAGTCTGTCTAGTTGAAGCTATGGTTTTTCCAGTAATCATGTACAGTTATGAGAGCTGGACCATAAAGAAGACTGAGCACCAAAAAATTGATGCTCTTGAATTGTGGTGCTGGAGAAGACTCTTGAGAGTCCCCTGAAGAGCAAGGAGATCAAATCAGTCAATCTTAAAATAAATGAATCCTGAATATTCAGTGGAAGGACTGATGCCGAAGCTGAAGGTTGGCCACCTGATGTGAAGAGCCAACTCATTGAAAAAGACCCTGATGCTGAGAAAGATTGAAGGCAAAAGGAGATGAGGGCAGCAGAGGATGAGATGGTTAGACAGCATCACTGACTCAATGGACATGAATTTGAGCAAACTATAGGAGATAGCAAAGGACAGGGAAGCCTGGCATGCTGCAGTTAATTGGGTCACAAAGACTTGGACACAACTTAGTGACTGAACAACAACCAGATGGATAGCCACGTAGTAAATAAACTAAACTTTCTGAGGTGTCAAACAGAAGAGAGTATAGCAGTGATCGATGAGATGGAAAAGCATAACATAGAATAAGATAGAACATTTTATTATTACATAGATTTGTATTCCAAGGATGAAAGAGAAGCAATGAAATTATTGCAGCTCTAAAAGTGGAAAATGGTGGTTATTCTGCTGAGGGTCGAGCATTCCATTTTATGAGAGCAGCAATTTTACAATCAGTGGAATGGAGTGCGTATGGTAGAATTATTTCCCCCATAGTAGCAATTTGGATGATTACTGTCCTTAATACATTGGTTTACATTTACCTTTTCTAGTTCAATTTTTAGGTTCAACATAATAAAGTAATATTAGTAAAATAGTAAGGAAGGAGGAGGAAAGTAAGTGTTTAACTGTAAATAGCAGAGCATCTGTGTGATTCATTTCTAAATTCCTTGTAATCAGGGAAAATAATTACAGTATTATGTTCTAAAAATGGCACAATGATAATTATTAAACAGATGTATGGCTATTTGTCATTGAGGTTGGGCAATTTCATTTATAAACTCATGTGCTTATATAACAGCTCAGGATCAAACCTACACCATCTGTGTTATATTAAAAACCTTATCTGGGACATGTGCTGCCTACAGGACTGAAACAGTTCTCTTTTTCTGCTAACAGTTGGAGTTGTTGTTCTGTAGGATTGGACCATGGCATTTACTCTTCATCTATCCTGGGGAAAATCTCATCTGAATAGTTACTATTGTTATCCATATGTAATCCACTGAGAGACACACAGTGTCTGTGATAAATTACTGAAGACATTCATGTCATGAATGCTAAGGTATGTGTCTTATGGAACTTGAGAACTAGAAGGTTGCTTTGAGACAGATTACCTATAAAATGTGGTAAAGTCCACAGCCAACCACATCCTCTGGGTTCATATTCTGACTTGAATATTTGGTACCTATGTAAATTGGTACCACATGTAAGATGTTACTTTTAAAGTGAACAATGCAAAGAAATAGAGGAAAACAATAGAATGGGAAACTCAAGAAGATTAGAGATATCAAGGGAACATTATAGGCAAAGATAGGTACAATAAAAGACAGAAACAGTATGGACCTAACAGAAGCAGATTTTAGGAAAAGATGGCAAGAGTACACAAAAGAACTCTACAAAAAGATCTTAATGACCTAGATAAACATTATGATGTAATCACCCATCAGAGCCAGACATCGTGAAGTGTGGTCGAGTGGGTCTTAGGAAGCATCGCTATGAACAAAGCTGTGGAGGTGATGCAATTCCAGCTGAGCTATTTCAAGTCCTAAAAGATGATGCTGTGAAAGTGCTGCACAAAATGTGCCAGCAAATTTGGAAAACTCAGCAGTGGCCATGGGACTGGAAAAGGTCAGCTTTCATTCCAATCCCAAAGAAAGGCAATGCCAAAGAATGCTCAAACTACCACACATTTGCATTCATTTCACATGTTAGCAAGGTAATGCTTAAAATCCTTCAAACTAGACTTTAAAAACATGTGAACTGAGAACTTCCAGATGTTCAAGCTGGATTTAGAAAAGGCAGAGGAACCAGAGATCAAATTGCCACATCTGTTGGATCTAGAAAAAGCTAGATAATTCCAGAAAAACATCTATTTCTGCTTCATTGACTACACTAAAGCCTTTGACTGTATGGATCGCAACAAACTATGGAAAATTCTTGAAGAGACAGGAATACGAGACCACCTGACTCGCTTCCTAAGAACCTGTATACAGTTCAAGAAGCAACAATTAGAACCGGACATGGAACAACTGGTTCAAAATTGGGAGTATGTCAAGGCTCTACATTGTCACCCTGTTTATTTAACTCATATGCAGAGTATATCATGTGAAATGCTGGGCTGAATAAAGTACAAGCTGGAATCAAGATTGCCAGGAGAAATATCAATAACTTCACATATGCAGATGACACCAACCTAAAGGCAGAAAGTGAAGAGGAATTAAAAGAACCTCTTGATGAAGGTGAAAGAGGAGAGTGAAAAACCTGACTTAAAACTCAGCCTTGAAAAAAGGAAGATCATGGCATCCAGTCCCATCACTTCATGGCAAATAGATGGGGAAACAATGGAAACAGTGTCAGACTTTATTTTCTTGGGCTCCAAAATCACTGTGGATGGTGACTGCAGCAACAAAATCAAAAGATGCTTGCTCCTTGGAAGAAAAGCAATGACAAACCTACACAGCATAATAAAAAGCAGAGACATTACTTTGCAGACAAAAGTCCATATTGTCAAAACTACTGGTTTTTCCAGTAGTCATGTATGAATGTGATATCTGAACAGTAAAAAAAGGCTGAACACCAAAGAATTGATGCTTTTCAACTGTGGTATTGGAGAAGACTGTTGAGAGTCCCTTGGACAACATGGAGATGAAACCAGTCCATCCTAAAGGAAATCAACCCTTAATATTCATTGGAAGGACTGATGCTGAAGCTCCAGTACTTTGACCACCTGATGAAAAGAGCTGACTCTTTGGAGAAGACCCTGATGCTGGGAAAGACTGAAGGCAGGAGGAGAAGAGGTTAACAGAAGATGAGATAATTGGATGGCATCACCTACTCAATGGACATGAGTTTGAGCAAGCTTCGGGAGTCGGTGAAGGACAGGGAATCCTGGAGTGCTGCCGTCCATGGGGTTGCAATGAGTTAGACACTATTGAGGGACTGAACATTACAATTTGGAAAAAATTATTTAAACTTCTATGCTTCAATTTATTTACCTTTATATTAGACATAATAATAATGAAAACTTTCATGGAATTGATATGAAGACCAGAGATTGAAACACGTATGGTAGCTATAACATTGTATACAGGCAAAATGTATAAGTTATTATTTTCCAGTTTAACTCCCTCAGTTTGCAGATTATGGAAGGCAGACTAATTCTTTGAAAGGCAATGATGACTGAAAGATACAAACATACATACACACTTGGAATATCATTTAACTGATCTTTAATTCAGTTCTTTCCCTTCCTAGCTGTGTAGCTATGTGGCTTTTGTACAGCAAATGTTACCAAGTATAAAAAGTGAGAAAAATATTCATAGGAGGTAATCTAAGACTTCCTAGAGCCAAGATTTTTCTTAAAGATGATCTGTCACTATGATTTCATTTTTTCCTGTGGCAGAGGTCACCAGTTTTTATACAGTTTTTCCTTTCCATTGACCTATCTGCATTATCAGATATATCTCTACCGCAGTGACCTTGGAGACCAGTTATAGAAGCTGGAAAATCTTCTTGAGGACCTTTTCATTAAGTTATATACCATTTTATTCCTTAAGAGCCATAAAATTATTGATCATAGCTCATTTTTCTAGGACAATTCTTTGTTGTGATATGTTAATTTCTTTCTTTCTTTTTTTTTTTTTAGATTTAGTAGCACTTTGTTTATTGCTACAGTGAAAACATCTTGGTAAAATGTCACCAAATGGTAG
>SJYQ01001932.1:13673-42278 GCA_006410935.1 Redunca redunca
ATCTCCTAAGTATTATTTACTGTCATACCACAAATTTGGATATGTTGTGTTTTACTTTTACACAGTTAATCTATTTTTGATGTCATCTCAATGTACAGGTAATTTAAAACTGTGTTATCTGATATTTAAATATTTGGAAAATTTTCAAAGTTAATTTCCAATTTGATACCATTGAGTGCATACATTTTGTGTGATATAATGCTCTTAAAAATGTGTTAAATATGCTTTATTGTCCAGAATATGGACAGAATATTCTGTCAAATGTTTGACGTGTCCTTAAATGGATATGTATTCATCACTTGTGGGGTGGGATATGTCTGGATTTTAATCCATTACTGTCAGATTACTGTCAAGCCTGTATCAGTCCCTCAAATACTGAGAGGACTGCTATTAAAATATCTAATTTTAATGTGGCTTTATCTATTCCTCCCTAGAGATCTATCATTGTTTGCTCCCTATTTTTGAAGCTCTGTTATTGAGAGTATAATAATATTAGCATTAGGATTGTTATGATTGCTTTACAAATTGTTGTTTGTCATTACAAAATAAACTTTTAAAAATCTGGTTTATTTATTGATCTGAAGTCTAATTTATCTGATATCAAAATAGCCACATAAACTTTCTTTTGATTAATATTAGCAAACTATATCTGATTCTATCTTTTTACTTTTAAATTTTGTGTGTTTGTATATAAAATAATATCCTAAAGGAAACATATTCTTAGTTCTTGGCTTTTTATACAATCTGACCATCTTTACCTATTCATTACTATGCATGAGTATTTACATTTGTGCATAAATCTTTCATTTGCAATTTATTTACCTTTGTTTCATCTGATCTTTGTTGCATTTCTCTTTTTTGCCTTGTTGGGTTAATCCAGTACTATTATTCCATTTTATATCTTTTGTTGATTTATAAGCTAAAATAGTACACTCTAATACTTTGGCCACATAATGTGAAGAACTGACTCACTGGAAAAGACCCTGATGCTGAGAAAGATTGACGGCAGGAGGAGAAGGGGATGACAGAAGATGATATGTTTGGATGGCATTACCGACTCGATGGACATGAGTTTCAGCAAGCTCTGGGAGTTGGTGATGGACAGGGAAGCCTGGCAGCTACAGTCCATGGTGTCACAAAGAGCCAAACATGACTGAGCAACTGAACTAAAGTATAACACTCTAACTAACTTTTAGAGGCTGTGTGAGAGTTTCTAGTACACTTTGTTAGCTACTTGCCATCTGTCTCTAAATGATATTATGCCACTTTACATATAGTAAAAGAACCTTACCAGAGTTTCTGGGTATCTTTGGTTTGTTGTGGTGGTTTGTTTGCATTTTTTCATAGTGTGAACACTTACCATGAGATTCACTCTCTTAACAAATTGTGAAGTACACAATACTGCATTAGTAACTCTAGGCCCTGTGCTGTAGGACAGAACTCTACAACAAATTCATCTAGCGTAACTAAACAGGCACGTCCATTGACCCATGAGGAACTGTTCAATAGTTATCATGCCTTGTTTTGAAGATTTCTTAGGCAGGTCTAGGGCAGCATCTAGTCTAAGTATCCTCCACTGCTGGACAAGCTCTGCTTGTGTGCTTTTCCCACTGCTTCATAATGCAGGCCAAAACCAGGCCCAGTTTTTGACTTTGCAGGAGTACAGAACACTGTTTCTTTTGGTCCTTTCAAGTAGATTCTCCCGGGCTCTCAACTAGTATGAGCTGTATGAGCTCATCATTGTTCTACTCAATACCCAGGGGTCCATCAGCACTTTTCTGAAGCTCTCTCTCTGAATCCCTCTTCTTTCCACTTCTCTGCCCTGGGAATTTTATCTGCCAGGGCTTTTCTAAACTCAGTGACACCACTTCAACCCAGAGAGTCAGCCAAGCCCTGCCTGGGCACTTGCTCCTCACACCACAGTCTGAAAAATCCCTCAAGGCAGTGAGCTGGGGAGTTGTTCACCCACCATGTTTGTTTATCCTGTATTTAAGGATCACACTTCTATTAGGTTGGCCAAAAAGTTTGTTTGGGAATTGAAACAAACTTTTTGACCAATCCAATAAAATCATTATGTCAAATATTTACTTTTTAATTTTTTAAAAATGGCAAATCATTTTAAACTTAAGAAGGAGAAACCTAGTCCCTATTTTTCTATCTTGGCTAGGAGTAGAATTCCTCAAAATGCTCTTTATTAATGGTATTAAATGATTGTTTTTCAGCTCATAACAAGTCTTGCATATTTTTCAGATGCAGGGAAGGAAAAACAGGCCATGTTTTTATGCTGCTTTCTTCAAATGCTAAGAATCTTTCAAGAATTCAGTTCCTTCCAAATAGATACTATTTACAGTGATGGCCGTGAGTCTGAGTGAACTCCGGGAGTTGGTGATGGACAGTTAGGCCTGGCATGCTTCGATTCATGGGACACGACTGAGCGACTGAACTGACTGACTGACAGTATATAATGATGAACTGGTAGCCTGAAATAATTAGTGTATACAAGGTGATCTCTATGCTATTTTTACTGAACACCAGATGGCAGGAGTTCCTGGGTGTATATAGGTATATTTTATAACTGGTTTAAATTTGAACAGCAATTAACAAGAAAGACTCTTTAAAAGGAAGAAACACAAAAATACAGTCACGAAAAATCATTCACTGAGATAAGCAAATAAATTCCCCCTTTCATAACACAAGCTCACTAAGATACACAGATGTCCAGTGGTAGTTTGTATTGTTAAACACACACCAGGAAGTCCCTCTGGTAATTAAGTTAGATTTGCTACAGTCAGAAATGGGCATACCACTGTCATAAGCAAAAACACTAGTACTATTAAAATTTACTACCCTAACGAAGTGTACTCTGGGCTTTATCTGCAGAATATGAATGAGTGTCATCCAAGATTTAATTTAAAACACACACACAAGGAGACCTAATTACTTTATATATATTAAAGGAAGAAACACACAATTTTGTGAGCTTTACTCATGACAGAGGCTGTTTAAAGCCAAGAGAATAGAGTGGTATCAGGAATCAGTCCAATTAGAATTTCTATCCTTGCTCTTCTTAAGCATAATTAAGTAAGTCACGTACAATTTTTCTTCATTGTAAAATGAAGATATATTACATTGTGAGTGATAAGTGAGATGAGATAAACTAGACACCAAACACAGAATTCATATATTGAGCAAATATTATATATTTTTAAATGATGGACAGAGATAACTGAAATTTCACAAGAATGAACTAGGAATAATAATCGAGTTTTTAATGATAATAGTTAAAGGGATCTGGTCTAGAAAGAATGATGTAGAATTTCTTTTTTTTTTTTTTTCCTTCCTCTACTCCTATCCTGCTAATCACAATTATAAACTCAGGAAATTACACAAGTTCAAACCAAGGGAGAATTCTTAAAGGTTAAAGGAGAATTCTAAACCAGAAGGAAGCAAACTTCTTTAGAACCTCAGGACTGAAGAACCGCCAATGATAGGGTAATGTGTTATCTCCTCAACAAACAGATAAAGACCACTCAGACCCCCAATCCCAACTCACCATCTAGTGACAGAATGAAGCTAGAAAACCTCATTTCTCTGTCAGCTTGAAGAAATTTTTCTGAGAACCTCTGAAAAAGCCAGACCTACTGGGCAGAGAAAATCTGCTGGGAACCCAACTATAAGTGGCCATTGGAATCATTCTCTTTAGCTGCTGGGCCTGGGAGTTCCCATTTAGAATAAGAGTTCGTAAGGTACGAGAGAGACCCAAATCCAGAAAACAGCCCAATCAATAAGAGCATCCTTATGGGCCAGGACTCTCCTTCTCACTCAGGGATGTTGAAGAGGGTTCATGGGACAAGAAACAGGGATCCAGTCACACACATGGCTTCACCCTAGAAGACCATTTGTCCTCCATGCTTAAGACATCCTGGCCTGTCCAGACATACCTGACAAGTGAGTCCAACAAGCAGAAAGGACCAAGTCGCAACAAACAGCATGATTCAGGCAGCCTCTCTGTTCTCAGAGACTTGAGGACCCCTTCATCTGCTCAGGGACACGCGGAAGCAGTCCCTGATAGGGTAACCCCTCCTCTACCTAAAGAGACCAAGCAACCTAGACAGGGGACATGCTTTCTGCTCTGCAGGAAAGTACTGCCAAAGTCCCATGGAAGTAATAGCAGCACCAAGAAAAACCAAGCAGAACAAAGGGCTGTGAAAATTAAACTATCACTGGAAACACATCATACCAAAGTAGGCCAATGTGCTCAGTCGGTTCATGGTGTCCAGCTCTTTGTGACTGTGTGGACTGTAGCCTGCCAGGCTCCTCTGTCCATGGAATTTTCCAAGCAAGAATAGTAGACTGGGTTGCCATTTCCTACTCCAAGGGATCTTCCCAACCTAGGGATCAAACCTGTGTCTCTTACATTGGCAGATGGATTCTTTACCATTGTGCCATCTCGGAAGTAGGCCAATACCCACATGTTAACTCTAAACAGTGTGATCAACAGGTAAAATAATAGATTTTAATAGGACCCAGAGTCTCCTAACATAATAAAAAAAAAAAGTCCAGGAAACAGTAATGACCCAATCACACCACTAATCAATAATATCACAATTGGAATGAGAAAAGAAAATCAACTAACACCAACCCCAAGTTGAATCAGATGTTAAAATGATTTGACCACAGTTTGAAAGCAGCCCTCATAAAATCCCTTCAACATTCAATAGCACACTCTCCTATTCAAATGAAAAATTACAAATATTCAGCAAAGAAATAAACCTATAGAAAAGAACAAATGGAAATTATAGGTATGAAAATATAAAGCAAACATAAAAATCTCATGAAATTTTTATTAGAGTGGAGATAATAGAGGATAAAAATCAGTGAATTGGGGACAGAGAAATAGAGTTCACCTACTCTGAAAACAGAAAATAGACTCAAAAAGAGAAAACTGAACAGAGCCTCAGGGTCTAATGGAACAATAAAAGATCCATTTGTATAACAGAATTTCAAGAGGAGAGGAAAAGAGAGGAACTGAAAGAACATTTAAGAAAGTAACAGCAGAAAACTTCCTAAATTTGGCAAAAAAAAAAAACAACACACAGAAACCTACAGGCACAGGAAGACAAAAAACTGCAAATTTGATCAGCCCAAGGAATTCATACCAAGATATGCTATAATTACACTTTTAAAAATTAAAAAAGAAATCTTGACAATCAGAAACATCACATTGCTGTTTAGTCGCTAAGTTGTGTCCTACTCTTTCACGACCCCAAGGACTGAAGCCCACCAGGCTTCTCTGTCTATGGGATTTCCCAGGCAAGAATACTGGAGTGGGTTGCCATTTCCTTCTCTGGGGGATCTTTCTGACTCAGGTATTAAAGCCACATCTCCTGCTTTGGTAGACAGATTCTTTACTACTGAGCCACCAGAGAAGGCCAAAGACCACATTACCCATAGAGAAATGCCAACTGAAATGACAGCAAATTTCTCATCTGTAACCATGGGAGCCAGGAGAAAGTGGCACAGTATTTTTCAAGTGCTACACATCAGTAATGAATGGAGAATAAAATCATTCTCAAGTGAAGAAAAGCTAAAAGAATTTATCACTAGCAGACCTACTTCCAACAACTGGTTAAAGGAAGTTCTTCATATTGAAAAGATATGATTTTAGAAAAAGAGTTAACTTAGATCAAGAAAGAAAAAGAATGAAAAAAATAGAATGATCCGTATATATAATAAACTATTCTTTTCTCATGAATTTTGTAATCATATTTGAAATAAATATGTTTAACACTGATACTTAAGACAATGATTTTTAAAAGTAGAAAAGTAAAAGGTGCCTAAATGGACATGAGGCTTCCACATTTCACTCCAAGTGAGTATTCTTGTTACCAACATTTGTTACAAGTATATGTAGAAAGAGAAACATCATATGATATTGCTTACATGTAGAATCTAAAAGAATGATACAAATGAATCCATAAATTTTGTGAATTCACGAATTCACAAAAAAAGATGCACAGATATAGAGAACTAATTCATGGTTACCAAAGCAGAAATGTGGGGTGATAAATCAGGAGCTTGGGATGAACACGCACACATTACTGTGTACAGGATATAAAACCAACAAAGATCTACCATATAGCACAGGGAACTCTCATCAATACTCTGTATGATTTATATGGGAAAAGAATCTTATAAATAATGAAAATATCTGTATGTATAACTGAACTACTTTGCTGTATACCTCAAACTGCTGCTGCTAAGTCATTTCAGTCATGTCCAACTCTCTGCGACCCTGTGGACTGTTGCCCACCAGGCTCCTCCATCTGGGAGGATTCTCCAAGCAAAAAAACTGGAATGGACTGCCATGCCCTGCTCCAGAGGATCTTCCCAAACTAGGGACAGAACCCGCATTATTTGCAGGTGGGTTGTTTACCACTAGTGCCACCTGGGAAGCCGACACGTGAAACTAGCACATTGTAAATCAACTATACTTCAATAAAAAGAAAGAAAGAAGTATATGTATTATGCTATATAAGTATTGCAACACCCAAAGCAAACTTGATAACAAATATACAAAGAGATACATTCAATAATAACAAGTAAATGTACAGGGAACCATCCCCCCACCCAAATGTTCAAATAATCCCCTGGAAAGGGGAGATGAGAAATAAAAAGAAGAACCAGATGAAACAATTCATGCTTAACCTTAGAAGGAATATCTCCACATGCCCTATACCACTGTATCTCTAGATGTTTTTCTAAAGAAAAAGAGCCTCTGCATCTTTATCTTGCATGTAGATGTCTTATCAATAACGCTAGAGTATTTGATAGTTATTGCTCACTAGGTCCCATCAGCGTAATGTTACCAATGCAATGGGCAAGCAAGGTGCCACTGGAAGAGAAATGCAACCAAGTCCTCTATTTTCTAAATCATGATATATAACTGGAGAGCTGATATACCCCAGAGGTGGGACAGTGAAGGTGTCGTACTGGCCTTACCAGCTCAAAGCAAACTGCTTCTGATTGTCATATTATTGTTTTATTTTGGTTCTTCATTTACATTTTGTGCTTTTCAGGTATATATAAGTATTTTTCTACCCATGACACAATGATATCCTCCACATTGTCCATACTGTTGGCAATTTCATAGGTCACATTTAGATCTTATTTCACCTGGAGTTTACCTTTATATAAGGCATTCATTAGAAATCCAATCTTATTTTTCCCCTATACTATACTGGGGAAACAGTGGAAACAGTGTCAGACTTTATTTTTGGGGGCTCCAAAATCATTGCAGATGGTGATTGCAGCCATGAAATTAAAATATGCTTACTCCTTGGAAGGAAAGTTATGACCAACCTAGATAGCATATTCAAAAGCAGAGACATTACTTTGCCAACAAAGGTCCATCTAGAAAATGCTATGGTTTTTCCAGTGGTCATGTATGGATATAACAGTTGGACTGTGAAGAAAGCTGAGCATCGAAGAA
Organism: Redunca redunca; assembly: GCA_006410935.1. Lineage (NCBI taxonomy): Eukaryota > Metazoa > Chordata > Mammalia > Artiodactyla > Bovidae > Redunca > Redunca redunca. The sequence goes on from SJYQ01001932.1 coordinate 21,166, forward strand.
TTGATGCTTTTGAACTGTGGTGTTGGAGAAGGCTCTTGAGAGTCCCTTGGACTGCAAGGAGGTCCAACCAGTCCATTCTAAAGGAGATCAGTCCTGGGTGTTGTTTGGAAAGACTGATGCGAAAGCTAAAACTCCAGTACTTTGGCCACCTCACGCGAAGAGTTGACTCATTGGAAAAGACTCTGATGCTGGGAGGGATTGGGAGCAGGAGGAGAAGGGGACAACAGAGGATGAGATGGCTGGATGGCATCACCGACTTGATGGACATGAGTTTGGGTGAACTCCGGGAGTTGGTGAAGGACAGGGAGGCCTGGCCTGCTGCAATTAATGGGATTGCAAAGAGTCAGACACGACTGAGTGACTGAACTAAACTGATGCTGTACAACCCAAATGCATGTATATTCTAGTCGGTACTACTAGTCTACATAAATCTTACTATACTCATACACTAACCTTGGGGTTGGCAACAATGTCAGGCAAGATGGAGTCAAGTCCCTGTATCTTGTTTCTGCTGCTCATTAAAACTAGAAACTGAGGACACAACACTAACAACAACTGGGAGAAAAACAAAGAGAAGTTTACAATAGCGGGTATCAGAGTAGAGCACAGTCTCAACTTTAGGACCTGTACATGGATACATTTCACAATTTTTTTTTTTTTTTTTTTTTTTTTTTTCTCCCCATGTCTGCAGAGGGTGGGGCTCAGTCCTAGAAGTGAATTGCGGGTCAACACAGAAAAAATCTCTGAAAGATATCCTCCTCTTTCTAGTCAGAAGATTGTAAAGGGATCATGTGAAACAGAGGATGTGGGAGGAGTCACTTTTTTTTTTAATTCCTCTTCTTTTGCCCCCTGAGGTCATTATGTTAGAAGTCACAACAATGCTCAGGCTTCTAATGCATTGCTTGTAGGACCTTCTCTTTGTATTTCCCATTTCATGGATTACCTATCTGCTTGATTCAAAGTCACACCCAGTGATCCTGAGAGTCCAGATTATAGATCACTGGTTATGCTCTGATCACCATATCCCAAGCTCTATCTCTCTCTAAGCATATTCTAATTAATGATATATACTAAGTTCTCACTGAGGGCAGGAGGAGAAGGGAGCAACAGAGGGTGAGATGGTTGGATGGCATCAGCTCTGATAGATAGTGAAGAACAAGGAATCTGGTGTGTTGCTGTCCATGGGGTCACAAAGAGTCAGACATGACTGAGCAACTGGAAAACAAAAAAGTTCTCATAGTCTAACTTCATGTCTTAACCTATGTTCTATATCTTTAATCTACAGTAGCCAGTAAAACTGATCAAAACCAAAGATGACTCATACCACTAACTCTTCTTTATAAATCTACATATCTCAGTAAAGAAATTGGGAGTAGAATGAGTATAGGATTAAAAAAATAGGTTTCATGTTGATGTGTGGCAGAACCAATACAATATTTTAAAGTAATTAGCCTCCAGTTAAAATAAATAAATTTTAAAAAATTTAAAAATAATAATACATTTTAAAAATAGGTCAAAATTCTGAGGAAAACTCCCAAAAGGGGAATTGCTTTATAAAGTATGATATTTTCAATGGAAATGGCCAGAGTCCTGCTTCAAAACAGATGAAATGTTAAAAAGTTTTAATGGAACATTAGTTCTAATTGGCACCAGGCTATTTACAACTAATTTTCATGAGTTAAAGATACCTTGTACTTCTCATGAAAGTGGTTCATACTAAACAACATTTGCTCTATGGATTTTTGGCATCTTCATTTCAACACCAGCTGCAACAACTACATAATAATAAAGCATTCCAAAATTAATCAACCTTCATATTTCTCTTGTAAAAAATATCTCTAAGTGTATTTTTTTTTCACTTTTAATACTACAGCACTTAACACATCAATGAGATTTCCAATATGAGGACCTAGGACAATAGATGGGAGAAGTAGCTTTAAGAACAGTAAGCAAAGTGGCAGGGAAAGATTGAGTGTGAACTAATGTGGATGTTGATACATCTGTGAGGCTTTCAGATGTATGTATTAGCAATTCTCACTTTTTGATTCCATCCATATCGCATCACATGGTCACAACCAGGACTATTTTCTTCTTGGACTGAATGGATTTCCAAGGCCGATCATTACCATTCTCCTTACCGATCACGTAACAGAGGAATCATCTAGACCTGTTATGGAAGTAAACTATATCTCAAAACTGCAGCACAAGCAATGGATAGTGAAAAATATACAGATAACACAAGACAGATACCAAATAATTAAGAAAGCGCCTGTGTTAGATTTGGTGTTCGTAATTCGTACAGAAAATATTCATGGAGTGTATTGTTGTTGTTGTTCAGTTTCCCAGTTGTGTCCGACTCTTTGAGACACCATGAACTGCAGCACACCAGGCCTCCCTGCCCCTCGCCATCTCCAGAGTTTGCCCTGTTATGTCCACTCCATCAGTGATGCCGTCTCATTCTCTGTCGCCTTCTTCTCCTTTTGCCTTCAATCTTCTCCAGCATCAGCGGAGTGTATTAACATCAGTAAATGTTAATAAAACAGCTATGAATAAGAATTGTAAAATCTTGGGATTCTTCACTGAGGCATGCTATTTTGACACATTACACAGAGATTGGTTTGTACCATTAGACATATTTCCTAGGTTTAAGACAGGTTTGGGGTTTAGGTTTGGTAGTCAGTAGCCAGACTCTCAATTCACAATGTCCAGAAGTTTACAGACCATCACCTTTCATTCAGTTCAAGAGCAAGAAAGAGAAGAATTATGGACAAATAGACTAAAATTGATTATAACAACAATACATACTTAGAGATCCATAAATATAGGTAACCTCAAGCTTTATTTATCTGTGCTAGAGATAGATTCAACAAACACCAAATTCCATGAACTCAGAGGGGGAACTTGATCTCTAGGCAACAGTAGAGAAACATACTGCTTAACACTGTGGCCAGGAGCTAAATTGTTACTTATCTAGGAAGATGACTACATACCATGAAAATCCCAGGTGGTGCTAGTGGTAAAGAACCCACCTATCCATGCAGGAAACATGAGATGTAAGTTTGATCCCTGGGTAGGAAGATCCCCTCAAGGAGGAAATGGCAACCCATTCCAGTATTCTTGCCTGGAGAATCCCCATGAACAGAGGAGCCTGGAGGGCTACAGTCCGCAGGGTTATAAGGAGCTGGACATGACTAAAGTGACTGATCATGCATGCACATGCCTACATACCAGAATTTCCCATTTTAAATTTCAAAAATTACTTGTTATGTTATTAATAGATGCTATCCAAAATTTCCTAATTCTTTGCTCCTAATACATATTAAAAGAAACTCCAACTGCAGCTACCCCATATTCTATTTGCTTCTTCCTCAGCTCAGTAGGATCACCACACTCTGTGCAGATTCCACCTCTTTTTTGCAATTATTTCTGCTTAGGCAGAGAACAGGAAAATCGCCTCACCTTGTGAGCTTCTCCCTTCTAAGGGTTTGCAGTCCTGTGTTCTCTGAATATAAATTGCCTCATATATTTTTTCCAGTGTCTAATGCCAATAACTGTAGTATTATATGTCAATTCAATCATTTTCTTCCTTAATCCAAGACTACACAAGAACCTGTCTTGAATCATATGTCCAGAAAGATGGGCAACATTTCTACAAAATGGTCACAATGAGGTATTTTTAAATACATGAATAGTATTCATTATGTACTATTTGTGTAGGTGACAGTAATGTATGGTTCAAGAAACATGTATGAAAAGATTCAGCAAATCGAGAATTATCTTTAAGTTTTGTGTGTGTGTGTGCACACGTGTGCACATGCACTCAGTCATGTCCATCTCTTTGTGATCCCATGGACTAAAGCCCACCAGTCTCCTCTGTCCATGGGATTTCCCAGGCAAGAATATTGGAGTGGGTTGCCTTTGCTACTCCAAGGGATCTTCCCAACCCAGAGATTTAACCCAAGTCTCTTGCATTTCCTGTATTGGCAGGCAGATTCTTTACCACTGAGTCACCTAGGAAGCCCCATCTTTAAGTTGCCTGGCAACATTATCCATCTGAACATTTAACTATTTTTTTCAGCATTATTTCATTCTTAAAGAAGTAGACCTCTCATGCTTTGAATAATTAATCTGACAGATAAGCCATACAGCCATATTTCTATCAATTTAAAAAAATCGCTAAGATTCTACAACTTAAAATGTGCATGTATCTATAAAATGCCTTAATATTTTTTAATTCGGTACAGTTGATTTACAATGTTGTATTAGTTTCTGGAGTGCAGTAGAGTAAGTTAGTTATACATATACAAATATCCACTTATTTTTACATTCTTTTCCCTTATAGGTCATTACAGAGTATTTAGTAGAATTTGTCATGTATTTAAAGTACTCTATGCTATGTTGTTGAATTGGTGGGCTGTTCAGATTTTCTTTTCCTAGTTTCTCAATTTTATAATTTTACTTCAAGTGGATATTTGCCATTGTATAAAACTGTTTGCTGACTCTAATTACATTCCTGGAAATTATGAAGAATTTTTTTCAGAAAACTAACACATGTCTCAGAAAAATCTTATTATATCAGAAGCATTTATTCTTACAGGAATTGTGGGAATAATGCATGTACACAGAAAATACACTTAGCTTTTTGTGTGTTACACTGTATTACAGTCATATCTTATTAGATGTCTCATTTGTCCACTTCAGTATCTCCTCAGGAATTGCCAGTTATGAAATACAGGAATGACTAAAAATACATGAGTTACATACTAGCTGTTAGAAACTTCACATTAAGCAGTTTTTCTAAGAGGAAATCGGAATTACATATAATATTTTGAAAGTTTTGATAGGACGTGTAATGACAGTTCACAATTTTCTTTTCAGTTTGTCAACCATATATCTTCTAAAATCAATTTTAAATCTTCTATCTTATTGCATTTTTGTGAAGATGCTGAGGCAGTAGTTTCTTCTTTAACTGACATTCAGATCTCACATATCAGGAAGAAATAAAGTATATTTTCAAATTACCTAAAATATAAATGTTCAGTTGCTAAGTATTGTCCAACTCTTTGAGACCCCATGGACCATAGCCCACCAGCCTCTTCTGTCCGTGGAATTCTCCAGGCAAGAATACTGGAGTAGATTGCCATTTTCTCCACCAGGGGATCTTCCAAACCCAGGGATTGAAACTGTGTCTCCTGCATTTCTTGAATTGCAGGCAACTCCTGCATTGGCTCAGGATTCCCACTGAGCCACCTGGGATGGTGTCCAATATATAAGTATCATTTTACATTTTAAAATTTTAATTATGTTCCAAATGATTACTATTCACTGTATACTACTTTAATTCAAATCAGAAGCAGAAAAATATACAAGAATCTTGATATTTCAGAGTGATATTATACAGTTTCAGTGTTCTGATCTTTTACAAAGGTGCTCTATTTTTGTAAAGATGTATGGATCATGAAAATCATTGCAACACTTATAGTTAAAACTTGTCTAAAAAGTCTCTCAGAATTGAAACTACATGAAAAAAGCATGCTTTCTCTTGATTGTTTATTAATTGAAGACATTTCTAATTAAAAGCATCAAACTCAATTATCCTCTTCCAAAACACAAACCTTCTGTCTTCAAGATGAGTAAGAATTACAGAAGTTGTTTTGATTGCTGAGTGTCCAAGGGCTTCATTCCTAAGTCATTTTAATTAAAGCATAAATGATAATAATCCACAGCTCTACCATGACAGAAATGCAGGTCTATGGAGAAAATGAAGATGGTCAATATGTACAAGTGCTAAGTCACTTCAGTCATGTCTGACTTTTTGTGACCCCTTGAATTGTAGCCTGCCAGGCTCCTCTGTCCATGGGATTTTCCAGGCAAAAATACTGGAGTGGGTTGCCATGCCAACTTCCAGGGGATCTTCCCAACCCAGGGATTGAACCTATATCTCCTATGTCTCCTGCACTGACAGGTGGGTTCTTTACCACCTGCCCCACCTAGGAAGCCAATATGTACAAGACTCCTCAGCAAAAACGTGTGACCATCTGAGCTTGAGGGGCTCCCAATATACAGGGCTTGGCAAAGAGAGTCAATCACTCTGTTCCTCCTCCTCACCGCAGGTATCTAGACTTATGTTTCACAGTCCTACTCCATTATAAGAATCACACGTGGTATCTGAAAAAGGAACACAAATGGTTGAGGTCATCCAGACTCAATGAATAAGACTGTATACAGGGGAGCAGTCATGCCATGGGATAAGGATGTTAGACAAGATCTATAGATTAATTCCTATATTCCTATAAATTTGAACAGAAAGATTTGGTCCAGTGCTTCCAAGAGTGTGGGCCTTGGACTGGGAGCATAAGCATCACCTAAGAAGTTAGAACTGTCTAATTTTAGGGTCGCATCCTAAACCCACAGAATCAGAAACTCTGGGGGTAAGACCCATAATTCTGTGTTTTAATTAGCCTTGTGAGCCATTCTATGCACACTAAACCTTGAGAACCACTGATGCAGACCAATCTTAAAAACAAGGAACCACACTGATGAACCCGTTGGGTTCATCAGAAACAGTACAAACTGTTTTTCTGGAAATATGCCTTGAATTAGTTGCTAACCTTCATTGATCTGCTTGTGACTTTCCAGTTCCTGACGTGTGTAAGGGCCATGCCTTCACGTTAGTCAGTCAACCTCACACAACTAACCTGATTTCTTTGTTTTACATTTGTGTTTTCATGCTCAGTCACTCAGTCATATCCAACCCTTTGCAACCCAATGGATGCTGTCAGGCTCCACTGTCCATGGAATTTCCCAGGCAAGAATACTGGAGTGGGTTGTCATTTTTATATAAATATTAATAGAGATAATAGATAATTAATAGAAACTAGAGATCACTTCAAGAAAATTAGAGATACCAAGGGAACATTTTGTGCAAAGATGGGCTCGATAAAGGACAGAAATGGTGTGGACCTAAAAGAAGCAGAAGATATTAAGAAGAGGTGGCAAGAATACACAGAAGAACTGTACAAAAAAGATCTTCATGACCCAGATAATCACAATGGTGTGATCACTCACCTAAAGCAGGACATCCTGGAATGTGAAGTCAAATGGGCCTTAGGAAGCATCACTACAAACAAAGCTAGTGGAGGTGATGGAATTCCAGTTGAGCTATTTCAAATCCTAAAAGATGATGTTGTAAAAGTGCTGCACTCAATATGCCAGCAAATTTGAAAAACTCAGCAGAGGCCATAGGACTGGAAAAGGTCAGCTTTCATTCCAGTCCCTAAGAAAGGCAATGCCAAAGAATGCTCAAACTACCACACAATTGCACTCATCTCACACACTAGTAAACTAATGCTCAAAATTCTCCAAGCCAGGCTTCAACAATACATGAACCGTGAACTTCCAGATGTTCAAGCTGGTTTTAGAAAAGGCAGAGGAACCAGAGATCAAATTGCCAACATCTTCTGGCTCATTGAAAAGGCAAGAGAGTTCCAGAAAAATATCTATTTCTGCTTTATTGACTATGCCAAAGCCTTTGACTAAGTGGATCACAATAAACTGTGGAAAATTCTGAAAGAGATGGGAATACCAGACCACCTGACCTGCCTCTTGAGAAATCTGTATGCAGGTCAGGAAGCAACAGTTAGAACTGGACATGGAACAACAGACTGGTTCCAAATAGGAAAAGGAGTACGTCAAGGCTGTATATTGTAACCCTGCTTATTTAAATTATATGCAGAGTACATCATGAGAAACTCGGGGCTGGATAAAGCACAGGCTGGAATCGAGATTGCCAGGAGAAATATCAATAACCTCAGATATGCAGATGATACCACCTTTATGGCAAAAAGTGAAGAAGAACTAAAGAGCCTCTTGATGAAAGTAAAAGGAGAGTGAAAAAGTTGGCTTAAAGCTCAATATTCAGTAAACTAAGATTATGGCATCCGGTCCCATCACTTCATGGCAAATAGATGAGGAAACAGTGGGAGACTATTTTGGGGGGTTCCAAAATCACTGCAGACAGTGACTCAGTTCAGTTCAGTTGCTTAGTCGTGTCCGACTCTTTGCGACCCCATGAATCGCAGCATGCCAGGCTTCCCTGTCCATCACCATCTCCCAGAGTTCACTCAGACTCACGTCCATCGAGTCCGTGATGCCATCCAGCCATCTCATCCTGGGTCATCCCCTTCTCCTCCTGCCCCCAATCTCTCCCAGCATCAGAGTCTTTTCCAATGAGTCAACTCTTCGCATGAGGTGGCCAAAGTACTGGAGCTTCAGCTTTAGCATCATTCCTTCCAAAGAAATCCCAGGGTTGATCTTCTTCAGAATGGACTGGTTGGATCTCCTTGCAGTCCAAGGGACCCTCAAGATTCTTATCCAACACCACAGTTCCAATGCATCAATTCTTTGGCACTCAGCCTTCTTCACAGTCCAACTCTCACATCCATACATGACCACAGGAAAAACCATAGCCTTGACTAGACGGACCTTAGTCGGCAAAGTAATGCAGCCATGAAATTAAAAGATGCTTACTCCTTGGGAGAAAACTTATGACCAACCTAGACATCATATTAAAAAGAAGAGATGTTACTTTGGCAACAAAGGCCCAACTAGTCAAGGCTATGTTTTTTTCCAGTGGTCATGTACGCATGTGAGAGTTCGACTATAAAGAAAGCTGAGTGCTGAAGAATTGATGCTTTTGAACTGTGCTGTTGGAGAAGACTCTTGAGAATCCCTTGGACTACAAGGAGATCCAACCAGTCCATCCTAAAGGAGAACAGTCCTGAATATTCATTGGAAAGACTGATGCTGAAGCTGAAACTCCAATACTCTGGCTACCTGATACAAAGAGCTGAGTCATTGGAAAAGACGCTGATGCTGGGAAAGATTGAGGGCAGGAGGAGAAGGGGACAACAGAGGATCAGATGGTTGGATGGCATCATGGACTCAATGGACATGAGTTTGAGTAAACTCTGGAAGTTGGTGATGGACAGGGAGGCCTGGCATGCTGCGGTTCATGGGATCGCAAAGAGTGGGACATGACTGAGTGACTGAACTGACTGACTGACTGAATAGAAATAATAATCAATAATAATCACCTTCCCTTTATGGAGCCAGGACACATCACAAAACAAATTCAGCTCAAGGATCTATGATATTTATTCCAGTTCCCAAGGACATTAACACTTATCATTAGTACTTGTTAAATTTCTGCAACATGCATTCAATCATGTATTTGTGGCACTGATATCATCAGTAATAATTATTAGTTTTAAGTTAACTCATTGAAAAATCACATATGTATATGTGTGTGTGTATACACAATGCCACTAAACTTAATTTTTATCATAACGAAAATACTGTTATCAATTGGCATATCTTATTAAAACACTTTTTACAAATTCTCCTGACATATTTTCACTGCATATTCTGCAACTCTCTACTCAGGTCTACTGAACATAAGGGATATCAAGCTCTGAAATCTTTATAACTTTACACCTAGGGAGTGATATTGGAGGTTTGTGTAGGACGTGGTGCAAAGCTTTCTCTAAGGATTTATTTATACAGTTAATTAGGATTTACGTCATGGTCAGTATCAGGGATCCATGTCCAGTGCAGAGTTCTTGCTTTTAGATTAACAACTTTTCTGACTTCACTCCTTCAATGCAGCATTTATTCAGTATAAGGAAATAGCACCAGGAGTGCTTGATCTCTAATTACAGGAATAGCTCATGTCTGAGAAGATCTAAGCATACTTGGAACTGTGGCTGTTTATAGTCATGAAGATGCCAATACTTTTATTAAAGGACTAGCCACAGTCTACCTTTTTATCAGCTCCAAAGGCTAAGAAGCACCTGTTCAAGGATAAACTGAGGAATATTAACTTTTTAAGAGTTTATTTCAGCAAAATACGATTTGAATCAAGCAGTGCCAAATGTGAAGAGCACTGCACCAAACAGACCTGGGGAAAGACACGGAGGAAGCAAAGGCAGGGCACTGTTTGATAGGTTACAGCTTAAGTGCTTGGAAAAGGCTAGTTGGTTGTTTGTGATTGGTTGCCTGTAGGTTTTTAATTTTAACTTTGAGGCATTTACAAGTTTGGGGGTGCTTATGCAAACAGCTAATGTATTAAGGTCACCTCAGTCTAATGACCTCCTTGTTTAATTAAACCCACCTAGATGGCTTACTACCCACTCCAGTGTTCTTGTCTGGAGAATCCCAGGGATGGGGGAGCCTGGTGGGCTTCTGTCTATGGGGTCACACAGAGTCGGACACGACTGAAGTGACGCAGCAGCAGCAGATGGCTTACTGGTAAAGAATCCACCTGCCAATACAGGAAACACAAGAGATGTGGGTTTGATCCCTGGGTTGGCGAGATCCCCTGGAGGAGGAGATGACAACCTACTCCAGTATTCTTGCCTGGGAAATCCCACGGACAGAGGAGTCTGGTGGGCTACAGTCCATGGGGTCACAAAGAGTCAGACATGAGTGAGCACACATACATGTAATGAAAGCTGTCTTGGCGCTTGTATGGCTGACTGCTGTGCTGACAATCCAGGCCTTAGGAAGAGTGTCTCTGATTCTTCTACATGTGCAGCTTCAAGAGCAGCAGTCCAAGTGTTTGTACCTTTTAGTTTCACTTTGAATCGCATTTATTAGCTCACAATAAACGACGATGGGCATTAAGAACCCGACTGCCAACACAGGAGACACAGGTTTGATTCCTGGCCCCAGGAGATCCCATATGCCAAGGAGCAACTAAGCCCGCGGGTCACAACTACTGAGCCTACATGCTGCAACTCCTGAAGCCTGTGCACCCTAGAGCCTGTGCTCTGCAAGAGAAGCCACAGCAATGAGAAGATCACGCGCCAAAACTGCAAAGTAGCCCCCTGCTTGCCACAACTAGAGAAAAATCCACATAGTCAGAAATAAATATTTTTTAAAAATGATTTCAGATAACTTTTTTTTTCATCTTTCTTAATTCTCAACCCCTGTTTCACTTTTTTTTCCTTTTTTTAAATATTTTTCTTCTTGCTAGCTAGGAAATAAGCATTCAGTTGATCATGAAGAATATCCTAGTTATATTACAAAATAAATTCAGGTGTTTAAATTTCTTCACCTAACAAGAATGATGTTTGCTGATTCCTTGAAGAATATCTAAGATATATGCTGCATAAAAAAGAGAAGCAATAATTTCCTATCATAATAAAAGCAGGGTGGCTTTCTAGATAATATTAATAAAGCATTGTATAATTATTTTCTCACATGTTACAAGTTTAATATGTACGATAATTATATCACAAGAAATTGAGTTGATAAGTCATCCCTGTGATAATTTTTACCACTGAAGATACATATTAATTCAAATAAGGCATATTAATCGCTTTATGGTAAGAAAAAAATCTATAGCTTGGTAGCTATGCCTAGGTACAATGCGGTTAGTTGTTTAGAAAAGTGCAAAATTATACATCTGACCTCTCTGATTCATCATGGATCAACTTACATTTTTTACTTTATAATGACATGAAAATGATATGCTTTGCATTTTGAATTTTCATCTTCCCCTGAGCTAGTGTGATGCAGTTAATAATACTCTCTCTAATGGTGGGTAGTGGCAGCCACAGCTCCCAGCCAGCCAGGTGACCATAAGAGTGACCGACCAATATTTTTAAAACTGTTTTCTACCCATATATGGACCCTGTTTTGCACATAAGTACTCTAGAAATGACATGAGATACTTAACGTGCATGCGTGCTCAGTTGCTCAATCATGTCCTCCTCTTTGGGGACCCCATGGACTGTAGCCCTCCAGACTTCTCTGTTCATGGGATTATCCCAGCAACAATACTGGAGTGGGTTGCTATTTCCTGCTCCAGAGATACTCAGCACTTCAGTATACAATAGGCTTTGTGATAGATGATTTTACCCAACTGTAGGCTAACCTAAGTGTTCTGAGAATGCTTAAGATCAGCTAGGCTAAGTATGATGTTGCTAGTTTAAATGTATTAAATGCATTTCAGACTTAATGATATTTTCACCTCCAGTGAATTAATTGGGACATAACCCAATTATAAATGGAGGAAGAATTGTTGTAAAATAAAGAAAACCTTATGACTTCCTTGGTGGCCCAGTGGTTAAAAACTCTGCTTTTCAATGCAGGAGGTGTGGATCTGATACCTGATGGGGAGACTAAGTTCCCTAGTGTTGCAGGGTGAGGCCTAAATCTTTAAAAGAAAGAAAGAAAGAAAACTAAACCTCATTAAGCCTTCCCCTGTGCAAGGGGAAGGCTCTCACATGAACCACTCATGCAGCCGGCATAAATAGGAAGAGAAGAAAGAGGAGAACTATGTAGGCAGGGGAAACACTAATAACATTGGATTTTCACCTCCTGCTTTGAAGAAAAAGAAAGACCCTCCCTCTGCCAGCAGCAATGTTCCCCCTCCATGTACAACAAATTAGAAGCTGCCTTAGACTTGAATTCTTGTTCTCCCATGAACTTTTGTTCATGGGACAAAAGTGAACAATCTAATTTCTTCCCGACACCTAGTAAAGGTCTTTCCCCTTTGTTCCCCAGATTTGCCTGTGAGTCGCCATAGCTTGCCTGTCCTGAATTGCAATTCTCTGCTGTTCCTGGATAAACCTATAACTGGTAAAATAACCAGCTGTCTTATTTTTAATGTTGATATTACATAAAATACATATTTTAACATTCTGTATTGGTTGAAATTACTCACGTCAATGTTTCTTTGCTGCCCATCTTCTTCTGCCTGACATTATTCATCCTTCCCCTCACAGCTGGCTTTCCTCCTCCTGCCAGATATCTTTCTGAGTAAAGATGCTAAGCGCTTTACTTCCTCATGTCCTTCCCTCTGTTCAATAAAATAACCTGGCATCCAGAACCCAATAAGATGGTTATTTTGAGACATTGGTCTACCATCTTCTCCATCTGTTCACTTTCAGAATATCGTTGCTATTTCTTTCCTCAACACCTCATATCCAACTTATTGGCCTGTCATGTGGCAAGAAGAGTGAACATGGACTCAGTAAGAGAAGACAGAGTTTTAAATTTTTTGCTTGGTCTTGGGGTCAGATCATTTCAGTCTAGATTCCACCTGTGGCTTTCCTGCATTCTGAACTGATATCTTAATCATAGATATAGTTTATGGTCTGTATCTATATAGAAGATTGTTGTTCTTTTTTTATGTTGATAATTTTTTTGCTGTTTTTAAAGACTGATTCTTATACTATGTACCTAAAATGTATAAAAGTGTTTTAAAAATGGGTGCAGTTTTTCTTCTTTATTAAGATGTATAGTATCTGTCAATTCAAATCAAAGGATGCATTCTATGTCTATTGGCAAGTCAACTTGGACTCTTTTGAGTGACTTGACTGTCTTATTCTGATTTGTTGTTGTTGCCCAGTCACTGTCATGTCTGATTCTTTGTGACCCCCATGGACTGCAGCACTCCAGGCTTTCCTGTCCTTCACCACCTCCTGGAACTTGCTAAAACTCATGTCCATTGAGTTGGTGATGTCATCCAAACATCTCATCCTCTGTTGTTCCCTTCTCCTCCTGCCTTCTATCTTTCCCAGCATCAGAGTCTTTTCTAATTCTGATTAACAGTACTATTAAGTCTGTTTAGCCTCTGAACAATAAAACAGGAGAAGACCACTCATTTATATGATTAACAGGTAAAGGGACACAACATTTATGAAGCATCTATTCAAACAGGCATTGTGCAATAAGGGCATATAAGTTGTTTAAAAAGCCAATACTACTCAAAAGACACATAAAACTATAGAGTAATACATAAATAACTATAATATACTAAGAAGCAGCAGAACACGGGGTAAGTATAAGGGATTTTAGGCAGAAAAATCTAAGCACAAGTCCCAACTATGTCATTTACTAGCTGTGAGACTTGGGTAGGTTACAAAGCTTTGGAAATTCTCACTTTTCCTATCTACCATATGAACTTTAGCAGTAACTTCCTGATATTCCATAATTTTGGCTATTAATATAAAGTGCCAATGAAAGGAGACTGTCATGGAAATTTTATGAACATGCAAAATACAAATGTATAGAAATAGTCAAAATTTGAGAAGAAATTGAAATAAATGTTTAAAACAATCTAGAGCTGTTACAAAGACTGAAAAATCTTGATGAATAAATATAAAACTAAGCTATATACTTTTTAGTTAAAATTTATAAAGAAAATATGCCTAAAAGTGGACAATCAGGGAAATATTAAAATATCTTGATGGTGAAAAAGAGGGGNGATGAATAAATATAAAACTAAGCTATATACTTTTTAGTTAAAATTTATAAAGAAAATATGCCTAAAAGTGGACAATCAGGGAAATATTAAAATATCTTGATGGTGAAAAAGAGGGGGTTGTTATCACACATTATTTCTCAAAGTGAATAAGATTAATGAATATTTTTGTTATTATTCATGTATGTATTATATGAAACATGTAATGTTTAATAGCAGCAAATTCTAATTTTGAAAATAATATGGTTAGTAAAAGATGAGGATGAATTTCACAATGGCAATGAAGAGTCTCAAAACCAGGTAGTAACTGTGGTAGAGAGAGATATATCACGGTAAGCTTTAAGTGTTATATTATTAACTCACAGTTGAATATTTTTTTTTTTTAACTATTGTATGTATCTGTGAGTATCCCTGGAAAGTGAGGCTTATATAGGGTAAGTGAGGAACTTGGATTTTTCTCCTTATGTTCAACAAGACTCACTCTGCACAAAAAAAACAAAAAACAATACATTGAATAAACCCAGGAAGATAAATAAACCCAGGAAAGTCTTCTAAGCTAGGGCTAATTGCTTAACATTTTTCCCTATTCTGTTTAGATGTACTGAATAATTCTATATGTTCATTGCCAAGCTAAATAAACATTATTTAATTAACAGAAGTATTGATCTGATCACTGAAATGTAATCTATTGACCTTCCTTTTATGGCAATATGTATGGTTTCTAAATGAAGTTTAGGAAAACTGCCTATATATATAACAAAAGAGTATGAAAATTCACAGGCAAGGCAATGAAATTTACTCTTTATAAATGATTTTTAAAACTTTCTTAATGAACTGAAATAAATGACTCAGGTTAAAATACAAGTTGATACAAGACCAAGATTGCACGTCCAATAGAGTCTTAACATGGCTAACCAACATTAATGAATAAGACAGAAACGAACTTCACCAAAATGTTATTTGGTGTCTTAGTCTATTTCTAATTGATAATATTTCATCATTATTAATATTAGTGTCATTGTGTATATTTTCAAAAGTGCTAATGATATTTAAATATTATAAGCAAAAATCCATAAAATGAAATAAGCCATAGCTATTTTAAAGAAAAATGTTGACTTGTAAGCCNGAGAAAAATTACACTATGATTTAAATTCTAGTTGCCAATGAATTCATTGGGAAAAGCCAGAAACACATTGAGCTACTAGATTTTAACACTTCTTTTCTTAAGAAACCAGAGAAACTTAAATTTTAAAATGTAACCAAGGTGTAACATCTATCTGTTTTATGCAAAAGGGAGTAAATAAACAAATGTGGCATATAGATTTTTACTTCATAAATCTTATTAGGGTGTCTGAGAGTAATGTATGTATGATCCCATTAATGAAACCTCAAATATTATTCACTACCCTTCAGAAGAAACCAAGTGAAGGCTATCTTTATATGTTGATCTGAGATAGACGAAAAGTCCTGATGAGTATAACTATAATATGTTGTTTTGATTAACAGGGGAAAAAAATCATTGAAAAATTCCAGGAAAAAAAATCAAACAATTCAAACAATTTTTCAAATAATAAAGGACTAACTACTGATACAATAATATTATGAATCATAAATGACCTAGGGACAGGTCAGGTGGAAAAGAGATTCAAGGAGGGGACATATGTACACATATAGCTGGTTCAATTTTGTTGTATAGTAGAAACAGACTCAAGATTGTAAAGCAAATGTACTCCAATAAAAAAAGAAAAAAGGCACAATGATTAATCATACAAATTTTTCATAAAACTGATAACTATTATAATAACCACATTATCAGTTCAGTTCGGTTGCTCAGTCATGTCCGACTCTTTGTGACCCCATGGACTGCAGCACGCCAGGCCTCCCCGTTCATCACCAATTCCCAGAGTGTACTCAAACTCCTGTCCACTGAGTAGGTGATGCCATCCAACCATCTCATTCTCTGTCATCCCCTTCTCCTCCTGCCTTCAATCTTTCCCAGCATCAGGGTCTTTTCCAAGGAGTCAGTTCTTTGCATCAGATGGCCAAAGTTTTGGAGTTTCAGCTTCAGCATCGGTCCTTCCAATGAATAGTCAGGACTATTTTCCTTCAGGATGGACTGGTTGGATCTCCTTGCAGGCCAAGGGACCCTCAAGAGTCTTCTCCAAGAGCACAGTTCAAAAGCATCAATTCTTCAGAGCTCAACTTTCTTTATACTCCAACACTCACATCCATACACGAACACTGGAAAAACCATAGCTTTGACTAGACGAAACTTTGTTGACAAAGTAAGGTCTCTGCTTTTTAATATGCTGCCTAGGTTGGTCATAAGTTTTCTTCCAAGAGTAAGCATCTTTTAATTTCATAGCTGCAGTCACCATCTGCATCTGCATTATAACTATTAACCTATTTAATCATTAGACCAGTCCTAGGAAGTAGGTTTATTATCATTCTCAATTACGGATGAGGGGCTTGAAGCTTGGCAAAGTTAAGAAAGTCAGCTGAGTAATATTCCATTGCATATACGTACCACATCTTTATCCATTCATCTGTTGACAGACATCTAGATTGCTTCCATGTCCTAGCTGTTGCAACTAGTGCTGCAATGAACATTGGGGTACACATGACTTTTATAATTATGGTTTCCTCAGGGTAAATGCCCAGTTGTGGGACTGCTGGGTCATATGGTAGCTTTACTCCTAGGTTTTAAAGGAGTCTCTATATTGTTCTCTATAGTGGCTATATCACTATGGCAGAAACCAACACAACATTATAAAGCAATTTTCTTCCAATTGAAAAAAAAAGAAACCTGGTCAAGTGGTGTAGCCAGAATTCACAGCCAGCAGTCCAGCTGCAGACTACCAAGTCAGAGGTTTACTGTGTATCTCCACTGCATAGCACACCAGATCCTGGGGTATCTTCCACAACATGACCCACCATGCATAAACAGAAGAACAGGCTGTGAGAGGACACATTCAAACCAGGGAAGCAAGAAAAGGACGCTGACTGCTTCTGTGGCGAGTTCGCTCAGAACCAGCCCTTTTGGACACATAGGAGTATGCTAAGGAAAGACCTTCACTCTGTCTTGGTCTATTCAAACTGCTATAACGAAATACTACGGACTACATAGTTTAGAAACAACAGAAAATTATTCATCTCAATTCTGGAGGCTGGAAGTCCAAGATAAGGGTGCCAGTATGGTAGGGTCCTGGTGAGAGCCCTCTGCTGGAGGGCAGATGGCCAGCTTCTCACTGTGTCCTCACAGGGCGGGAGGAGTGTGGGAGCCCCATGGGGTTTACTGTATAAGGGCACTAATTCCACCTGTGAGGGTTCCACTCCTATCACCCATTACCTCCCAAAGGCTCCCTCTCCAAACACCATCCCTGTGTGTGTGTGTGAGGATTTCAACATGTGAATGCTGGGCAGAAGAGGGACATCAGTACTCAGATCACTTCCCTCTCTATTGCTTTATAGCCTGAGAACAACTTTAACAGCAAAATAGTAGGCCAAGTGCTACTGGGTTTGAATAATAACTGCTGTTGCTAAGTCGCTTCAGTCATGTCCACCTCTTTGCAACCCCCTGGACTGCAGCCTACCAGGTTCCTCCGTCCATGGGATTCTCCAGGCGAGAGTACTAGAGTGGGCTGTCATTGCCTTCTCCATTGAATAATTCTCTGAGAAAACCAGTTGCCTAACAGATGAAAATATGAAGCTCGTGGAAAACTGGAATTCCATTTTAGAAAGTGAAAAGAAATTTCTGCTCTTATAGAAAGTTAAGCTTGATACAGAGCTTCCCTCTGATAGAATGGGATTGCCTCCCTGACCCCGCAAGTAACTCATTGTGCTGCAACACAGATTAAATGTAAAGGTCACTTTGTTTTTTTTAACACTCTTGCCTTGAATCACAAACCACTACCCCTTAAAGGCTTTCATATCATTGTGACACTTTCCTTCTATAATGTTTAATGTTAGCTTACAAATATTTGTTCAGCAGCTATTTTATTTCATTTCTGTTGTATTAAAGGGTAGATTAAATTGACTGATGTCAGAGTCTGGTGTCGAATACAGTGTGATGACTGAATTTCTTTTGTTGCACTGACAGATAAAACTGTCCTATGCTCAAAGATCATTTCATCCTGTATAGATTTGTTTTTCCATTGAAACACATGCTTGTGATATGACAACTCATTTTCTGTATGGGTCAAATCAATCTGGATCTACTGTCAATAGTATTCTGAATTACCAACAGACTTTACATTTTTGTTCAACCAATAGATATTACAGAAGCATGGGCTATAGTACAAAAGACATATTTTCAAAATCTAGACTTTATGCATTTAGGAGTAAGGATACAGCCCAAGGATTTGAGATGATGAAGGAGGAAGATTCTGAACTCAACTCTTCCCATGGGCACAAAAAATCTACAACTAGAAAGAGAATAATTTATTCTGAAATTATGAAAAATAGAGGAATAGTCTCCACCAAAAAAGGGGTAAAGAACAGCATCAAGATGAATAGGAGACACAAATATAATCTTATAAGGACAAACCCACACCCCAGCACTGGTGACCCGTAATTGGGAAGGATCACAAAGGTACAGTTATTTTTTCCTGAGGAAAAAGTGACTTGGGCTCCCTGTTCATGCACCATAGCCCTTAGACCCCAAAGAGGAGAGGTAAGCCCCCAAACACCTGGCTCACCTCAAGACATAAGAAAAAGCTCAAGCATACAATCTAACCTTATATCTAAAGAAACTAGGAAAAGAACAAAGTCCAAAATTAACAGATGGAAATAAATATGAGAGCAGAAATAAATGTAGACAAAAAAATTCAATGAAATTATCCAATATGGGCAAACTTACAAGGTAAGTGAAATGAGTCAAATGGAGAAAACTAAACACTGTGCTACTTCAAACAAACAAATGAACAAAATGGACAAAGTAAAATCAAAGATAAACTAGAAGGGATTGTGTTCAGGTGAGACAAAATGCAAGGAAGGAGTCAATGTAATGGTGATGTGTGTTAATAAGACACGTGGAGGTGATAACTCCGTAGTGTTCAGAGATGTTGATTCATGATATTGTATACCTGAAATGTATATAATAATAATATACTGACAGAATTGGAAGCAATAAGTGTAAAGAAGCAATCAAGAGGTACTGTTTTCCTTATCTAGAGTAGCTAAGATTTTAAAAATTGATTTATCAAGAAATGTAGATTTGGGTATCATATTTAAAGTCTTAATGACAAGTAGTAAAAGGATTTGCATGAATTATTTGATACTGAGATGAAGGGAGTTGAGATGTGAGAAAAATTTTCATTTTTCAGAGGAGACTCAGAAGAATCTAAAAATTGTAATAGAAGGATAAGCTTGATAATTCCTTTTATGGTAGTACAAGATGAACAAAACAAAAATGGATAAAAATAAATGTATTGAGTTGAACTATAGATTTAAGATAAGGCAATATACTTTTTAACTAAATATTTAAACTTTTATACAGTTTTTCTTAATTTTGCATACATTAATTTCTTTTTAGTTTAGTCACTTCATAATGAAGTGTTAAATCAGGTTACTGGACCCAATTTCCAATGTGAGGGAATAGTTCCCCTGACACCAACAAACCAGACTTAGAACCCTGACTCAGTTCTGACTCTATGTGGTAACAGTATCAGATTCCACAGGTTACAGATTCATTCCTTCAGAACTGCCCTTCTCACATTTCAGACACTGGCAACAAGCCTGAGCTGTTATGTGTACTTCTGACTGATAGGCTATTTATTAGACGTTCTGAATGGTTCTATGAAGACCTACAAGACCTTTTAGAACTAACACCCAAAAAAGATGTCCTTTTCATTATAGGGGACTGGAATGCAAAAGTAGGAAGTCAAGAAACTCCTGGAGTAACAGGCAAATTTGGCCTTGGAATGTGGAATGAAGCAGGGCAAAGGCTAATAGAGTTTTGCCAAGAAAATGCACTGGTCATAGCAAACACCCTCTTCCAACAACACAAGAGAAGACTTTACACATGGACATCACCAGATGGTCAACACCGAAATCAGACTGATTATATTGGTTCAGCCAAAGATGGAGAAGCTCTATACAGTCAACAAAAACAAGACCAGGAGCTGACTGTGGCTCAGATCATGAACTCCTTATTACCAAATGCAGACTTAAATTGAAGAAAGTAGGGAAAACTGCTAGACCATTCAGGTGTGACCTAAATCAAATCCCTTATGATTATACAGTGGAAGTGAGAAATAGATTTAATGGCCTAGATCTGATAGATAGAGTGCCTCATGAACTATGGAATGAGGTTAGTGAATTGTACAGGAGACAGGGATCAAGACCATCCCCATGGAAAAGAAATGCAAAAAAGCAAAATGGCTGCCTGGGGAGGCCTTACAAATAGAGAAGCAAAAAGCAAAGGAGAAAAGGAAAAATATAAGCATCTGAATGCAGAGTTCCAAAGAATAGCAAGAAGAGATAAGAAGCCTTCTTCAGCAATCAATGCAAAGAAATAGAGGAAAACAACAGAATGGGAAAGACTAGAGATCTCATCAAGAAAATTAGAGATACAAAGGGAAGATTTCACGCAAGGATGGGCTCAATAAAGGACAGAAATGGTATGGACCTAACAGAAGCAGAAGATATTAAGAAGAGGTGGCAAGAATACACAGAAAAACTGTACAAAAAAGATCTTCATGACCCGGATAATCATGATGGTGTGATCACTCATCTAGAGCCAGACATCCTGGAATGTGAACTCAAGTGGGCCTTAGAAAGCATCACTATGAACAAAGCTAGTGGAGGTGACGGCATTCCAGTTGAGCTATTTCAAATCCTG
>SJYQ01001932.1:42511-120341 GCA_006410935.1 Redunca redunca
AAAAGCAGAGACATTACTTTGCTGACTAAGGTCCATCTAGTCAAGGCTATGGTTTTTCCAGTAGTCATGTATGGATGTGAGAGTTGGACTGTGAAGAAGGCTGAACGCCGAAGAATTGATGCTTTTGAACTGTGGTGTTGGAGAAGACTCTTGAGAGTCTCTTGGACTGCAAGGAGATCCAACCAGTCCATTCTGAAAGAGACCAGCCCTGGGATTTCTTTGGAAGGAATGATGCTAAAGCTGAAACTCCAGTACTTTGGCCACCTCATGAGAAGAGTGGACTCACTGGAAAAGATCTGATGCTGGGAGGGATTGGGGGCAGGAGGAGAAGGGGACGACCCAGGATGAGATGGCTGGATGACATCACTAACTCAATGGATGTGAGTCTGAGTGAACTCCGGGGGTTGGTGATGGACAGGGAGGCCTGGTGTGCTGCGATTCATGGGGTCGCAAAGAGTTGGACATGACTGAGCAACTAAACTGAACTGAAGGTCTCCTCTTTGGGTTTCATTAATTTGGATAGATGAGAGTGAAAAAGCGGGCTTAAAATTCAACATTCAAAAAACTTAAATCATGGCATCCAGTCCCGTCACTTTGTGGCAAACAGATAGGGATAAAAGGGTTAACTGGCAGATTTCATATTATTGGGCTCTAAAATCACTATGGATGGTGATTGCAGCCAGTAAATTAAAACACACTTGCTCCTTGGAAGAAAAGCTATGACAATCCTGATGCTGAAACTGAATCTCCAATACTTTGGCCACTTGATGCAAAGGGCCAACTCACTGGAAAAGACCCTGATGTTGGGAAGATTGAAGGCAGGAAGAGAAGGGGACGACAGAGGATGAGATCGTTGAATGATATCACTGACTCAATGGATATGAGTTTGAGCAAACTCTGGGAGACAGTGAAGGACAGGGAAGCCTGGCATGCTGCAATCCATGGGATCACAAGGAGTCATACACAAGTTAGTGACTGAACAACAGCAATTTGCAACTGACAAGTCAGAGAAACATTTCACTTACTAAACACCCATTTATATAAAAGTATATAACTCAGGAACAGTTGATGGAAAAAAATGCACAGGGAATAAAGTATGGAAAGTGAAGAACATTCATGCCATCCAGGTGTGCCACTCTTCCAACATCTCCACATGACCAACCAGGAAGCTCTCCAAACCCTGTCTTTTTTAGTTTTTATGCAGATTTTATTACATAGATATGATTGATTAATTCATTGGCCATTGGTAATTGATTCAACCTCCTGCCGCCCTCCCCATCTCAGAATACAGGGGATATGATTGAAAGATAATTAATTAGTTAATTAATTACCTATTTGGTTCTGCTGGCAAACAACTTCATCTTTAGTTGGGATCCAAAAGTTACTTCATTAACATAACATCAGTTCAATTCAGTCACTCAATAATGTCCGGCTCTTTGAGACCCCATGGACTGAAGCACACCAGGCTTCCCTGTCCTTCACCATCTCCCGGAGCTTGCTCAAACTCATGTGCATTGAGTAGGTGATGCCATCAAACCATCTCATCCTCTGTCATCCCCTTCTCCTCCTGCCCTCAATATTTCCCAGCATCAGGGTCTTTTCCAAGGAGTCAGTTCATAGCATCAGGTGGCCAAAGTATTGGAGTTTCACCTTCAGCATCAGTCCTTCCAATGAATATTCAGGACTGATTTTCTTAAGGATGGACTGGTTAGATCTCCTTGCTGTCCAAGGGACCGTCAAGAATCTTTTCCAACACCACAGTTCAAAAGCATCAGCTTTCTTTATAGTCCAACTCTCATGTCCATACATGACTATCAGAGAGACCATTGCTTTGACTAGATGGACCTTTGTTGGCAAAATAATGTCTTGGCTTTTTAATATGTTGTCTAGTTTGGTCATAGATTTTCTTCCAAGGAACAAGCGTCTTTTAGTTTCATGGCTGCAGTCACCATCTGCAGTGATTTTGGAGCCCCCCAAAAATAAAGTCTGTCACCAAAACCAATACAGTAATGTAAAGTAAACCAAAGTAAAACTAAAAATTATAAAAAATAAATAAATAAATAAATTCTGTCACAATGGAAACAGTGACAGTGATAGTAACATAACGTAGGTGCCAGAAACAGGGACAAGAAACAGGTGTGCACTTATTATAAATCATAATATTAAAAAGCCATTCTAAGAAAATAAATTAAAACATACTAGAATTTTTTTAAGCAAAAGTTCTTTAGCAACAACTGTATTACAAAATGGAATCTGGTGTCAGATATATTTCAGTTTTTACTGTGTTAATTCCAAACTTGAAATTTTTTCTGATGTCCCCAAATAAATGCAGGAAAAGGAATATACATATACATACATACATATATACACACACATATACGTATATGTGTGTATATGTGTGTGTGTTACTTGCTTAGTTGTGTCTGACTCTGTGATCCCATGGACTATAGCCTTCCAGGCTCCTCTGTCCATAGAGCTCTCTAAGCAAGAATACTGGAGTGGGTAGCCATTCCCTTTTCCAAGGGATCATCCCAACCCAGGGATTGAATCCACGTCTCCTACATGGCAGGCATATTCTTTACCATCTGACCAACCAGGAAAGCCCCATATATATGTGTTTGTGTGTCTGTGTATATATATAGATATACACATATATATACACATATGTGTGTGTGTGTATATATGTATGTGTTTGTATATCCTAAAATACAACACCATACTCTCCAATGAGTAACTAAAATCTGCCATTTGGATTTCACTTTGAATAATTATTATGTGTTTATAAAATAGGAGACATTGAAAAAATTATATTCTAAAACTGGTGACATAAGCTTAAAGACATACATGTGTACTTATACTAATGTGCTTTTGAATAAGAATGTCTTCCTTTTCATATAAGAAATAGACTCTTACACTATTCCAGACAGCAGATTATTTTTGTTTCTTACATTTAATTTCTTTGTTGGTGTTGTCCTCTGACACCTGTTCACTGAAATACAAAATAACTATCATTTATGAGGTTCCATATTCAAGAATGGCACCCCACTCCAGTACTCCTGCCTGGAAAATCCCATGGATGGAGGAGCCTGGTAGGCTGTAGTCCATGGGGTCACTAAGAGTCTGACACGACTTAGCGACTTCACCTTCACTTTTCACTTTCATGCATTGGAGAAGGAAATGGCAACACACTCCAGTGTTCTTGCCTGGAGAATCCCAGGGATGGGGGAGCCTGGTGGGCTGCCGTCTATGGGGTCGCACAGAGTCAGACACAACTGAAGTGACTTAGCAGCAGCAGCAGCATAGTCAAGATGAAATGTTGTTTTGCTTTTCATTAGAAATTTCCATAAAAGTGTCTCTTAAGACAATTAATAGGCTTTCGCAATGTGATACTGTCCATTTAGGTTCAGAATTTATTTTTAACAGCTTTTTTTCAACTGTAATGTCTAATTTATAAATAAACTATTTTTATGAGCTTTCATTAAAACAGTAATAATCATCCTAAATAGAATAAAAATTTATAAAATTTGAGAGACATTAACTGTATAGAATGCTGAGTTTCCCTTCCCTCTTAGGTTTTTGGGCCTAATAACTAAATTGACCTAAAACAGATTAACAGGAAAAAAAATTTAATTTTTCAGGAATAGGAGCTCATAAAGTATGAAACAGGATTGACCAGAGCGGGCAGATGTTATTCCTCTTGCTAAGTCACTTCAGTCATGTCCAACTCTTTGTGACCCCATGGGCTGTAGTCCACCAGGATCTTCTGTCCGTGGGGATTCTCCAGGCAGGAATACTGGAGTGGGTGGCCATTTCCTTCTCCATTTATACCTTTTCGACATGTAAAAAATACATTTGTAAAAAAATGACAAAATGGGACATCCCCAGCGGTCCACAGGTTAAGAATCCACCTGCCAATGCAGGGGAGAAAGGTTCAGTCCTTAGTCCAAGAGATCCCAGATGCTTGTGGACAACTAAGCCCCATGCACCACAACTACTGACCCTGCGCTCTAGAGCCTGTGCTGTGCAACAAGGGTAGCCACCCTACCAGAAGCCCACACATCGCAACTGGAGGGCAGCCCCCGCTCGCCCCAACTACAGAGAGCACATCCACAGCACCGAAGACCCAGTGCAGCCAAAGGGACAATTAAGTAAAGAAGAGTTGACAAAAAAGGGGTTTGGATATGGGATGAGAGATGATTAGTGAAGAAGTAACAAGATGTGTCCATTCAGCTTCCTTACCCCTGAGTTTCCTATCTCCATCCACAGGAGGATGTCATTTATCCTCCTGGGGCAGGCAGGGTAGCTTCATGTGGGAGACTGATGTCCTGCTTTCAGGGGGAAAAAGAAGGATCAGGGTGTCTTCATGTACTTGTTGTTACTTAAGTACCTTTAATTCAAAGTGATCAATACTTCAAGGTAGCATATTTTGGGGTGGTATATTTTGCTCTCCTTCAAAAAGGACGACAGCATTTAGGGATTTTAGAAGCACAATAATTTACTCAAGCTGTCAGCCTTCACCTTTCACAGAGTGGTTCCAGAGCGACAACTGGTAAAAAAAAACTGACAGCATAGACCTGAGTGCCTCCTCTCCAAATGACACTTTGTGGTATCAAGAATTGCCATTTTTTCCACATTCTTTACTATTTATTTGGCAAAGGAACACTATTATCTTTGCATGTTTTCTCTCGTTGCTTCTGCACATTTAAGGCCACACTGAAATAGATAACTGCACATTATCTCAGTTCTTTTGGGAAAATGCTAACGAATTCTAGTAATTCTTCAGGTTTTGCAGGCATATTGGGAAAAAGCTAAACTGTTATTTAATTAAAAATATAAAAAAAATCTTGTTAAGGATTACATGGGAAATAAACAAAACTATTTATATAAAATAATAACTGCTCTAACAACATTAAATAGTATCTTAATCTTTGACATCTTCCCATCCAAATTTTGCCCAATCTTTCTAACTAACACAGTCTTTCTAACTTGGCATTTTCTCTCCATTTACCTGTCCTGGCTTTACCTTTCTTTTTCCTCTGCTTTGTTCTTCCTATTTCAAATCACCTACCTTTCATCACAATCCAACTTTCTTTAATCCTATGTAAAGAAGGAGAGTGCAAACCCTCTCTCAAAGCTACAATCGAACTCATGTTTTAATATATAAACTGTGATAAACTTTTGCTGTGGAAGTCATAGAATTAAGAAACTGATGCCAATAAAATATATTAACCCCCACTTCAACTGTGCTTCAGTCTCATATGGCATTCCTTTTTTTTTTTCTTTTTTAGCTATGATCATTTCATGACTTCAATATATTTTCCAATCCTTATCAGGTTAATGAAGTTTCATACTCAATGACCATAACTCTTACTCCCAACAAATAATATTGCTCTTTGTATTTGTTCCATTTAGAAAATTAAAAACATCTACTATACAATGTATCTATTTATATTTCTATACCCAAGTTTGTCTTCTGAAGCATCCCTGGATTAGTTTTGCTTATACATTTATCCTTCATTCTATTGAGAGAAAACAAAATATGTCATCCCCAAACATATCACTTTGGCATATTAGTAATTTTGAATTTAAGTTACTTAATAAATAGCCAATGCAAAAAGGATCTTCTGACTCTTCCTTGTGCCTCTGAAAGCAGGAAATAAATTGCCCATGTTAAGGGTAACTTCCTTGATCCTGGAGAGTAGAAGGCATCCTTATCACAAGAAGCTGTGAATTCAGGGCCATGAAAGCTGCATAAACAAATCAGGTTACTTCTTCACTAATTTACTACTCCCAGTCCAAATGCCTTTGTCCTGTCAATTCTTGACACCTTTATTATTTTGTTATCTAAAGGCATAAAAGCTGCCTTCTTTAGTCATTTCTTTGAGTCTCCTATTTTATGAGCTCCCATTTATACACAATTAGACTTGTTTTTCTTCTCTTAATTTCTCCTATGTCAATTTACTTATTAGGGCAGGAAAACAACCTAAAAAAGAAGAAGGGAAAGTATTTTTCTCCCAAGAACTATCTTTTTTCTTCTCTTACAGATTCCTAGTCTATCAAATAGCCTTTCTGTATCATGGAATTTTAAACTTTTAATTTATTTCCCTGTTTTTTTCCCCTAATGCCTGCAAGTATATAACCTCATCTTTCTATATTAGAAATAAATAAGCACAAAAAACACAATGCAAAATTAATATATGTTGACCTCATTCACTATGTCTCCTATAACATCCTCATTCAAACAGATATGGTATATAATTTCCCCTTACTCTTGTCTAAAGTATCTTGCCACCATGATTCTGCTCCACTTGCCGCTACAGAACTCAACGATGAATGCAACGAGTCTTCCTAAAATGCAAACCTTCTGCTGCATGTGACTGTGTTGTGAAATGTTTTGCTTGTTTTATCTTAACACTTATTATCCCTTTAGCTTTCCTGATCTAAGAGAGGAACACTGTCTCTACTTTTCTTTGGACTCTTTGGCTATTCTTGCCTCATTCCATGACCTCGTCCATCCCTTAAACATTTGCTGACCTCCAGGATTAATTTTTCTCTTCCCTTGGTCTTACAGTGTTAAGCAATCTCTCTGCTTGATCTCAACCATTTTCATGCCTTAGGAAATGTTGAAGAGTCATTTTAACTGCAAATCTCATAAACTAGTTCTAAATCTAAATCAAAGTCTGTGTCAACTGTTTTACATTGAAGAAGTTGCAGTGCCTTGGGACCAAAACATCCATTTGAGAACAAAGAGATTAATTGTGACAGGCAGTACCTTCCTCCTAGAATAAACACCCTGCATAACCATGGTGAGTTTGGGTGGAACTTATAATTCACATAATTATGTTTTATATGGGAAAAGGGAGATTATTCTGGGTGGGTCTGGCCTAATCAGGTAAGCTTCTCACAGAGAAAAAATCAGGTAGGCTACTCCTACTGCAAGGAGATCAAACCAGTCGATCCTAAAGGAAATCAGTCGTGAATATTCATTGAAAGGAGTGATGCTAAAGCTGAAGCTCTAATACTTTGGCCACCTGATGTGAAAAGCCAACTCATTAGAAAAGACCCTGATGCTGGAAAAGACTGAAGGTAGGAGGAGAAGGGGATGACAACGGATGAGGTGGTTGGATGGCATCACCAACTCAATGGACATGAGTTTAAGCAAGCTCCAGGAGATGGTGAAGGACAGGGAAGCCTCATATGCTGAAGTCCATGGGTTTGCAAAGAGTCAGACACGACTAAGCAATTGACCAACAAGAACTTCCCTGAAGAATGGAACCGCTATGCTGCAAACTGTCTACGAAAGCACAGGGCAAGTAACTACAGGTACATCTAGGAGGAGTCCCTGGCTGGAACCTGGGAAGAAACTGAGAGCCTCAGTCACATAACTGCAAAAAATTGAAGTTTTCTAACCACCTAAATTTGCCAGGTATAGGACCCCAAGCCCTAGATGAGAACACAGCTTGTTCAGTGTCTTGATTGCAGTCTGAGACCTGAGGAGAGGTTCCAGCTAAGCCAGGCCCATACTCCTGGTTCCTGGAAACTGTAGGTTAATAAAGTGTGTTTATCCAAGCTCCTACACTGCTAAAATGTTATAGTTGTTTAGTTTCTAAGTCATGTCTGAACTCTTTGTTGACCCCATGAATTGTAGCGTAGCCATTTCCCTCCCCAGGGGATCTTCCTGACCTAAGGATCGAACCTACACCTCTTGCACTGGCAGATGGGTTCTTTACTACTGAGTCACCAGGAAAACCATTACAAAGCAATAAAAAAAATGAATACACCAATGAAATCGCTCTGCTCTCCTATTCCATTCAACCAGAATCCATCTCCTTCTCTAGGGCAGTCTGTCCAGTAGAATTCGCTGTTGATGGAAATGTTCTGCATGTGAGCCATCCAGGATAGTAGCAACCAAGCCACTCATGGCTACTAAGCCTTTAACATGTAGCCAGTAAGATTAAGAAACTGAATTTTAAATTTTATCTAATTTTAATGAATTAAAATGTAAATAGCCACATATGGCTAATAGCTTCTGGACAGAAGAGTTAAGCCATGGTGCTATTGTATTTATCCCCTTCCTTTCTCCACATGGTGAAAATATACACTTTTTCTATCATCACTATTAATATCAAAGAAGGGAGCTCCATTCTCAGAAACGTGGATGTCCAAAAACAGAGTTATCAGGGATGACAGCAAGAAAGGAAGGTTGACATCCCATACCTACTTCTCATAGAACAGCTCAGCTAATCTTGTCAGCCCATCTGAGTAGAGAAAATAAACAACAGAACACATGTGATGTTATAACAGACACGTCGAGCATCAGTAAAGCACAGACATTCCTGCATTTTGGCCTACCAAGAAGTTCCCTCTGGCTCCAGTGGAAGGTTGCTGTAACTCAAGTGTATGTTTGAAACCCTACACAACAGGACTTTTCAGCAAACATGCCAAGGACACGAGGCTGCAGTGTGCACCACCAGCACACACATCATCTGACACGAACACCATGCTTTTGCTCTAAATTGGATGATGGCATTCAGAGGGAACTGTTCTGGGATTGGTATCAAAGGCTTCTATTTTTTTATCTTCCCACTTTTTATTATTTTTTTTATTATTTTTTACTTTATTTTACTTTACAATACTGTATTGGTTTTGCCATACATTAACATGATTCTGCCACGGGTGTACGTGAGTTCCCAATCCTGAACCCCCCACCCTCATCCCTCCCCATACCATCCCTCTGGGTCATCCCAGTGCACCAGCCCCAAGCATCTTGTATCCTGCATCGAACCTAGACTGGCGATTTGTTTCTTACATGATATTATACATGTTTCAATGCCATTCTCTAAAATCATCCCACCCTCTCCCTCTCCCACAGAGTCCAAAAGACTGTTCTGTACATCTGTGTCTTTTAACTAGGAGGCAGAGTGTACAGAGCACAGCAAGTGCCGGAGCTGACAGCATGCAAGTGGGCACTCATGTCAGCCTGGAGAAGGCAGTGCTTCCTCTTTCATGTGGTCTGGTAGTGTTGTTGCATTTATCTGTGCTCATGACCTCATGAGGGGTCTTCCTTGGGCCTCACTCCATCACAGTCACAGAATGGCCTTGTCTGATATTGGTGTTCAGCGAAATCCTTTAGTTCCTTAGCTCACTGTATCCTAGCTGTTTCCTCAAGTTCAGCTCTCAGCTGACAACTGAGGGGCTATGCCTTTTCTTTGTCAAAGGCAATAATTTGATCAAAATAAGGCCATTTTGCATTTGTACATCACTGATTTCAGATGAACCAATAAACTATGTTCTAATAATACATATTTTAAATTTCTGCACAGGCCACTCACCCAAAATTCTGACTCATCCATACAGCTGTGTCCTTCTAACCTTCAGTCAGTCACCATACTGCCCTTTGAAATCAGCATGGCCAAAACTGTTCTCAAGATCCATGCCTCAAACCAGTTTCTTTTTCTGAATTAGCTATCTCTGCCACAATTACCCAATTCATGTTAAGCAAGAATCCCAGGCTATCAATACATTGATAATAAAATGTCCCTCAGCTAATCAAATCACTTACCAGGTTCAACCAACTCCATATCCCGTGGACTCTGGGATCTGTCACACCTCTTTAGAAGTACTCTTTATTCCAAGCTTATGAATAAGAACAACTAATATCATCAAGATATATCAGTTATTCCCAATTTGATTTACAGATTCAATGCAATTCCAAACAAAATTCAAGTAAGTAACTATGTGGATATTGATAAACTGATTTTAAAGGCTATATGTAGAGGCAAAAGACCAAGAATAGCCAACATAATATTGAAAGAGAACAAAGATAGAGGACTGATGCTACCCATCTTGAAGCTACCATCATCAAGGCAGTGTGGTGAAAGTATTGATGAAAGAACAGACATATAGCTCAATGGAATATAACTCAGTATGATGCTCAAATGATACAATTAAACTTACTTACAAAACAGAAAGAGACTTACAGACTTAGAGAATGAACTTACAGTTGCCGGTGGTGGGTAGGGAGGGAAAGTCAGGGAGTTTTGAGATGGATGTGATACATACTGCCATATTTAAAATGGAAAGACCTACTGTATAGCACATGGAACTCTGCTCAATGTTCTGTGGCAACCAGGGTGGGAGGAAAGTTTGGCAGAGAAAAATTTCAGTTCAGTTCAATCACTCAGTCATGTCTGACCCCTTGAGACCCATGAATTGCAGCATGCCAGGCCTCCCTGTCCATCACCAGCTCCTGGCATTTACTCAAACTCACGTCCATTGAGTCCGTGATGCCCTCCAACCATCTCATCCTCTGTCGTCCCCTCTTCCTCCTGCCTTCAATCTTTCCCAGCACAAGGGTCTTTTCCAGTGACTCAGTTCTTTGCATCAAGTGGCCAAATAATTGGAGTTTCAGCTTCAGCATCACTCCCTCCAATGAATATTCAGGGTTGATTTTCTTTAGGATGGACTGGTTTGATCTCATTGCTTTCTAAGGGACTCTCAAGAGTCTTCTCCAATGCTGCAGTTCTAAAGCATCAATTCTTCAATGCTCACCCTTCTTTATGGTCCAGCTCTAACATCCATACATGACTACTAGAAAAACCATAGTTTTGACTAGACAGACCTTTGTCGGCAAAGTGATGTCTGCTTTTTAATACACTGTCTATGTTGGTCATAATTTTTCTTCCAAGGAGCATGTGTCTTTTAATTTCAAGGCTACAGTCACCATCCTCAGTGATTTTGGAGCCCAAGAAAATAAAGTCTGTCACTGTTTCCTTATCTATTTACCATGAAGTGATGGGATCAGATGCCATGATCTTAATTTTTTAAATGCTTAGTTTTAAGCCAGCTTTTTCACTATCCTCTTTCACTTCCATCAAGAAGCTCTTTAGTTCCTCTTTGTTTTTTGCAATTAAATGGTGTCATCTGCATATATGATACCCCAATACAAAAAAAAAAAGTTTAAAAAATATAGTCAACTGATCACTGACAAAGGACCAAGGGCTATACAGTGGAACGAAGGTAGTTTTGTCAATAAATTGTGCTAAAACAACTGGACATCCATATGCAAAAAAAGAAAAGACTCTAGATCCTGATGTTACACTTTCAATTAACTACAAATATATAAATAGCTAACTGTAAAATGCAAACATTGGCTGACAGTCTTGGCATAACTATTTGAGAATCCATAGCCATTTAGATCATTTCCATCCAGTCTTCAGACCCTTTGCTCTTCACTCTAAGTTAGTCCTACATCACAGTCTGAAGACTTTCCCCTTTCTCTGGATCTCTTCCTATTTCTCCATCATGGACATTTTTCTAGGAACGAAACAACAACAACAACAAAAGAAAACCTTGCACATTTGTTCCCCTCTTGGTGTTGCTTTGCCAAGAATCTGGACTAAAACTAGAGATGTAAATTCTGTCTTCATAAGTTTGTCCTTCACATTATAATGAGATAATATATAAACTGATTAACACTGTGCCTGGAATGTGTAGGACACACTAAAATGTAGGCATTAAGAATCACTGCAGTTGTAGTAACACTAACTTGTAGTTACTGTAGTAACACTGTGAAATCTATTTCTAGGACTTTCCATCAAACTCCTTCTGTCTTTTAACATTTTCCAGTGTGATCTTCTAAATGGACAATTTACCCATATAATGCAGTGGTTTAGAATCCTTCCTCAATTTTCAGTTTCTATGTTGTATGAAATTGTGACACGGGATTTGGATTTTTGCCTGATATTTGACATAAGAATAAAAAACAAGCTCTATCAGTTCATGGTCTGTACAAGCCATGATTTTTAAGGTGCCACCTTAAATATACACCTTATTTTATAAGGTGGTCCCACATTCTGTAATTCTTTGATCAGCACCAAACCGCAGCTCTTCTCACCACACGCTTTTCCTAGACTCTGTAACATTATGTAAGAACATCTTCTTGTTAAATAAGCTCTACTCAGCCTTTTAAGCCACATTTTTTTTTTCAAGTTTTCTCCATGAGGAAACTTCTTAACCATTAGTACCCACCCTTGAGAACAAACAATACCACATCTTATCTCCAGCATTGCATTCAGAGCTTTGTATTCTTTCCTTTTTGGTTATATATCCTGCTCTTCTTTTTAAATTAAATATCAGCTCCTTTAGGTTATATTTATTGTATTNAATTAAATATCAGCTCCTTTAGGTTAGACATTTATTGTATTCATCATATATCTTTGCATCTTCCTTGCCAGCCAGGGAGTCTTGGCATAGAGTGTGGGAGCTTAATACATTCATGTTAAAGGAAAGAAGGAAATAATGAATAAATACAAACTTAAGGCTTTTTCTGGTACAGTAAGTAAAACTTTCAGAATCCTTTGCTTTTTGCTTAAATACCTATCTTAAGTAGAAAGGCACTTATTTTGCATTTATACAATTTAATAAAAATAAAAATTTTAAATGGTTTTAGTATATCAAAGCATAAATTATACAATTCTTGTTTGAGATGAAACAAAATCAGAACACACCTTCTGCTTTTGAAAAACACTTTCTACTTTTCCAGTAAATAATCTGTCTTAGTAATCTAATACCATAGCATCTTTTGAGAATTTCAAAATTTTCATTTTATTCTTGATTGAACTCATCTCTTTCTACATGTCTTTCTACCTTTGAGTTTAATTTTCTTTCAAGAGGATGAATATATAACAAAGTACCACCAGAACAAGCCATATTTTTATTTTCATAATGGCATTTTTCTTTTGGGTCTAGGGTTTTCATACCAAAGTTCACAGGATAGCATGTTTCTATTAAAACAAATGTTTCTCTGAATGAAGATATGTTGGCTCACGTTGGGTTTACTTAGTCTTAATAGGAGTTACTGATAATCAAATATAACTATTTTTAATTCACATAAATATTTACTTCATAGTTCATAATTTCATAGAAACACATTCTTAGAAGAGTTGCCAAATGAGATAAAAAATTATGATGGATTCTGGTAAAATAAGAGAATGTATCTGTACCCTGTGACATCTAATTATATCCAGGAAATATGAAGATTATCTGGGGCTCTGATTAGTGTTCTTAATTTAAAGGTATCACTAGATCACTAGAAGAAATAATATACTACAATGTATGAATTTAAGAACATATATAATGCCAATAAAAATAGCTATAAATATTACTTGTGAATATGCCTTATTTTCTAAGTATATAATACTACAGTGTTCTGTCTTTGTCCTATCATTACTTTAGTTCCTGTGAATGATACATTTGTACCAATACATTGGTGTACATACTGTATTCAGTTTATGTTCAGAGTAAAAGAACTTGGTTTGGAAGATATTATTGTTTGGAGGGAAAGAATGGCAGTTTCTGGACCATATATTAGAGGAAAAAAATAAACAATCCCTAAAGATCACAAGGGCTTCTCTTGGTGGCTCAGACAGTAAAGAATCTGCCAGCAATGTGGGAGACCTGGGTTCAGTTCCTGGGTTGGGAAGATACCCTGGAGAAGAGAATAGCTACCCACTCTGGTATTCTGGCCTGGAGAATTCCATGGACAGAGGAGACTGGCAGGTAAGCTACATGGGACCACAAAGAGTTTGACACAACTAAGATGCTTGCTCCTTGGGAGGAAAGTCATGACCAACCTCGATAGCATATTCAAAAGCAGAGACATTACTTTGCCAACAAAGGTCTGTCTAGTCAAGACTATGGTTTTTCCACTGGTCATGCATGTATGTGAGAGTTGGACTGTGAAGAAAGCTGAGTGCCAAAGAATTGATGCTTTTGAACTATGGTGTTGGAGAAGACTCGAGAGTCCCTTAGACTGCAAGGAGATCCAACCAGTCCATTCTAAAGGATATTACTCCTGGGTATTCATTGGAAGGACTGATGCTGAAGCTGAAACTCCAATACTTTGGCCACCTCATGTGAAGAGTTGACTCATTGGAAAAGACTCTGATGCTGGGAGGGATTGGGGGCAGGAGGAGAAGGGGACGACAGAGGGTGAGATGATAATATGCTGTCAACCTCCTTTTCAATCCCCAGGATGGTATGGAACCTTGAGGAGCATCTTAAAATTCTGCCTGCCACAGTGCAGAAATGATTTTAGTAATACGATCCTTATAACTGAATTGAGAGATGTCTGTCCGAATATTCTTTTTTATTTATTTATGTGTTTGGCTATACCAGGTGTTAATTGCAGCATGTGAGTTGTGACATGTGGGTTCTAGTTCTCTGCCCAGGGATCAACCTGGGCCCTCTGTATTGGAAGTGCAGAGTCTGGACCACTAGGTAAGTGCCTTGTCTGATGACATTGAAAAGAGCATCTGCTGCTGCTGTTGCTAAGTCGCTTCAGTCGTGTCCGACTCTGTGCGACCCCATAGACGGCAGCCCACCAGGCTCCCCCATCCCTGGGATTCTCCAGGCAAGAACACTGGAGTGGGTTGCCATGAAAAGAGCATCCAAAACAGTGATTTAATCTGTAATGTAGCACCACACAGGGGCCTCAATGCTCACCATTTGGCCCAGAAAGCAAAGGCCTAAAGGCAAGACTATTTGAAATCCATCATATAGGAATTTTACCTTCTCGGTGGTAATCTAATCACTCTTTCTTAGATAACAAATGCTAAATGTCAAAATCTAACAAAAGCAATGGCTTTTTTCCACATATGCAAGCTGCCCTAGGTTCACTGAAAATACTGGGATAAAAGACACCTGAGAAAAGGATGGCTATTCATGTCCTAATGACCTAAACAGAAACATAAAGCAAAGCTGATTTAAATTCACAGGCTGTGGGGGAGGACACTAACATACCCGTGTGCGTACGTGCTAAGTCGCCTCAGTAGCGCCCAACTCTTTGCAACCCTATGGACTGTAGCCTGCCAGGATCTTCTGTCCATGGAGTTTCCCAGGCAAGAATACTAGAGTGGTCGCCATGCCCTCCTCCAGGGGATCTTCCTGACCTGGGGCTTGAACCCACGTCTCTTATATCTCCTGCATTGGTAGGCAGGTTGTTCACTAGCACCACCTAGGAAGCCCCTCTAACCATGGCTACCACATGGAACTTTCATGGGATGGTGAACTAGTGCGACAGAGTGCCTTTCTCTTTGCAAATACAGGTTGAGTTAAAGGGTAGAATTAAAAAAAAAAAAAAAATAGAAAATTCTAATTAAAAAGACATTTTCTTCAGAAAACATTACATCAGAAGGTTTATAGCTGTAAGTCCCATAAAACTATATTTCAGACCTCTGTTTTTCTTTCTGACTTTAACGAATTTTATATTGTTGGGCATCTTTTTGAAGGGGAGGTATGATATATACCTTGCAGATTCATGCTGCTTCAAGCCGAT
Source organism: Redunca redunca (assembly GCA_006410935.1). Lineage (NCBI taxonomy): Eukaryota > Metazoa > Chordata > Mammalia > Artiodactyla > Bovidae > Redunca > Redunca redunca. The sequence continues at coordinate 57,849 of SJYQ01001932.1, forward strand.
AATATTAAGTTTTACCTATATATACAAATCATCATTATTTATCTAAACTTACAGCAACTCCTATTATACTTTAAACACGTGCTTATAATTTTCACACTCAATCCTATTGCACAAGTGCCTGGGTTACTAAAAGTCTGGCCATTGTACAATAATATTTAGACTTCTCTTGAAAAATGAAAGCATGCTAGTCCATTTCCATCCACGAAGATATACAGTGGCTTCAGAATAAGATATGCAAATTCATTCAAATGGTTAAGACAGATTAAAACAATCATTCTCATACAATGGAAAAAAAAAAAAAAAAACAACGACTTTTATAACACCTCAAGCTCTCCAAGACTGGTTATCATTTTTCTCTAGTACAGCGTGTGGGCTAAGTTTTCATCTTATTTATTGTACATTGGGTCCAGTAGACAATATACTGATATCACTTGTCTCATCCTATCACACTAAACATTGCTCTGTACAGAATCTACACATAAGAATATTTTGTTATAGTGACTAACTGAAATCTCAGTTTTAATAGAATCATAAGTGACACCTGGTATGTGTTGGTGGTATCAATTATAGTACTCTGCAGAAATGTGTTTTAGAAGTTTAGAGAAAAAAATTGTTAAATGACATGCAAGAAAATATTTCACCAATTTCCTAATTATTTAAATTGCAATCTTTGAAGCTAGATTTCAAACAGCATAATCATCAGATGTTTTATGCATGGCTATTGAATGTTATGAGATACACTGGAATAGATAATCATAAAAGTTTAAGATATTTTATAGCAAATTCAGTACACATTAAGATATAGAAAATCACAAAATATTTTATGTATGTATTTCAAAAGCACCTCAATAAGTTATCACAATCATTTATGAGAAACCAAAGACCTGTAAAGAGTGTCTCTTGTTGACAGGGAAGCAATAGCTAAATTTTGTTCAACAAATCCAAAAAAATAAAAAGTGAAACAATATATAAAAAGGATTTAATAATGAAAAAATTTCAATTGCTTGTTGATGCTTCTGTCTTTGGTATTCCTCAATAAAGCCAAGAGTTGCCTCGAGATAAAAAACATGATTGTCAAGGCTAACAATTTTTTAGAAAAGTTAAGAGATATGATAACACACAAAATTATATACTTGTGTCAGGAAAATCTGAAAGATAAAAGTGAAATACCTATAAAATAATTATTTCTAAACCTCCAGCTACCTTAAAAGTTTGTTCAACAGAATAAGATAGAATACAATACTTACTGTCAAATAATTTAAGTATAAATATTTGCATAAACAGTTTTCAATTTTTAAAGTTAATAGATTTAAGGTGCTAGGCATTCTTAAGTCTTAACTATGAGTCATATATATATATATATATTTTGCTTAGTCTCTAAGTTGGGTCTGACTCAGCTGCTCTCCTAAATCCGTGGGACTACCCATGCAAGAATACTGAAGTCGGCTGGCAGTTCCCTCTCCAGGGGATTTTCTAGACCCAGGGATTGAATCCACGTCTCCTGCTTGGCAGGCAGATTCTTTACAACAGAGTCACCTGGGAAGCCAAGGAGTTATATTCACATTAGTATACCTAGAAAACTTACTGGGCTAAATTTCTAAAGCAAAACAGACAATGCTGTCCATTTAATTCTAACTTTTCATTAAAGTATTTTAAAAATCACCAGAACTTTTCAAATGGTACCTCCTAAATGGCCCCTTAGTCTAGTCAAAGTCAGATACATAGATATTACTGCTTTTTAATTGCCTAACTTGAGAATATCTATTCTACTGTGAACATAGGACAGCAGAAGAATAACATGAACTTTGTAGCCAACTCAGTTCTCCAAGGAGGAGCGAAAAGTGAAAGTGGTTCAGTTGTGTCCGAGTCTTTGTGACCCCATGAACTATATGTCCATGGAATTCTCCAGGCCAGAATACTGGACTGGGTAGCCTTTCCCTTCTCCAGGGGATCTTCCCCTGCATTGCAGGAGGATTCTTTACCAGCTAAGCCACAAGTTCAGTTCAGTTACTCAGTTATGTCTGACTCTTTGTGACCCTATGAACCTCAGAACGCCAGGCCTCCCTGTCCATCACCAACTCTCAAAGTTCACCCAAACCCATGTCCATTGAGTTGGTGATGCCATTCAACTATCTCATCCTCTCATCCCCCTCTCCTCCTGCTCTCAATCTTTCCCAGCATCAGGGTATTTTCCAATGAGTCAGCTCTTCACATGAGGTGGCCAAAATATTGGAGTTTCAGCTTCAACATCAGTCCTTCCAATGAACTCCCAGGACTGATCTCCTTTGTTGGATCTCCTTGCAGTCCAAGGGACTCTCAAGAGTCTTCTCTAACATCACTGTTCAAAAGCATCAATTCTTCGGCGCTCAGCTTTCTTCACAGTCCAACTCTCACATCCATACATGACCACTGGAAAAACCATAGCCTTGACTAGACAGACATTTGTTGGCAAAGTAATGTCTCTGTTTTTTAATATGATGTCTAGTTTGGTCATAACTTTCCTTCCAAGGAGTAAGCATCTTTTAATTTCATGGCTGCAGTCACCATCTGCACTGATTTTGGAGCCCAGAAAAATAAAGTCAGCCACTGTTTCCCCATCAATTTGCCATGAAGTGATAGGACTGGATGCCATGATCTTAGTTTTCTGAATGTTGAGCTTTAAGCCAACTTTTTTCACTCTTCTTTTTCACTGTCATCAAGAGGCTCTTTAGTTCTTCTTCAGTTTCTGCCACAAGGTAAGCCCAATAATACTGGAGTGGGTAGCCTATCACTTCTCCAGCAGATCTTCACAATCCAAGAATCAAATCTGGATCTTCTGATTGCAGGAGGCTAAGTCATATCTGAACTGTAAGTTCTAGGATAAAAAGTGTTTTTAAAATTTTCATCCTCACATATTTATAGTTTGAAAGACCATTCTGACATGCAGAATGGCCTTAGCTGAAAGAAAGACATTTGTAGTCTAATGTTATTATACTTTACAAGCTGCTCAGCATCCTGATTTTTGTGTGTGTATTTAAAATCACAGCAGTATATAAATACACTTTCCTGAAAGGGCTGTATATTTTTAAAGGACTCTAAACTTTCTGTCAGTCAATACTGACAACTCATAATTAACTAAGAGTTTACACAAACCTAAAGTTGTTCAAAAATCGTTAAGAATTTAGTATGAAATCAATGACCTATATTGTACCCTTGATTATAAAGTCTTGACTTTTTGATCCCTCTTCATAAAAGGGAAACTTTACTCACAATGCACTTCCACCTCAGTCAGAGTGAAGAGAATAATTATCACCTAATAATCCAAGTCTATGCCCCAACCAGTAATGCTGAAGAAGCTGAAGGTGAACGGTTCTATGAAGACTTACAAGACCTTTTAGAACTAACACCCAAAAAAGATGTTCTTTTCATTATAGGGGACTGGAATGCAAAAGTGGGAAGCCAAGAAACACCTTGAGTTACCTTGAGTAACAGGCAAATTTGGCCTTGGAATACGGAATGAAGCAGGGCAAAGACTAATGGAGTTTTGCCAAGAGAATGCACTGGTCATAGCAAACACCCTCTTCCAACAACACAAGAGAAGACTCTACACATGGACATCACCAGATGGTCAACACTGAAATCAGATTGATTATATTCTTTGCAGCCAAAGATGGAGAAGCTCTATACAGTCAACAAAAACAAGACCAGGAGCTGACTGTGGCTCAGATCATGAACTTATTACCAAATTCAGACTGAAATTGAAGAAAGTAGGGAAAACTGCTAGACCATTCAGGTATGACCTAAATCAAATCCCTTATGATTATACATTGGAAGTGAGAAATAGATTTAAGGGCCTAGATCTGATAGATAGAGTGCCTGATGAACTATGGACTGAGGTTCGTGACACTGTACAGGAGACAGGGATCAAGACCATCCCCATGGAAAAGAAATGCAAAAAGGCAAAATGGGTGTCTGGGGAGGCCTTACTAATAGCTGAGAAAAGAAGAGAAGCGAAAAGCAAAGGAGAAAAGAAAAGATATAAACATCTGAATGCAGAGTTCCAAAGAAAAGCAAGAAGAGGTAAGAAAGCCTTCTTCAGCAATCAATGCAAAAAAATAGAGGAAAACAATAGAATGGGAAACACTGAGATCTTGTCAAGAAAATTAGAGATACAAAGGGAACATTTCATGCAAAGATGGGCTCGATAAAGGACAGAAATGGTATGGACCTAACAGAAGCAGAAGATATTAAGAAGAGATGGCAAGAACACACAGAAGAACTGTACAAAAAAGATCTTCACAACCTGGATAATCACATGGTGTGATCACTCATCTAGAGCCAGACATCCTGGAATGTGAAGTCAAGTGGGCCTTAGAGAGCATCACTATGAACAAAGCTAGTGGAGGTAATGGAATTCCAGTTGAGCTATTTCAAATCCTGAAAGATGATGCTGTGAAAGTGCTGCACTCAATATGCCAGCAAATTTGGAAAACTCAGCAGTGGCCACAGGACTGGAAAAGGTCAGGTTTCATTCCAATCCCAAAGAAAGGCAATGCCAAAGAATGCTCAAACTACCACACAATTGCACTCATCTCACNCTCTTGAGAGTCCCTTGGACTGCAAGGAGATCCAACCAGTCCATTCTGAAGGAGATCAGCCCTGGGATTTCTTGGAAGGAATGATGCTGAAGCTGAAACTCCAGTACTTTGGGCACCTCCTGCGAAGAGTTGACTCATTGGAGAAGACTCTGATGCTGAGAGGGATTGTGGGCAGGAGGAGAAGTGGACGACCGAGGATGAGATGGCTGGATGGCATCAATGACTCGATGGACATGAGTCTGAGTGAACTCCGGGAGTTGGTGATGGACAGGGAGGCCTGGCATGCTGTGATTCATGGGGTCACAAAGAGTCAGACACAACTGAGCGACTGAACTGAACTGAATAATCACACATTATTAATGAAGTCCTAAGAGTCTGGCAAATATTATATCACAATTCTGACACCTCGAGTTTCCTATTTAATCTGAGAGTCTATAAATACTTGTCAATATTTTCTTATATCATTTAAAAACTGATATAAATATTCCTATATCATTACAGGTTTACATTTTATGTAAAATTTTGATGAGTTAGAATTTAGAGTGAGTACCTCTAATTGACAAAAACTCACTCACAGAAAAGAAGGCCACTTTTCAAAATAATTATATGAATGACTCTCTAGCAGATTTGAAGAGTAAGAAATTGTGGAATAAAACCAGAGCCCTCTTCACCCTTAGAATCAAATAGTGGTGTAATGTAATAATGTTCAGCTCTGGACTTGCTTTTAAAAAGGTATTATCACAGGAAAGAAGTGCATCCTGTATTAGCAGTGACATTGGATATAGCAATTAGGTCCCTGTTGCAAACTCATGGTGATGATACATCAGTATCTAATTGCATTGGAAGAGCTCATCAAATAATGAGTTAAGAGTTCTTTAAGGACTTCCCTCGTGGTCCAGTGGTTTAGAATCCACCTGCCAATTCAGGGGATACAAGTTTGATCCCTGGTCCAGGAAGATTCCCCATGCCATGGGGCAAGTGAGCCCAGAAGCTGCAACTACTGAAGCCCACACACCCTGGAGCCCGTGGAATGAGAAGCCACTGCAATAAGAAGCCCATGCACTTCAACTAGAGAGTAGCCCCTGCTGGCTACAACTAGAGAAAGCCTATGAGCAGCAGCAAAGACACAAAAATAAATAAATGTTTTTTTTTTAAGAATTCTTTAAGCAAGGGACCTCAAGTCATTTTTCAATAAACATTTGTTGTCTGTTACCTTTGTTCCAGGCTCTTTTCTAAGCTCCTGATTCATTAGTTTATATTAGCAACTTACATCAATTACAACAGAGAGGAACACGAAATGTTATTCATGCACACAAATTCATATGTCAATATATCATCCAGAAGAAAAATATCTAGAAAAATTACAAACTTACAAGCAAGAAAGACTATATACATCATGGGAGACATCACTATTTTGCTTTAGGAAGGGATTAGAATTAACGTAAAATGAGAAGTACTGTATGTTAAAATGCTTTTATAAACCAATCATAAGATACCATAATACCAATCTTAGTGTTATGATAGGTTTCCCCAGTGGCTGAGTGCTAAAGAATCCACCTTCAGTGCTGGAGGCGCAGGAGATGCAGTTTCAATCTTGGGTACGTAGATCCTCTGGAGGAGGAAATGGCAACCCACTCCAGTATTCTTGCTAGGAAATCCCACGGACATGGAAGCCTGGCAGGCTACAGTCCACAGAGTCACAGAGAGTCAGACAACTGAACTACTCAAAAATACAGTGTTATAATTAAATCATTATTTAGAAGTGAGTGTTCAATGATGGAAGAGTTCATCAGATTTTTCACTTTATGGATAAACATAATGTTGAGAGGAGAATGAGAAGAAACTAGGGCATTTTGGGGTGAGCAAAAGCAAAAAATTAGCAGGTTAGAGTATATTCAAGGAATAATGAGTAGGCTATTTACGGAATATTTTCAATACATACAATGGGAGTTCAGATTGGAGAGGTGTGCTAGATTAGTGCATTATTTAATTGAATTTGAAAGCAAAGGAGTATAGAACTAAAATTCAATAGATGTAAACATAAGATCTTATTTACTGAAACTTATATAACCCATCTATTTATTCACTAAGCAAGTATTTATTGAGTGCCCACCATGTGTCAGAATCAGGAATGGGTATGCAATATAAATATTCTATCAGATTCATGGGGCACACGTAACTTAGATGTGGTAACCCTTATTTCAAAAAGAGAAAGGATGGTAATATACACACTGGACTTAACACAAGACAGTTCAAGACTGTAGGTGGATAAGCATGGACTAGGATACCAGCAGGTGTGTCACAGTCCTTATCTGTACACACGCTATGTATCATCTCCATGTGTGACTTCCCTATCGAAACTAATAACATCCCAGCATATTTAGATTAATAGAAGTATTTCTTCATCTTAATTTAAATTTTCTTTCCTCCTTGAACTTTATTCTATCATTTCTTGGGGCCCTCTGACTTGTGTATCATTTGTATCATTTTTCCTGGCTATATCAAATTGTGTATCATTTTTCCTGGCTGCAGAAGCATTTGCTAACTGCAGTAGGTAAAAATTTATTTTCCTGATTTACTCAGTGTCTGTTTATTATGATAAAAAAGACATATGAATTCTATTCTAATAAAAAGAGGTCCTCTTTCCTGATGCTTCATCTTTTGAATTATTTAATATGCTTAACTCTGCACTACCCATTTCAATCTGAACTGAATATTAAGCAGTTTTGTCTTCCATTTTCTGTACGAAGTATACTGTTCACCTTCCAATATTCCTGTCTCGGTGCTGTCTTCCAACATGACCCTGAAAGGTGATCCCTTGGCTGCTGAAATCAGAATTTATAATGTTATGCTGGTGACTTCCTGCAGCTGTTTTCTCTGTTTCTGTGTTGGTTGTATAGGCCTGGATTTGGTAGGTAGAAAGATACTTTTATTCAGGTCAATTTTCCTGAAGGATGTTTTCATGTATTTATTCATCATTTGTAGCTTACTCAAGCACAGCTTATATAAAACATAGGCACTGATTTTAGCATTATAAGAAATCATCTGACATTGGGTAATAAAAAATATTTATGAACAGCATTAGGATGTTATATATATCCTTTCCTTTAAATGGTAAAAGAGTGGGCTGTGTGGGCCAAGTCACTTCAGCTGTGTCCGACTATATGACCCCACAGACAGCAGTCTGCCAGGCTCCTCTGTCCATGGGATTCTGCAGGCAAGAATACTGGAGTGGGTTGCCATTTCCTCCTCCAGGAGATCTTCCTGACCCAGGTGTTGACCCCATGGCTCTTACATCTTCTGGACCCAGGTTTCAAACCCATGTCTTTTATATCTGTTGCATTGGCAGGTGGGTCTTTACCACTAGTGCCAATTGCAAATGGTCAGTAAAAGAGTGGCAGCTTCCAAAATTCAAATCAAGTGTACATAAAATAAAAGTAATCAAAGAAGTCATGATTACATTGCAAGCACTGTATTTTACCAGTTTAAATTGAAGGAGAGAAATCTAAAATTTGGAAAAATATTCTTTTTTTTTTAATTTTTATTTTAACTTTACTTTACAATACTGTATAGGTTTTGCGAAACATTGACATGAATTCACCACGAGTGTACATGGGCGTTCCCAAACATGAATCCCCTCCCACCTCCCATCCCATATCATCTCTATTCTTTTTCTATATCTCCTGTCTCCCTTCTTTCAAAGACTAAGAGCCAAAGAATTGATGCTTTCAAAATGTAGTACTGGAGAAGACTGTTGAGAGTCCCTTGGACAACAAGGAGATCAAACCAGTCAATCCTAAAGAAAATCAATTCTGAATATTCACTGGAAGGACTGATGCTGAAGCTGAAGCTACAATCCTTTGGCCACCTGATGCAAAGAACTGACTTATTAGAAAAGACCCTGATGCTGGGAAAGATTAAAGACAGGAGAAGGGGACAACAAAAGATCAGATGGTTGGACTGCATCACTGACTCGATGGACATGAGTTTGAACAAGCTTCAGGAGGACAGGGAAGCCTGGTGTGCTGCAGTCCCTGGAGTCTCAAAGAGTCAGACATGACAAAGCAACTGAACAGCACTCCCATTCAGCTCCTATACCAGAGTGGGTAGATTTCTCCAGGGAATCTTCCCAACCCAGGGATTGAACCCAGGTCTCCTGCATTGCAGGCAAATTCTTTAACAGTTGAGCCACAAGGGAAGCCCTCCATTCAGCTAACAAGAGTCAATCTAATATTTAGTCAAGCTTTTTAAAACTTTTAGCCTAACACATAAAGTAACAAGACTTTACATTAAAACAATCTGTTGAGTTTTCTGTTCATGCACTATATACTTAACTCCAGAAAATAAGAAATATAATAGGTGTGAAAAGCACAAGTATAAAAATCTTTAAAAACTTAGAAAAATTCCTAATTACTTTCAAAAACAGAAAAGAATGTTTACAACTTATTTACTCTGTGTTTTATGACTGGGTGAGCTGACTGTCTGGGGATAAAAACCTGATGCTGGGAAAGACAGAGGGAATGAGGAAAAGGGGGGTGGCAGAGGATGAGATGGTTGGATGGTATCACAGACAGGGAAGCCTGGCATGCTACAGTCCATAGGGTCACAAAGAGTTGGACACAACTTAGCAACTGAATAACAATAACCTGTTTTTCTTTTTTTTCCATAGGCTTAGAATAAAAGTATCTTACTTTTCAAAGAATTATAAGGCATTTAATATTTTCAAAATCTTTCAAATTGAGGAAGCAGTTCTATACATTTGGAACAAGAAAATTACACAATATTTATTCCAATTTAACTTCATCCTAGAACATGATGATTTATCTATGATTTGAAATCTTATGAAATGGAAACATTCCTTATAGAAACCAGCACTCTGCTAGATGTGAAACAAGATTGAAGGGGGAGGAAAGGCCTCTTTGAAAGCTGCTTTTGATCGGTGTTAACGAATGAAAGAATTTCCTGATGGAGGAAAAGAGCACAGCTTTAAAGCTTCAATAATGTCATTCTCCATAACAGCAAATAATTTTTATTTTCAAATCATAAAAGTATAATTAATCATGTTAGACACTAAAAAAGCAAATCTGAGACAGTTTTTGATGATTTATCCTTGTGTGCAAAAAAGGTAATTGTTTTGTATTACCCAGTTGATTAATTTGTGTCCTAATTTATTGTGTATGCTGTGTTGCATGCATGCAAAATTTCTTTGTGGGTTGACAGAATTCAAATAAAGGCCCTTAAATAAGAATGCTACCCTTGTTCAAAAATCATGGGTGCCATTGACACAAACTTGCTTTAAATTTATGTTAAAAGCCAAAAGTAAATAATCTGTTTCACTGTAATTTATATTAGGTCAGTTCATATCACTTAAATGTGATATATTTGACATATTTGTCCATCTGGTTGTAGATAAATGGTAACAAACTCTATCAAGTTCAGTCGTTGTATGGTACCCGAGTCCAGGGCCTAAAATTTTTTGCAGTTAATGTACCATAAAGATACTAGATACCTAAAGCTTAAGTACCATGATATTTCCTAAGGGTAAGAAAATAAATCAGAAAAGCAAAGTACAATAGGAGTAACAATTTACTATTCAGAAATTATTTTTAAAATGTCAGGTATCTCTGTTAGCTGTTTTATCATCAGTTCCTCTCATAAGACTTCTAACCAAACTGTGTTGGTTGTTCTTTCTATGTGAGTGCATGATACTTGGAGTTTTACTATCATAACCTTGAATCACACAGCATTGTGTCTTTTCAATCAGATAACCAAAAACCTTGGCTGCTTTCTTTGCCCCAGTTAAGGCCTTGACTTCAATGGTCCTTCCTGGAGATTCCTTTCCCTGACTTTCTTAATTAGGATACACTGACTGTTACTAAGAGAAGCCTCATCATTTTTAAAGTACATATTGCAATTAAATATTAATTTGCTTATTGTCTATCATTCTATGCTTCAAGAGATCAGGATTGCATTTATGTGCCTCACTGCTTTATTCTCATTAGCAAGCATGGTCTCCAGAATAGTCAGGGCTCAAAATGTTGTCTGTGTCTTTAGTCATTATGTACTTAGTAAATGCTAATTGAATGTATCGTGCCTTTCAAACCTTTTTGCATGAAATCCTTTATCTCAATAAAATCATATGTAGGACCACAATTTATATTTTAAGAAAACTAAATATATAATATGAATAGCTACTCACTCCAGTATTCTTACCTGGAGAGTCTGATAGACAGAGGAACCTGGCAGGTTATAGTCCATGGGGTCACAAAGGGTTGGACATGACTGAGTGATTAAGCATGCACATATGCATATTTACACATACACAGGTATGTACTGTGTACATATGTTAAACCAATCAGAAGTCAGTAAAAAGAAGACAAACTCCTCAAAAAATACCCGAAGAGACATTTCACCAAGAAGGTTTTTAAATGGTGAGTAAGTACATAAACATAAAATATGTACTACCAGGGAAAAGCAGATGGAAAGTAAAATGAGGGAATGATGGGATAAAATAAAATAGGTTGGTCAAAAATAAATTGACTTACCATTTTAATAAATACTTGTGAAAAAAGTTACTAGAATTGTCATACAATGCTGGTAAAAGTTAAATAATACAGCAATTTTGGACAACTATTTAGAAGTTTCTAATTAAATGTGTACGTATTTTATGACCCAGTCATTTAGATTTTCTCAGTATATCCAAGATAATAAGTGCATATAAAAATAATTTTTAAAAAACCTCTATCTTGTTTTGTCACTAAGTTGTGTCTGTATCTTTTGTGACCTCCATGGACTGTAGCCCTCCAGGCTCCTCTGTCCTTGGGATTTCCCAGCAAGAATACTGGAGTAGGTTGCCATTTCCTTCTCCAAAAAAAGACTTCTAAGGGATTGTTTTTAGGAGCATTTCTCAAAATATTGAAAAAGAAAAGAACCTTAACGCCTATTAACAAGAAAACTGATTAATAAACTGTAGTATAATCACACAATGGAATACCACTCAGCAAAAAAAAAAAAAAAAAAAAAATCAGATTCCTACTACCACAAAAATAGATGGATCTCAAAAACACTGTTTAGTGAAAGAATATAGACAAAAACAAAATATATAAAAATAATAATAATTATGTGAAGTTCAAAAATAGTCAAAACAAATCTATTTTAGAAACCCAAATAGTGGTTAGCTCTGTGGTTGGGAAGGGGTTTTACAGAGACTTGTACTGTGCATGACAGACATATGCATATTGCTAACATTCTACATCTTGGTCTGTTTGATAGTCAGCCTGAAGTACATGAATGTAGAAACTACTGATCCATACAGTCAGCATTAATGCCCTGCGAGAGTGCTCACAGACATGAAATTAAAAGACACTTGCTCATTGGAAGAAAAGCTATGACAAACCTAGACAACATATTAAAAACCAGAGACATTACTTTGCCACCAAAGGTCTGTATACCCAAAGCTATGGTCCTTCCAGTAGTCATGTATGGATGTAAGAGCTGGACCATAGAGAAGGCTGAGTGCAGAAACTGATGTTTTTGAATTGTGGTGCTTGAGAAGACTCTTGAGAGTCTCTGGGACAGCAAGGATATCAAACCAGTCAATTTTAGAGGAAATTAACCCTAAGCATGCAGCAGCAGCATTCGTTGAAGGACTGATGCTGAAGCTGAAACTCCAATACTTTGGCCAGCTGCTGTGAAGAGTGGACTTGTTGGAAAAGACCCTGATGCTGGGAAAGATTGAGGGTAGGAGGAGAAGGGGACAACAAAGAATGAGATGGTTGGATGGCATCACTGACTCAATGGACATGAGTTCGAGCAAACTCCAGGAGATAGTGAAGGACAGGGAAGCCTTGAGTAGTTGCAGTCCATGGGGTCACAAAGTCAGAACACGACTGAGCCACTGAGCAATACTAACAATGCACGTTAATATGTATGGCTTATTCCTCCAAAAAAAATAATAATGAAGAAAAACCTGTGAAGAGTAAATTGATGAGATTTTCCCTGCTGGATATTAAGACTTATGTCAATAAGTGAGTTATTGGTACCAGAAAAGAAACAAACCAATTGAGAACTACAGAGAGTACAGAAATAAATGTATTCATGAATGCCTAACCTATAAAAGAGATGATTTCTCAGATCACTGAGAAAAGTATGTAATTTTCAAATGATCCAATTACTTCTCCATGGAAGGAAGGCATAGCAGGAGGGAAGGAGGAAGGAAAAGTGGATTCCTGCCTCTGATCCTTCCTACCCAAAAATAAGTATCAAATTGATCATGAAGCTAAAATTAAAGAATAAAACTATAAAAGGATTTAGAATAAAATATAGATAATATTCTTCATAATACCTTTAAAATAATCATTTATACAGTGTTTCCTTGTGCACTGCTAAGCACTTTCCAAGTTTATACTGACGTACTCATACAGTCTTAACATTAAAGTCTATGAACAAGACACTCCTATTACCTGCATTTTAGAAACAAGGAAGCTTTCTTCTAACGAACCATCACAAAGCTTAAAACTGAAAATAACACCAATTTCTTACTTCAAAGTTTCTATGGGTTAGGAGCCGAGGTGGGTTGTCTGCTCCCAGGTTTCCAAGGCTGAAATCAAGGTGGTGGTTGACTCTTTCTTGCTGTGGAGACAAAACTCCGGAAAGATCCCCACACCAGGTTTCCTTGGTTGTAGGGAGAATTCATTCCCTTGGGTGTGTGTGACTGAGGTCCCCACTGCCTTGCTAGCAAGTGACCCGGAACTAACTGCCTTCAGGTCCTTGGCTCACAATCTTCTCTGAAGGCCGTCTGACACTTCATTCTGCCTTCTCTCTACTAATGGAACCCACCCCATAGGCGTTACCCTGTCAGAATTCATTTCATCTTAACCTCAGGGACGATTCAGTCCCTTTCAAAGCTGAGCCTGATTAGGTGGGCTCCATCCAAGTAATCCCCTTTTTGATTAAACAAAAGACAATTGATTAGTTAGCTATTATATCCAAACCTTTAGGAGAAGGGGATCATAGAGAATATACATGCTAAAGGGGCAGACATCTGGGGGCCCATTTTAGAATTCTGCTTACCACACAGGATTTACATAACTTTCCTGAGGTTACTCAGCTAGTATAGGAGAGAGTGAAAATTCAAAGTTGGTTTGCCTGCCTTTGGGCCATGTTCTCAATCACTGCATTATTATATTCATAGTGAAGGACTTTTTTAATGCAAAACACAAAACATGCCAAGTATAATGGAAAAAAGTAACAAATTCTAACATTTTAAAAAATTTAAAGTCTGCTTCACACACACAAAAAATATTACAGTGAAAAGACAATCTATAAGGCAGAAAGTCTGTCTGCAACCAATATAAATGAGAGGATTCGAGAGAGACATAAACAGAGCATGCAAGGAAAAGGGAGGTGATAAGTAGATATTAAAATAAAAGACACTTGCTCCTTGCTCCTTGACCAACCCAGACAGTATATTAAAAAGTAGAGATATTACTTTACCAACAAAGGTCTGTCTTGCCAAATCTTTGGTTTTTCCAGTAGTTATATATGGATGTGAAAGTTGGACTATAAAGATGAGCACCGAAGAATTGATGCTTTTGAACTGTGGTGTTGGAGAAGACTCTTGAGAGTCCCTCAGACTGCAAGAAGATCCAACCAGTCCATCCTAAAGGAAATCAGTCCTGAATATTCATTGGAGGGACTGATGTTAAAGCTGAAACTCCAATACTTTGGCCATCTGAAGTGAAGAACTGACACTTTTGAAAAGACTCTGATGCTGGGAATGATTGAAGACAAGAGGAGAAGGGGACGATAGAGGATGAGATGGTTGAATAGCATTACTACCTCAATGGAGTGAGTTTGAGTAAGGTCCAGGAGTTGGTGATGGACAGGGAAGCCTGGCGTGCTACATTCCATGGGGTCGCAAAGACTTGGACACAATTGAACAACTGAAATTATAGAAAATTTTTGAGAAAAACAAACATTGCAAAAACCACAGAAGTATGAACTAGCAAAAGTCACAAAAGATAAATTACAATGGAAAATAAACATATTAAAAGATGCTTAATTTTTATTCAGAAAAATACAAAATTAAAATTCCTATAAGAGACATTGATATTCTTATCAGACTTGGAAAAAACAAAACAAAACCCTAGATTGCAAAAGTTTGTGGGAACACTCATTCACTGACGGTGGGGCTGTGGATGGCAAAGATGCTAATGATTTCCCAGCAAGCATGACAACTTCTTTAGATACTAGATTATATCAAGCTAAGGGCATTCCCTTCAATCTCTCTTGCTTTTGCTAAATTTTACAGATGCTTTCTTTCTATCTATAAGATGCTTATGTTTCTTATTTGCCATGGTGGTGGGGGTGGTGTAGCCACCAAGTTGTATTCAATTCTGCAACCTCATTAACTATAGCCCGCCAGGCTCCTCTGTCCATGGGATTTCCCAGGCAAGAATACTGGAGTGTCTTGCCATTTCCTTCTCCTGGAGAGTCTTCCTGACCTAGGGATCAAACAAACATCTCTTGCACTACAGACAGATTCTTTACTGCTGAGCTACCAGGGAAGGCCCACTTAAATGCCATTAGTGAAAGTGAAAATGTCAGTCACTCAGTCCTGTCTGATTCTTTGCAATCCTCTGTCCATGGAATTCTCCAGGCAAGAATACTAGAGTGGATTGCCATTTTCTTCTGCAGAGGATCAAACCCAGGTCTCCTGAATTGTGGACAGATTCTTTAACCGTTTGAGCCACCAGGGAAGCCCATTAAATGCCATCAGTTCAGTTCAGTTGCTCAGTCGTGTCCGACTCTTTGCAACCCCATGAATCGCAGCACGCCGGGCCTCCCTGTCCATCACCAACTCCCAGAGCTCACTCAGACTCAAGTCCATCGACTCCGTGATGCCATCCAGCCATCTCATCCTCTGTTGTCTCCTTCTCCTCCTGTCCCCAATCCCTCCCAGCATCAGAGTCTTTTCCAATGAGCCAACTCTTCACATGAGGTGGCCAAAGTACTGGAGTTTCAACTTTAGCATCATTCCTTCCAAAGAAATCCCAGCGCTGATCTCCTTGCAGTCCAAGGGACTCTCAAGAGTCTTCTCCAACACCACAGTTCAAAAGCATTAATTCTTTAGTGCTCAGCCTTCTTCACAGTCCAACTCTCACATCCATACATGACCACAGGAAAAACCAGAGCCTTGACTAGACAGACCTTAGTTGTACTAAAATGATCTAATCTTTTGCCATCCTTGTATCTACTTATTCCTAAAGCATTTTTACTAATTATTCTACTGAATCACCTTAAAATTTTTTGCATGATTTTGTCGAAGCAAAATTGGCCTATAGTTGCCTGTTCCACTCTAATATTTGTGTTTTTATCAAAGTTATCTTACCCTTGTAAAAAGAGTTAGTTTTTTCTCATTTTGAGACTGCAAGTAACCGCTTCTTAAAATTTGTTTAATTTTACCCAGGTCCGAAAAAAGTTTTGTTCTAGTCCTTTGCCAGGGTCCAAGGGACAGATATGAACACTTAACATATAATTTAAATTTTTCTGTATCTAATGGCTATTTCAAATGTTCTTCTTTAATTAATGTGTAATTTTTCCCCTAAAATATCTCCTTCCTATCTTCCTATTCACATTCATTTTGAAATACTTGGTCCTGAGAGTCACCTATAAATTTGTAAATCTCTATATCTAAAATTAGGTAATGACTTTAATATGTATCTTTGTAGTTTATTAGCTGATTCTCTATAATTTTCTTGATTCTATTTATCAAATGTTATCTATTTTCCTGAGTTGTAAAAGAACTAGCCTTCATTTTATTTATTAACTTTATCATGTACCTGCCTTATAATTATGTATTGTTCTTATCTTTAGCATATTCCCCTCCATCATTTTTTTTATTTCTTTGGATTATCCTTTATTTTCTTTATATGACTTAACTAAAAATTGAACTATTTTTTTTTGCTAATAAATTCAGCTAATTCTTAGTGCTAATTTTGTCTCATGTCCAAGGCTTTGAAGTCAGACACAACTTAGTGACAAAAACCACCACTACCACCACCACCAAGGTTTTGGTCCTCTTTTTTACATTTTCCTTCTTACATCTAATACTTATAGTCCAAAAAAAAAAATCTATTATCAACAACAGGTTAAAGAAATTTACTTTATTGATTTTCAGATTTATTATGCTCTGGTCAGTGAGTTTATCCTGAATGATAACTTTGCTTACTATGTGGCCATATATGAATATTTTATGGTTATACCTGGTGGCTCAGAGGATAAAGAATCCACTTGCAATTCAGGAGACCTGGGTTTTATCCCTGAGTTGGTAAGATCCCCTGGAGAAGGGCATGGCAACCCACTCCAGTATTCTTGCCTGCAGAATCCCCATGGACAAGGAGCCTGGCAAGTTACAATCCATGGGGTTGCAAAGAATCAGACACAGCTGACCGACTAAGCACAGCACACAGATTTCTAACAAAATCTTGTATTATTTGACTCAACTTCCCTATATCCTTACTTTAATTGTTGATTTTCTCATTCTTTTACTAAGGATGCAGTTTATACTCTAATAAAGTGCTACAGACAACTATCACTTGTATCATTTGTGAGCTGATTATATGTTGCAAAAAGTACAGAAAATCAGATTGAAGGAAAATATAGAAGAAATAGGCTTGGGGTACCCAATTTTCTGAGGAGCCCTACATTGATTAGATGCAGGAAATGAGAAATGACCCTGGATTCTGGTTTGAATTATGGTAATTTATATAAATGGTGACACTAGATGATGCAGTTAGGCCTGAGGATTCTAATTATATGTTTGTGGTAAGGACGATATTAATATTATTATATCTACTTCTTAGACTACTTCTTACTAATAATGAAATCTTTCCTTCATAATATTTTGGGCTTGATGATAGCATTTCCATATTGATATCTATATATTCACTGTTCTTAGATAGCATATTCCTGTTGTATTGTTTTCAATTACTATTTTATATAATTTGTGCATTGTGAATATATATATTTCTCTTTAAAATAAAATATTGCCTGAGTTCAGTTTTTCTTAAATCCACTTTGAGTTCTCTGTCTTTAGTAGGTGAGTACAGTGACAGATTTTGGGGGATCCCTCCCCATATCCATTTCCTTCTTTATCCTATCCTATGGTACCCATATTTCATGTCTGTGATTTGGTTGGGGTTGACCTGTACCTCTGCCTCTAAAGATGAAATAGATTGGACTACGTGATTGATTCAGGAATGACTCAGAATGAAAATGAAAACAGGAAAAAATAAGATATTGGTTTAAAAGAGGATAGTCTATGAAACAGAAATAAGCTCACAGACATACAATATAAACACAGTTTATTGGGAGACAGGGTTCAGTTCAGTCACTCAGTCGTGTCCAACTCTTTGTGACCCCATGAATTGCAGAATGCCAGGCCTCCCTATCCATCACCAACTCCCAGAGTTGACTCAAACTCATGTCCATCGAATCGGTGATGCCATACAGCCATATTCACCTTCTGTCGTCCTCTTCTCCTCCTGTTCCCAAACCCTCCCAACATCAGAGTCTTCTCCAGTGAGTCAACTCTTCACATGAGGTGGCCAAAGTACTGGAGTTTCAACTTTAGCATCATTCCTTCCAAAGAAATCCCAGGGCTGATCTCCTTGCAGTCCAAGGGACTCTCAAGAGTCTTCTCCAACACCACAGTTCAAAAGCATCAATTCTTTGGTGCTCAGTTTTCTTCACAGTCCAACTCTCACATCCATACATGACCACAGGAAAAACCATAGCCTTGACTAGACGGACCTTAGTCGGCAAAGTAATGTCTCTGCTTTTGAATATGCTATCTAGGTTGGTCATAACTTTCCTTCCAAGGAGCAAGTGTCTTTTAATTTCATGGCTGCAGTCACCATCTGCAATGATTTTGGAGCCCCCCAAAATAAAGTCTGACACTGTTTCCACTGTTTCCCCATCTATTTCCCATGAAGTGATGGGACCAGATTCCATGATCTTAGTTTTCTGAATGTTGAGCTCTAAGCCAACTTTTTCACTCTCCTCTTTCACTTTTTTTTTTTTTTTCAGATTTTTTTTTTTTAATTTTTATTTTAACTTTAGTTTACTTTACATTACTGTATTGGTTTTGCCAAACAAGGCTTTTTAGTTCCTCTTCACTTTCTGCCATAAGTGTGGTGTCATCTGCATATCTGAGGCTATTGATATTTCTCCTGGCAATCTTGATTCCAGCTTGTGCTTCTTCCAGCCCAGCGTTTCTCATGATGTACTCTGCATATAAGGTAAGTAAGCAGGGTGACAATATACAGCCTTGATGCACTCCTTTTCCTATTTGGAACCAGTCTGTGTTCATGTCCAGTTCTAACTGTTGCTTCCTGACCTGTGTATAGGTTTCTCAAGAAGTAGGTCAGGTGGTCTGGTATTCCCATTTCTTTCAGAATTTTCCACAGTTTATTGTGATACATACAGTCAAAGGCTTTGGCATAGTCAATAAAGCAGAAACAGATGTTTTACTTGAACTGTTGGGAAACCGGGTAGGGGGAAAGAGATAAATTAGAGGTGTGGTATTAGCATACGTTGTGTTCAGTCATATCTGACTCTTTGTGACCCCATATAGCCTACAAGGTTCCTCTGTCAATGGGATTTTCCCAACAAGAATACTGGAGTGGATTTCCATTCCCTCCTCCAAGGATCTTCCCAACCCAGGGGTCAAACCTGCATCTCCTGAAACTCCTACATTGCTGGTAGATTCTTTACAGCTAAGCTATTAACATATACATACTATTGTATGTAAAATTGGATGTGAGAGTTGGACCATAAAGAAGGCTGAGTGCTGAAGAATTGATGATTTTGAACTGTGGTGCTGGAGGACTCTTGAGAGTCCTTGGGACAGCAAGGAGATCGAACCAGTCAATCTTAAAGGAAATCAGTCCTAAACATTCACTGGAAGGACTGACGCTGAAGCTGAAACTCCAATACTTAGGCCACCTGATGCGAAGAGCCGACTCCCTGGAAAAGACCCTGGTGCTGGGAAAGATTGAAGGCAGGAGGAGAAAGGGGCAACACAGGATGAGATGATTGGATGGCATCAGTGACTGAATGGGCATGAGTTTGCACAAACTCCAGGAGATAGTGAAGGTCAGGTAAGCCTGATGTGCTGCAGTGCATGAAGTTGCAAAGAGTCAGAAACAACTTAGCAACTGAACAACAACAACAAACATATAAAATAAACAGTGAGGACATGCTGTAAAGCATGGCACCATAGTCAATGTCTTATAGCAACCTATAGTGAAGTGAAGGCACTCAGTCATGTCTGACTCTTTGCGACGCCATAGACTATAGCCTACCAGGCTTCTTCGTCCATGGGATTTTCCAGGCAAGAGTACTGGAGTGGGTTGCCATTTCCTTCTCCAGAGGATCTTCCCGACCCAGGGATTGAACCCGGGGCTCCTGCATTGTAGGCGGACGCTTTACCGTCTGAGCCACCAGGGAAGCCCATAGCAACCTATAATGAAAAAGAATTGGAATCACTTTGCTGTGCACCTGCAACAGTTTTAACTAACTATAGTGAAAGTGAAAGTGAAGTCGCTCAGTCATGTCCAACTCTTTGGGACCCCGTGGACTGTAGCCCACCAGGCTCCTCCGTCCATGGGATTCTCCAGGCAAGAATACTGGAGTGGGTTGCCATTACCTTCTCCAGGGGATCTTCCCGACCCAGGGATTGAACCCAGGTCTCCTGCATTGCAGGCAAACGCTTTTACCTCTGAGCCACAAAGTGGTTAATAAAAATAGCATGATTTCCCCTTTGTATGTGAAAAGAGACAGAGATGATGTTGCTGCTGCTACTGCTGCTAAGTCACTTCAGTCGTGTCTGACTCCATGCGACCCCATAGACGGCAGCCCACCAGGCCGCCCCGTCCCTGGGATTCTCCAGGCAAGAACACTGGAGTGGGTTGCCATTTCCTTCTCCAGTGCATGAAAGTGAAAAGTGAAAGTGAAGTTGCTCAGTCGTGTCCGACCCTCAGCAACCCCATGGACTGCAGCCTTCTAGGCTGCTCCATCCATGGGATTTTCCAGGCTAGAGTACTGGAGTGGGGTGCCATTGCCTTCTCCAGAGATGATCTTAGGGTTATCCAAAGAATGTTACAACTGAGACTGGAGCCAACTGTGAAGAAATAGAATGGGAAAATTAAAATAGCAAGGAGTGGGATCCTAAATAACACATTGGCCTACCTAAGTAGCAAGTGTACAGCTGGCATCTTTATTTACTACAAATATGTTATTTTAAATAACATTGTTTTAAAACAGCATTTTATTTGCATGACAGTTTGGAACAGCCAAAGACAAAAAATAAACAACAAAAATCACTCCAGCAATAGAGTTAGTGATTGTCATATAACGTGAATTCAATTTGGAATTTCCTGCTACTTTATTTTTTCATTTGTTGGTCTATTTATTTTTAATTGCTTTATTTACCCTACTATCTTCCCCTAAATTCATTATATTCTTCTTGCTGCAGTATACATGCTAACAATTATTTTTGTAGTTTCCATGGGTAGTGAAATTTGAGTCAGAGAATGACTGAGAATATCTTCAACTCACTTCAAATTTCTATTAAGTCTTACATGATGTGAACATACCATAGATGAGAGTTGTTTTTCCTCAGCAAAGATATTCTATTGATTTCTATTATCTGAATTTGATAATTAGGGACATGATTCTTATTCTCACATCTCTTTTTTAGTTCTTAGATGGTTTTTTAGGAAACCATCAACAGGGAGTTTGTTTAGTTGGCACTCAATGGACTCCAAATTTTTAATATTCTGTTTTTTTTCAGTTAGTTAAAATTTTCCTTTTTAGCATTTCTTAAAAGTGTTTGTAGCCATTCACTCTTTCTATTTCTTCTGCTCAAAATTCCATTATAAAGATCTTAGATTTATCAGCTGATGATATAAATTCTATAGCTTTTTATATATATTTTCCATCTATCCACTTTTGTGCTGTATTATTAGTAAATTAGTCATGTGGCTTCCCAACTTATTCGTTTTCATTGGCTTAACCTATTCAATCATTCAAACTTTACCAGTAAAGGTTTTTATTTTTTAGTAATATATATTTATAGTAATATACATAATATCTATATTTATATAGTGCAGAAGATAATGGCAATCGACTCCAGTATTCTTGCCTGGAGAATCCCATGGACACAGGAGCCTGGCGGGCAACAGTCCATGGGGTTGAAAAGAGTCGGACATGACTTAGCAACTAAAGCACCACTAACCATAGTTATATACATATTTATCTTATTAGTATATATTCTGTAAATTTTTATTTTATTTCCAAGCTTAAACTTAAAACTTGCTGTTTTGCCTTTTTATCTTGAAAATGCTTAAAGATTATATAAGAAACAAGCTATATTTACTGATTAACTGATAATATCTGTCAAAGAAAAATTATACTCACATTGAGAACATCTTATTTCATTTTGTAAATATTGTGTACCAACACCTAGTAGATGTAACCAGGAATTGTAGCTCATGCTAGCCAGGTGACTTCAGAAATACATTAGCCAAAACTTCACTGCCTCAACCTTCATCACCAATACAGAAAACAGACTCTTCAGAGACTGGGAATTAATTAAATAACACATTATATTGGATTTTAGATATTTAATATCTTGACAAAAGATTTATTTCTGAAATAAAATTTGGCTTATGCATTATTATTTTAATACATTCATTCTCATATGAGGAAAATACAATATTGCCTATCACAAAATTAAAGTGGTCTTGACAATTCTCTTTATTTCATAACTCTAGATCAAAATCTCCTTTTTTCAGATGATTACCCTGAGTCATTGTATGTTTCTGATGAAGATTCTACACTTTCTCTTTCCAGCTCTAATGTAATGGTTTTTCTTATAATGAAACATTTACCATTAAATATGTATAAACTATTTATCTTAGCAAAAATTTCAGCTCCCTTAGATCCCAACTTTCAAATGTTTTTCTGTACTGATTGAATAAATATAGTTCATTGTTTTAGCAATGCCATTTGTGACATTTTCAATAATTATTTTTAACATAGTCTAAATTGTCATAAACTATATATTTCTTTAAACTTCAAAATGATAATTTTCCACATTGTACATATGAGATACTGTAAGTAAAAAGGAAAAAGTATAAACCAAGGCTGGTAGTAGACCTACATCTGGGGGGAAAATGACTTTATCAACCAGCAAAGAAACATCTCCAGAAAATCTGGCACGTACATTGAGGCAGCACCAGTCAAAGTAGTATTTAGTCAAGCTGTTGAAAACTTTTAACCTAACACAGAAAGTAACAAGACTTTATGTTAAAACAATCTCTTGAGTTTTCTGTTATTGAACTATACTCAACTCTAGAAAGTCAAATAAATATAATAGGTATAAGAAATATAATAAATGTAAGAATCTTTAAAAACTTAAGACGTAATTACTACNTGTAAGAATCTTTAAAAACTTAAGATGTAATTACTACTTACTTTCAAAAATAGAAAAAGAAAAGAAAGTTTACAACTTATTTACTCTGTTTTATCATTGGTACGAGTTCTACTGTGAAACATAAGGAAATAAACTATTATAGGTGAGTGTGATACAGGAAATAAACTGAAATAAACTCACCTCATAGAACACATAGGACACGTTCATTCAGAAGTTAAAGCTAAATATAAAGAAAAAGTAACAATAACATGAAATAAACAGAGAAGTTTTACTCAAATATCAAAGTCAATAAACAGGAAGACATTCTCCTTGTGGACTTAACTTCCAACACTTACAGAAGAGTGAATGTTTTAAATAATAGCATAAACTTATGACAGAACTGTCAGCTTTTTAGAACACAGAGAAAAGGAAAAGTTGAAAAATAAACTGAATAATAGAACAGAAAGAGAATATAACATACAGAACATGAAAAGCAAACAAAAAAATGTTCAGTGACAAAATTTTTTCATGTGAAAAATAAAAAACAGAATACAAGGACTAGGGTATGAGTACAGCTATGAAGATGAGATGGGAAAAAACAAAATGTACTCTTTTTGAAACAACATTAAACAAAATTCATACAAAGATAAGCACAGTTGTTCCAATTTAAAAGACTATAAAACAAAATTGATTTAAACCAATTTAACTATAAAGAACAGTTATGTATATAAACTTACATAAGAGAATATGCATACATTTTTATAAATATAAATATATTTGTCAAGTTGGTATAATAGGCAATGACTAAGCACTAGTTACTACAATTTTCAGATAAGAATTCATGAAATAAAGTATGGTTTGAAAATACATCTTTAATAACAAGTAGGCGGAAGAGCCTGGAAGGCTGCAGCCATGGGGTCGTGAAGAGTCAGACACGACTGAGTGACTTCACTTTCACTTTTCACGTTCATGCATTGGAGAAGGAAANCCAGGGATGCAGAGCCTGGTGGGCTGCCGTCTACAGGGTCGCACAGAGTTGGACACGACTGAAGCAACTTAGCAGCAGCAGTAGCAGCAGCAGTTTTATTTGAAGAAAATATTTTGCTTTAACTGAGAAATTATTTATAACCTAGAACTAGATTCATATCTGAATTCTCAGGAATATTATCTATGTCTGACTAGTTTCTGGGGCCCGATTCCCTGAGTAAAGTCCTATTTCTCGTCCTAACTGGTTACCTAATTTAGTGTGTATACCTTAACATCTGTGTGTTCTAATTTTCTAACTTGTGAAATAAATATGACTAATAATACATTGTTGTGAACAGAGAAATGGATTCTAAAGTTTTAATTCCTTCAGTCTTTATATAATGCATTTAAATATAATAAAGATAAGAAATATAAAAAGATATACCTATTTTTGGTAGGAGTAGGTAACAGGCAAAGCTGTAGTTTTAACCTATGTCATAGCTAGAAGAGATGGTAGAATCCATTTGAAAGAATGCAAAGAAAAGAAACACGTAAAGAAAGAGGATCAGATAGTAGGATCTCAGAAAACAGTAGAAAACAAACAAACAAAAAACACAAAACAAAACACTTAATAGGAGAAGCCCTGATATGCAAATTATTTACTTCTTATTTGCAATCAAATACATAGACATTGGAATTAGTAGTTTAAGAATTAGTGTGGCGCTGAGGGGGAATTAAGCTACAGCAAAAGCAAACAGGACAGGACAATTTTAATGACATATTCTCCATCTGATGCATCAGACAAGAAGAGTCCTTCTGGGTTGCAAATGCCAGATAGCCTGGAAACATCTTCTGTCTAGAAGAAGCTTGGCCAGTGATTGTTGATTCAGGAAAACATACACAGTCAAATATGAGGGATAAACATGACAGTGATGCAGCATGCTCAAAAGGAGAAGAAAAATGAAGACAAGATCAGAAAATTAAACATTACTTTTTGAACACTTGCCAAAAGAACACTGCCAAAAAGAAAATGAATGTGGTTCATTAAAAATTTATAATAAACTTAAATATGATCTAAAATTAATTTTCTCTATAAAAATCACAAGGTGGTATGAGGAGAGCTCAGGGAGGAAATGGGTAAAAAGGGAAAACAGAAGCAGATAACATATGAGATGACAGAACTAACGTATGAAATACAGAAAAAAAATAGTCACANGTATGAGGAGAGCTCAGGGGGGAAATGGGTAAAAAGGGAAAACAGAAGCAGATAACATATGAGATGACAGAACTAACGTATGAAATACAGAAAAAAAATAGTCACAGAAATAGGAAACTGAAAGGATAGGGAAGAATAATGATCACTGTTAAGTTACAGCAAGAGACAGAAAATGGAAAAGGAAGAAAAGAAAAGGGAGGAAGGCAGCATGGGAAGGAGGAAGGGAGGAAGCTGAGGGGAAGATGATAGATAATACGGATTAGGTAGACAGAAAGATAGAAGGGATGGAGGAGACAGAGAGAGCGAGACAGAGAGCAGGGGGTGAAGATCGTAGGCAACACCAGGGAGATTAGTTTAGTTTAGATTAGGTGGACAGATAGGTAATAGACAACTGATGGATGACAGAGAGTCATACAAAATGGGTGGAGGGAGAGGAGGAGGGAGGAAGAGAGACAGAGAAAGAGAAACACAGACAAAGGGGGAAAGGGGAGGGAAGAGAAAGGAGAACGATGATGGAAAAGAAAAAGAAACTGTTTAAAAGGAGCTAGAAGTGTTAGAGGCTAAATAGACATAAAAAATACAATAAGGAACACTTACATATGACATATTAGAGTCTCCAATGGAAAAAAAAGTAAGCTAGAATTGAAAACATTTACCTAAAATAAAAGATAATTCCGTTCTACATACTGAAAGAGAATACCATACAGTGTGGAACACTGAGATATAATAGTTAAGACAAGGATGCCCTATCAAAGGTATTATTCTTCAAATATAAAGTAAGAGTTCTTGAACATTTAACAAAGACAACAAATCAAATTATATAGAGAAAAATCATACTGGTTGCAGGTTTCTCCATCTAACACTACAACATAGGCAAAGAACACTTGTAAAGCCCTTAGGGAAATAAACGAACCTAACTTCTAAGAACCAACTTCTAAGAACAAAGGCAACCAACACTAAAATATGCACACATTTAAGAAAATATTTTTTTTTTGACTCCTTTCCTGCTGCTGCTGCTAAGTCACTTCAGTTGTGGTCGACTCTGTGCGACCCCATAGACGGCCTCCTACCAGGCTCCTCTATCCCTGGGATTCTCCAGACAAGAACGCTGGAGTGGGTTGCCATTTCCTTCTCCAATGCATGAAAGTGAAAAGTGAAAGTGAAGTCGCTCAGTCATGTCCAACTCTTAATGACCTCATGAACTGCAGCCTACGAGGCTCCTCCATCCATGTGATTTTCCAGGCAAGAATACTGGAGTGGGGTGTCATTGCCTTCTCCGGACTCCTTCCCTAATAAATTACAAAATGGGGGTTTCACCCAATACAAGAAAATGAGGAAAATTATTCAAAAAGGTTAGTGAAGTTAAATATACTTAACTCTAAAAGAAGCTTATATCAAGCATGGAATTTAGAATGGTCAATAGAGAATATAAATGTCATATGTCCTGTGTGTGTGTGCATGTAGTATGTAGAAACAACTAATAAAATTTAAGAGAAGGGTAAGATAGTAGTAAAAATAGATTCATTATTATCTCTAAGAATTTACAGTAAAAATATAGTTTAAAGCTAGCAAAAGAGACAATATTTTATGAAAATGTTAATAGTAAAAAGAATAAACTAAGACAAATTGAAAAGTAGAAATAAAATATTATTGAAAACATAAACTAATTTCACAACTACTGATGTAGAGAACAGTGAAGGAGAGAAGTGGGAAAGACAGTTTGGAATGCAAAGTGAAGCCAGTCTCTGCTGTATATAAGATATTCATCTAGAACAAAATACGGGGAGTAAGTATGAAAATTTTAAAAATAGGCTTAGGAGTAGTACACTGATATAAATGCACAGACCACAGCAGGTTCTCATGTAAAATTAGCCACATTCTTTATTCCTTCCTAGAGACATGCCCTTGGCGGTATAACTTTAAAGTTACTCTCATCAAACAGTGGAGTTTATTCCCCTCCTCTTGTATCTGAACTGGTCTTGAGACATGTTTGAGACGATAGGAAGTCACAGGAATGATACAATGCCAGCTCCAACTTATGGAACACTTTCTACAGAGCTGCAAAAGTCTCACTGTTTGGGGAACAAGTTGCCCTGGCCTATTGGAAGATGAGACACCCTAGAAACCAGTGACAAGACACCAGACATCCAGATGATGAGATGAGGCCCTCCAACATGTGCCAGTCTCCAGCCAGTCTGGTACCTTGGGTTAGAAGCAAAGTGAAGCCATCTAAGACAGAAAACATCCCCTCCCCAGCTAAGATTCGCTCAAATTGCCATTGCACAGAATCTTATAATAAATAAAGGGTTCAGTTCAGTTCAGTCACTCAGCCATGTCCAACTGTTTGTGACCCCATGAATCGCAGCACGCCAGGCCTCCCTGTCCATCATCAACTCCCAGAATCCACCCAACCCATGTCCATTGAGTCAATGATGCCATCGAACCATCTCATCTTCTATTGTCCCCTTCTCCTCCTGTCCTCAATCTTTCCCACATCAGGGTCCCTTCAAATGAGTCAGCTCTTCACATTAGGTGGCCAAAGTGTTGGAGTTTCAGCTTCAACATCAGTCCTTCCAATGAACACCCAGGACTGATCTCCTTTAGGATGGACTGGTTGGATTTCCTTGCAATCCAAAGGACTCTCAAGAGTCTTCTCCAACACCACAGTTCAAAAGCATCAATTCTTTAATATGCAAAAATAGAAAACTAAGACAATTGTATCAAAATAGGTGTAATCTGGGTAAAAACATAAAATGACATCAATAACAACATTATATAATGTTAAAAATATTAAAAATGAAGATAACAGCAAATGACATTCATATAGGATAAAGAGAAACAAACTGTTGGAAATGGCTAGTAAAGACTTTTACACCATGAGTAATGAATACAACTAAAAATATGTAGTAGTATTTAATACAATTAATTGTATATATATGATTGACATATATCATAATTTAGAACCTGAAAATAGAGCACATCTTTTCAGGTTTACATTCAATATTTATAAAAATTGACTACATGTTAACACACAAAGTATACTCCAAAAATTTCAAAAAATAGAAATAGTATAAAAATTTCAGATCATTATATCATAAAATTACAAATTAGAAAAATCTCTTCAAGCTATCATTTTTTTAAAAATTGCTTTTTTTAAAAGCAATCTCCATTTGGGGGGGTAGTAAAGAAAAATAAATAAGCCACAATGAAACCACCACATATGTATGACATATGTATGTCATATGTAGAGATAAAATCTAAACAGGCACATTTGCAAAGAACATTAAAAAATGTTCCCCAAAAAACCATTACTCTCAAGTCCTAAGATCAGTAGCTACTATCAAAGTGTTAAGGAAGACAGGAACTAAGTAGATAGAAGATGGAAATTAGAGGGAGAGATTTCTCCATATACTTTTTATATTTTTCACATTTTCTACCATAGCAGTGGTATGACCATATATATGTACACACACACCACAATTTTTTTTTAATCCATTCATTGGTCATTGGACAAAAGTTGTTTTTATATTTTGGCTATTATACATAATGTCACAGTGATGTGGAGGTGCAAATACCTCTTCAGGATAGTGATTTAATCTTCCTTCAGATCTATATCTAAAGTAAAACTGTTGGATCTCATGGTAGCTCTATTGTTCAATTATTTTGTTTTAGGAACTCCCAAACCAATTACCAAAAATGGCTGCACCAATTAACATTCACACCAACCCACTAAACGTGCATAAGTGTTTTCTTTTCTCCACACCCTCTGCAAACAGTGAATTCACAGGAACAGAGAGTAGATTGGTGGCTCTTTGGAACAGGGACAGGTGGAGGAAATGGGTGAAGGTGATCAAAATGTGAAAGCTTCTAGAATATGCTAGAGAAGTTCTGGGAATGTAGGGTACAGTAGGGGACTGTAGTTAACACTATTTTGTTATATATTTGCAAGCTACCATAAGAGTAGATGCTAAGGCTTTTTAATAAAACTAAATATATGAAGCAAAGCATGTATTAGCTAAATTTTTGTGATAATCATTTTTTAATTCATACAGTAAAGAATTTGTCTTCAATGCAGGAGACCCAGGTTCAACCCCTGGGTTGGGAAGATCCCCTGGAGAAGGGAAAGACTATCTTGGGAAATCCCATGGACAGAGGAGCCTGGCAGGCTCAGTGCATGAGGTCACAAAGAGTTGGACAGTCTGAAATGCGATACTTAGGTGCAACTTCAAAAATAACTGAATGATCTCTGTTCATTTCCAAAGAAAATCATTCAGTATTACAGGAATCCAAGTCTATGCCCCGACACCTAGTGCTGAAGAAGCTGAAGCTGAGGGTTTTATGAATTCCTACAAGACTTTTAGAAATAACACCAAAAATGATGTCCTCATCATCACAGGGGACAGCAACGCAAAAGTAGGAAGTCAAGAGATACCTGGAGTAACAGGCAAGTTCAGCCATGGAGTACAGACTGAAGCAGGGCAAAGGCTAATAGAGTTTTGCCAAGTGAATGCACTTGTCATAACAAACACCTTCTTCCAACAACACAAGAGAAGACTCTACACATGGACATCACCAGATAGTCAACACTGAAATCAGATTGATTATATTCTTTCCAGCTGAAGGTGGAGAAGATCTATAGAGTCAGCAAAAACAAGACATGGGCTGACTGTGGCTTAGATCTTCAGCTCCTTATTTCAAATTTCAGAATTAAATTGAGGAAAGTAGGGGAAACTGCTAGGCCATTCAGGTATGACCTAAATCAAATCCCTTACGATTATACAGGGGAAGTGACAAATAGATTCAAGAGATTAGATTTGATAAACAGAGTGCCTGAAGAACCATGGATGGACGTTCATAAGTACAGCAGTGATCAAAGTCATCCCCAAGAAACAGAAATGCGAAAAGGCAAAATGGCAAAAAAATAGCAGAGAAAAGAAGAGAAACAAAAGGCAAAGGAGAAAAGAAAAATATACCCTTCTGAATGAAGAGTTCAAAGAATTGCAAGTAGAGATAAGAAAGCCTTCTTAAGTGAACAATACAAAGAAATAGAGGAATATAATAGAATGGGAAAGACAAGATTTCTTCAAGAGAATGAGAGATACTAAGGGAACATTTCATAAAAAGATGGGCACAATAAAGGACAGAAATGGTATGAACCTAACAGAAGCAGATGATATGAACAAAAGGTGGCAAGAATACACAGAAGAACTGTACAAGAAAAGAT
This sequence comes from Redunca redunca, assembly GCA_006410935.1. Lineage (NCBI taxonomy): Eukaryota > Metazoa > Chordata > Mammalia > Artiodactyla > Bovidae > Redunca > Redunca redunca. The sequence goes on from SJYQ01001932.1 coordinate 88,313, forward strand.
CTTAATGACCCAGATAACTACGATGGTGTGATCACTCACCTAGAGCCAGACATCCTGGACTGCAAAGTCAAGTGGGCCTTAGGAAACATTACTACAAAGTTAGTGAAGGTGACAGAACTCCAGCTGAGCCATTTCAAATCCTAAAAGATGTTGCTGTTAAAGTGTTACACGCAACATGCCAGCAAATTTGGAAAACTCAGCAGTGGCCACAGGACTAGACAAGGTCAGTTTTCATTCCAATCCCAAAGAAGGGCAATGCCAAAGAATGTTCAAACTACCACACAATTGCAGTTGTTTCCCATGCTAGCAAAGTAATGTTCAAAGTCCTTCAAGCCAGGCTTCAACAGTATGTGAACCGAGAACTTCCAGATGTACAAATCAGATTTAGAAAAGGCAGAGGAACCAGAGATCAAATTGCCAACATCTGTTGCATCAAATAAAATGCAAGGGAATTCCAGAAAAAAAACATCTACTTCTGCTTCATTGTCTGGGCTAAAGCCCTTGACTGTGTGGATCACAACAAACTGAGGAATATTCTTCAAGAAATGGGAATACCAGACCAACTTACCTGCCACCTGAGAAACATGTATGCAACGTATAAAAAGCAGAGACATTATTTTGCCTACAAAGGTACATCTAATCAAAGCTATGGTTTTTCTAGCAGTCATGCTTGAATGTGAGTTGGACTAACAAAGAAGGCTGAGCACCAAAGAATTGATGCTTTTGAACTATGGTGCTGGAGAAGACTCTTGAGAATCCCTTGGACAGCAAGAAGATCAAACCTGTCAATCCTAAAGGAAAGCAACCCTGAATATTCATTGGAGGACTGATGCTAAAGCTGAAGCTCCAATACTTTGGCTTCCTGAAGTGAACATTGACTCATTGGAAAAGACCCTGATGATAGGAGAGATTGAGGGCAAGAGAAGAAGGGGGCGATAGAGGATGAGACGGTTGGATGGCATCACTATCTCAGAGGACATGAGCTTGAGCAAACTCAGGGAGACAGTGAAGGACAGGGAAGCCTGTCATGCTGCAGTCCACAGGGTGGCAAAGAGGTGAACATGACTGAGCAACTAGACAAGAACAACAATAAAATGATAAGGTAGATACCAATAAGAGATTGATAAATAAGTTTTATGTGCATCAATTATTAATGCCTTATTTCTCTTGGAATTCATCCAAAAAAACAAAAATTATTCAAAAGTATGTAATGTAAAATAGACTGATATAGTCAAACAGTAGCCAACTTATCTGAGAATTTCCCCATACAATCAAATCACAAACATTTAGAAAATAGGGGAAAATATTTGGATATTAACTTAATTGATGAATGTTTTCCTAACAAGGATTTAGTGAAGGATTTAATTTGGTTTTTAAAAAATCTACTTTTAAAAAACTGTCCTTCTTCAGTTCAGTTGCTCAGTCGTGTCCAACTCTTTGTGACCCCATGGACTGCAACATGCCAGGTTTCCCTGTCCACCACCAACTCCTGGAGTTTACTCAAACTCATGTCCATGGAGTCGGTGATGCCATCCAACCATCTCATCCTCTGTCATCCCCTTTTCCTCCCACCTTCAACTTTTCCCAGCATTATGTGTTTTTTCAATGAGTCAGTTTTTCACTTCAAGTGGCCAAAGAATTGGAGTTTCAGCTTCAGCAAGAGTCCTTCCATGAACACCCAGGACTGATGTCCTTTAGGATGGACTCATTGGATCTTCTTGCAGTCCAAAAGACTCTCAAGAGTCTTCTACAACACCACAGTTCAAAAGCGTCAATTCTTCTGTGCTCAGCTTTCTTTATAGTCCAACTCTAATATCCATACATGACCACTGGGAAAACCATAGCCTTGACTAGATAGACCTTTGTTGACAAAGTAATGTCTCTGCTTTTGACTATGCTATCTAGGTTGGTCATAACTTTTCTTCCAAGGAGTAAGCATCTTTTAATTTCATGGCTGCAATCACCATCTGCAGTGATTTTGGAGCCCCAAAAGATAAAGTCAGCCACTGTGTTCACTGTTTCCCCATGTATTTCCCATAAAGTGATGGGACTGGATGCCATGATCTTGGTTTTCTCAATGTTGAACTTTAAGCCAACTTTTTCTCTCTCCTCTTTCACTTTCATCAAGAGGCTTTTTAGCTCCTCTTCACTTTCTGCCATAAGGGTGGTGTCATCTGAATATCTGAGGTTACTGATATTTCTCCCGGCAATCTGGATTCCAGCTTGTGCTTCCTCCAGCCCAGCATTTCTCATTATGTACTCTGCATAGAAATTAAATAACCAGGGTGACAATATACAGCCTTGATTCACTCCTTTTCCTATTTGGAACCAGTCTGTTGTTCCATGTCCAGTTCTAACTGTTGCTTCCTGACCTGCATACAGATTTCTCAAGAGGCAGGTCAGGTGGTCTGGTATTCCTATCTCTTTCAGAATTTTCCACAGTTTATTGTGATCCACAAAGTCAAAGGCTTTGGCATAGTCGATAAAGCAGAAATAGATGTTTTTCTGGAACTCTCTTGCTTTTTCAATGATCCAGCAGATGTTGGCAATTTGATCTCTAGTTCCTCTGCCTTTTCTAAAACCAGCTTGAACATCTGGAAGTTAACAGTTCATGGATTGTTGAAGTCTGGCTTGGAGAATTTTGAGTATTACTTTACTAGCATGTGAGACGAGTACAATTGTGCAGTAGTTTGAGCATTCTTTGGCATTGCCTTTCTTTGGTACTGGAATGAAAACTGACCTTTTCCAGTCCTGTGGCCTCTGCTGAGTTTTTCAAATTTGCTGGCATATTGAGTGCAGCACTTTCACAGCATCATCTTTCAGGATTTGAAATAGCTCAACTGGAATTCCATCACCTCCACTAGCTTTGTTTGTAGTGATGCTTCCTAAGGCCCACTTGACTTCACATTCCAGGAGTTATGTATTAAGGAGTTATGTATTCATCTAAAAGACATTTATTTGCTTACAAATTCTACTAGTTGTCTAAGAAAAACATCCATGAGGCTGAATATCTGTCAGACATTTACGTGAAGCAGAGTAGAGCCAAATTATTGTGAATCATTGGTTATACACTTTATTTCACATGCCTTAGCAGTAAGTTTCCAAATAAAATGATTATTTCTAAAGTACTGTGCATCTGAAGTAAATAGACTGCCAATATTTCTCCAACAAAGATAGGCTTATTTGGGATAAGCAGAGAATTTCAATTCAGGGTCTGCAACTATGGCAAGACACCTGAAATTCCCCAGAAAATGAAGGAAAAAGAAAGCTTTTATAGATGGAAAAGGATGTTGGGAGGAGTAATGAAACAAGGAAGTCATAGCTTTTCATTGGCTGAGTCCCGAGTCTTTCCTCTTCTTATTGATCTCTGAGGTGTAATTGGATGTGAGAGTTCCCCTTTCTGGTCTTCCAATTCTATTTGTTTGTTCATGTGTGTATTCTAAGTTGCCTCAATGTGTCTGACTCTTTGAGACCCTGTGGACCATACTTTCCAGGCTCTTCTGTCCATGGGATTCTCTAGGCAAGAATATTGGAGTGGATTGCCATTTTCTCCTCCAGGGTATCTTCCCAACTCAGGGACTGAACCCAAGTCTCTTGCATTGGCAGGCATGTTCTTTACCAATAGAAGCAAAGGAAGCCCCTTTCCTTTATTAAAAAATTTTACAGTACATTTTGCTATCTTATTTTCACTTTTTCCCCTGGTGGCTCAGATGGTAAAAGATCCCTGAGCAACACAGGAGCTCTGGGTTCGATCCCTGGGTTGGGAAGATCCCGTGGGAAGGGCATGACAACCCAATATTCTTGCCCGGAGAATTTTCATGGACAGAGGAACCTGGCAGTCTTTAGTCAATGGGGTTGCAGAGTCGGACAGGATTGTGTGACTAAGCACTTCTACCTCCCTCCATTATGGCAGGGATACAGAATCCTCAAATTAGAGAACAAATGGTCCTAATAAATTTTAAGGGGAGGAAATGAAACATTTTAGTGAATTTAAGACTAATAAGTTTGTTTACTAGAATGTCTATATATACTTCTCAGATCTAGGTGCATACATTTAAGAACATGGGATAGTTTTACTCTGGTGATTAAGTTTAGCTCCCCCTCAAATTCTTAGATCAACCTTTGGTTATAATCTGAATATTCAGTTTGGGCAGTGACAAAGAATTATGGCAGAAATCATTGTGAAGTAACATGAATTGATGATTATTTGTCCTTATAATGTCAAATAGAGATAAATTTACTACATCATCACTATTATTTTTCTGAAGACTGTACTAAGATGACTAGATATGCATAGATTATTTATGACCTGTAAACTACCATGATTGACAAAAATAGCCAGGTGGCACTCTCTAAAGCATTCCAGTTCAGTTCAGTTGCTCAGTTGTGTCCGACTGTTTGCGACCCCATGAATCGCAGCACGCCAGGACTCCCTGTCCATCACCAACTTCCAGAGTTCACTCAGACTCACGTCCATCAAGTCAGTGATGCCATCCAGCCATCTCATCCTCTGTCCTCCCCTTCTCTAAGAGTCTGCTAAATATAACAGAGAAGTTTACAGGGGCTGCTTTAAATTATTTTTGAGTCTCATTTAACAGAAACTCTTCTGAAAATTAGTTAGAATTGTATGCTAATGAACAACTGTATGCTGGCTTCTCATTGAAAACCACAGGGGAGCCTTCTGCTAATACTGATTGGCAGGGGTCAGGCTTACTCTGTCTCATGTAGAGCCAAGGCACGGGCTTATAAAGAAAAATTAAAGTGATTTCCTTGTGCAGTCATGGTCAAACAAAAACTCTTGTTCCTCTTTCTCAGTTTTATGCAGTATTTTCCATTTAAGCTATTTTTCCTAGCCTTGGTTTGCTGTCCTATTACAGCTAGACTCTAACCTACATTTCCATGAATCTGGGTATCATAATCACACAGGATTTTCATTACTTTTTAAAAATTTATAGTTTCACACTGGAACTCAGAGAGTAAAATTCTTAATCTTACTAGTATTTAATATGGATACTAGACCTTCCCTGGTGGCTAAGATGGTAAAGAATCTGGCTGCAAAGAAGGAGACATGTGTTCCATCCCAGGGTCAGGGAGATCCCCAAGGTAAGGGAATGACTAGCCACTCCAGTTTTCTTGCCTGGAGAATCCCCTGGACAGAGGAGCCTGGTGAGCTATGGAGTTGCAAAGATTTGGACACCACTGAGAGATGAAAACCTTCACTTCCATGATTACTAGGAATTTGATTTTTAATAAGATTCAGTCCTGATGAAGAAAATACATGAACATATTAAAAAAAAAAACAGCAAAAGAAATGCTGGTGTCATTAGGATTATAGGTTTTAAAACCACTCAGATGAGGATCAGCTCACTTGTTCTAATGTTACTGCCATTATGAAAAACAAGTTAAATGTCTTAGAACCACTTCTAGGGCTTCTCTGGGGATTACATTCGCTGAACATAAACATTTTGCACAGTGACTGGCATATATTTAAACATTCAATAAATATTAATATTTCCTCGCCATGTTATTACCTTGCAACATTACCACATTTACCTGATAGCCTCCATTCTTATCCTGATCTATCCATCCAGTTACCTCATATATGTTGCTAAGAAAGCCAGAATCTGAGTTTTCTATGAGGCCTCTGACCCTAGGGAGATTTTGGCTATTCCAAAGATAACCTTATTTTTACTTCAGTCATAACAATTTACACACATTATACAATTTTTAATGTAAATACACACAATTACTAAATCCAATCATGGTTCCTATGAAAATACATTTATATGGACAAGGAACAATTCTACACAAATGAGGGAGTTACTGTGGATGAATAGAAAATCCAAAGAGTTTCTAGTATAAGGCACCACGTCCTCTTCCTAGAAAATACATAATAATACCTTCAGGAATCTTAGGCTAAATACAGAATAAAGAATGAAAAGATGGTATAGATGTCACTTCATTACCCATCTGGACTTCCAGGTTTGAGATTTTCTGAGATTTATTAAGAGGAGTACATCAAGGCTGTATATTGTCACCCTGCTTACTTACCTTATATGCAGAGTACATCATGAGAAACGCTGGACTGGAAGAAACAGAAGCTGGAATCAAGACTGCCGGGAGAAATATCAATAACCTCAGATATGCAGATGACACCACCATTATGGCAGAAAGTGAAGAGGAACTAAAAAGCCTCTTGATGAAAGTGAAAGAGGAGAGTGAAAAAGTTGGCTTAAAGCTCAACATTCAGAAAACGAAGATCATGGCATCTGTTCCCATCACTTCATGGGAAAAAGATGGGTAAACAGTGGAAACAGTGTCAGACTTCATTATTTTGGGCTCCAAAATCACTCTAGATGGTGATTGCAGCCATGAAATTAAAAGATGCTTACTCCTTGGAAGAAAAGTTATGACCAACCTAGATAGTATATTCAAAAGCAGAGACATTACTTTGCCAACAAAGGTCCGTCTAGTCAAGGCTATGGTTTTTCCTGTGGTCATGTATGGATGTGAGAGTTGGACTGTGAAGAAGGCTGAGCACCGAAGAATTGATGCTTTTGAACTGTGGTGTTGGAGAAGACTCTTGAGGGTCCCTTGGACTGCAAGGAGATCTAACCAGAGCATTCTGAAGGAGATCAGCCCTGGGATTTCTTTGGAAAGAATGATGCTAAAGCTGAAGCTCCAGTACTTTGACCACCTCATGAGAAGAGTTGACTCATTGGAAAAGACTCTGATGCTGGGAGGGACTGGGGACAGGAGGAGAAGGGGACAACTGTGGGTGAGATGGCTGGATGGCATCACTGACTCGATGGACGTGAGTCTGAGTGAACTCTGGGAGATGGTGATGAACAGGGAGGCCTGGCGTGCTGCGATTCATGAGGTCGCAAAGAGTCGGACATGACTGAGTGACTGAACTGAACTGAACTGATTATTTGTATCCCCAAAAACTGATATACAAAGTTTACATACAAGGAAGCCAGCTTTAATGTCTAACCTTCTCCCCTTACTTACATGTCACAGTTTCCCAAAGAGAACGAGGCAGCATCTGTACCAACTAACATATTGGGAAAGCATCATCAGTTTTGAGTTGCTAGATCCCACCACCACCTCCCCACACACTCTTTTTTTTTTTTTAATTTTTTTTCCTGAACCTATACATACTTATCCTGACAGCTGTGTGAATCACTGACCTAATCATCTGTGGCCAGAGTAACAGGATTGGTTTTATTTTCAGAAAAGAATACAAGATGGGACAAATTGAACTACTCTGATCTTTGGGGTTAGGAGTAATCTGAGGTCTTACGACTTCCATCTCTTGGGACACACTTTTCAAAGTGATCGTGGAGGAGCCACAGACAGACAAAAAGAAAGCTACAATTTGTTATACAATGAAAAGATCACAGACATAGAGAAATGTTTTATACTGTAATTGTAATTCAGTAAATGTTTCCTTTCAAAATTAAAAGACCTAGCTCCCCTAAACACTCTCTAAACATGGGTCTTAAAACACATGCGTGAATTAAAAAACAATTTTACTAATTTCTTATCTCTTATCCTACCACAATTTGCCATTATTATTTTTAATTTTCTTTAGGACTTGCCTTTTGCCTGAGGAAAAGAGTAAATCTACCAGATTTAGTTCTGGGTAGTGCATTTCAGTTCCCCAGAGAGAAGAGACAAGGATTCTAAATAGTTTTCATCTCTAGGAAAACAAAGATATTAGGAAGTTGGATGCAGCCTAGCTTTTAATGGGTCTCAGAGGCAATTAAGTCAGTGGACATTAATAGTGGGGAGATGAGGCATTACAAAAGTTCATATCTTACTTTAATGTTGATAATATTTCTAAATAGGCATTAACATCTTAAAAGCAAAAGTAAAATAATATGAATCTATTAGTCATATTATAAACTAACAAATCATTTAAATTGGACAGTTGAGAGTTGTAAAATAATATGTAAACTTGTAAATATATTGAATCAGTCTGTAGAGGGAAAAAAAGTGATAAACTCTCCAAATGCCATAATAAATGTAGATTTAAAATGATATTATAGTTTCTGTAATGAGATATATTACAAACTAAGTGCTCAAAAAGTGCTTTTGAATACATACCTAAAAATGCTGGATAAAATTATAAGGAAAAAGATAAAGTGAACCAAGTCAGCAGCCCTCTCTCCATTCTTCCTAAACTACACCCAACCCCGAAAAAAAAAAAGAATCCATAGATGCGGCTGCACAATAGAGCTACAGAGAAGGCAGGTACCCTGGCAGAGAAATGAGTCATGATAGAACTTGAAGTTAATAATTCCAAGAAGTAAAACCCTTAGTGAGTCACTAGAGTCTGGGAGGGAAGCAAGAGAAAACAATCCCAAGCAAACAAACAAAAATCTGTCTCAGCAAGGGAGAAAATAAAGATATTGCCCTGTTCTGCCCTTGGCCATAATTGCACAGGAAGAAAGAATAAACATTTGCCAGAAGAATTTGTAATCACAATTTGACACATCAAAGATTTATACTATCCATTGGTCTTTAAAATCCCATACTGAAATATAGTCTAAACATAATAGAAAAGAGAAAATGAGGTCACTCTGTCGTGTTTGACTCTCTGCAACCCCATGGACTGTAGCCTACCAGGCTCCTCCATCCATGGGATTTTCTAAGCAAGAATACTAGAGTTGTCATTTCCTTCTCCAGAAGATCTTCGTGACTCAGTAATCGAACCCAGGTCTCCTGCATTGCAGGCAGACGCTTTACCATCTGAGCCACCAGGGAACTCAACTGAAGGACCAAATTTAAATATTCTCAAGAGAGACAATGTTTAAAACCAGGACTTAAAAAAATCAGCAAAGATAAAATTTAATGGAACATGAACAATCAATAACAAATCAGTAAACACACACAAAAATAAACTATAGTTAAAAATGTAAACTATAACATTAGTAATATTACTAACTAGCAAAATCAACAAATCACAGCCCCAGGTCTATAAAAACTGTACCTAGAAAGTCATAAAAAGACTTTTAAGTATTTTGAAAGATATAAGAATATTTTGACTGTGTGAGTAAAAATAGACTCTTAAAATGGATAAGGGAGATCTAAGGAACAAAGAGAATGTCTATAAATGAAATTTTAATAATTGAAATTAGAATGTCAGTGTCTAGGTGAAAGCAAAATGCGCATGGCTAAATAGAAAGGTAGACATGCAGACACATAAAATACCACATAAAATATAAGATGGAAAAGATGAAACATAAGTTAGAAAATATTGAAGAGTTCTAACAATTGCTTAATTAGAATTTCAAAAGGAAATAATGGTGAATATAAGACAGTATTTGAAACAAATANAGTATTTGAAAAAAATAGTGACTAAGGATTTAATTAGCTGGTGAAAAGATAATAATCCTAAAGTTTAAGAATAGCTCCCCAAATTTTAAACCATTTAAAAAAAATCTATACTGAGACATACGAAGGAAAAAAGAATGTTAAAACATCCAGAAAGAAAAGACATCTGATTTCCAATGGAAACAATAATTACATTGATAGTTGACTTCTCTATAGCATTAATGCCCACACTGTGTCCAGCCCTGGAGGTCAAAACTTTTTTCATAATGTTACTGCACTCATTCTCTCTGTTGTGATAACCTTGCTTTTTAATTTATGATATTATTGATTTTTGTTCTTTTCTTTTACTGTTTAGTTGGTCAAGTTATTTTTAGGATGTCTAAATGTTGTTGATCTTTTCAAAGAATTAGCTCTTATCTTTTAAACTTCTCTATCATGTATCTGCTTTTCTGTTTCATTGATTTCTGCTCTTTATTATTTACTTCCTTCCAGTTACTTGGTTTCACTTTACTTTTCTTTCCCAGACTTGGAAATGTAGATCCTTAGTCCCTCAATTTAGAAGCACTAAAGATAGCAGTCTTCCCCTCTTATGAAGTGCTTTGCCTATATCCCATGAGCATTGGTATCAGATGATGCCTGTCCATTCGCTTCGAAAAACTTCCTATTATCACTTTTCATTTCATCTTTGGCTCATGAATTGTTTAAAAACATGTTGTCTACTCTCCAGATATTAGGATGTTTCTAGATATCTTATTGTTGACTTCTAATTCAATTTTGTTATGATGAGAAGGCATTGTATATTTTCAGTTCTTTTAAGTTTATGGAGACCTATTTTATGGCAAAGCTTGTGGTCTACATTGGTGAATACATAATGGGAACGCCAAAAAAAAAAAAATGAGTATTCTCCAGTTACTGAGTATATTTTTCTAAAAAGGTCAGCTAGATCAAGGATTTGCCAATCTTGTTCAAATCTTTCAGACTTATTCTTTTGCAATTTTTATTAATTGGGTGCCAAAAATTCAACTCTATGTTTTGAGACTTGTAGACATATGCCTTGTATATAAGTTCCTTTTTTGATTATGTAACACTGATTTTATCATTATTTTGATGTTTTATGTTATCAAAAGAGGTTTTCTTTACTTTGGTAGGCAAAATAGTGATGTCGTGTTCTCTTATCCTCTTTGAGGAACTGTGCCTATTAGATGGAATATTTAGAATAATAAAATATGAGTAACTGTAGATAAACTTAGTTTATGTGTTTGAGGTTTGTTTTCCTTTATGTCATGGTGCATACTTATAATAGCTGATCTAAAGCCTTTGTCCAATAGTTCCAACATTGAAACAGCTGAGTATTGGTGTATATTCACTGTTTATTCTCCCCTATTGCTTATACGTCAAATCATCTGCATTATATTCTGGATAATGTGAATTCTATACTAGATAGACGTCTACTTTTGTTTCATCAGCACATATTCAAAGTCAGATTCAGACTGAAGTTCTGCTTCCCTTTGTGTGTGTGGTGGCTTTAGCCTTCACCTGGCTCTCGGTGTGTTTGCTGTGTTGGATTCTGTTGGCCATTTCCATGCATGCTTCCCAAAGCCTTTGTATATGTTCAGTGTTATTAAATCTACACTTCTTTAATAAGTTTGGGCTTCTAGACATGAGGCTCTTAGACACCAAGGTTTGTAATGCAGGGAAGCTGTATTGAACTCAAGAGCTTCAAGTCTTTCATTATCATCTATAACACTAAGAATAATGACAGCTGTTGACTCAGATCACAGGAGCTTCATAGTTTCTGGCCCTGTGGTGTAGGCTTTTTATCAGAGTAATACAAGATGAAATTCTCTTGGAGAAGTGCAACTATTAGAAAATTCAATCTTTGATTTTTTTTAATACTTAGATACTTTTTAATTTGTACAAGTTAAGTCTAGAGACACCCAATTCATGGCAGAACCTTTTGAATTCTTCTTAATGATGTCTGTTTCCCCAGTGTACTCAGAAGTATTTATTTGAATGAAAGAGAAAATAAATGAATGAGTTATTCTTATATCAACATAAGCCCTTATAGAATAATTTGTTTTATTAAATTTTCATCAGTGTATTTGTTTTTCCTAAAGAAGTAAAAACTGAATAGAGAAAAACAAAACAAAAGTAGGTTGTTATATTCTTGGAAATTACCTCAATATTCAAAAGCAAATGTATGATTAATAAATAAATCTCTAGTGCACATATTGGAGAAGGCAGTGGCACCCACTCCGGTACTCTTGCCTGGAAAATCCTATGGATGGAGAAGCCTGATAGGCTGCAGTCCATGCTAAGGGTCGGACACAACTGAGCGACTTCCCTTTCACTTTTCACTTTCATGCTTTGGAAAAGGAAATGGCAACCCATTCCAGTGTTCTTGCCTGGAGAATCCCAGGGACGGGGGAGCCTGGTGGGCTGCCTCCATGGGGTCGCACAGAGTCGGACACGACTGAAGTGACTTAGCAGCAGCAGTGCACATATTTCCTGATTTTGGATATTATGGGTTATCAAGTTTTAGATGAGATCAGTAGTGAGCATGCTAGTCCAATATGGTGTCCTTATAAGAAAAGGAAGTTTGGACAACACAGACATAGACACAGTGAGAATGCCATGTAAAGATAAAGGTTTTTCTTAGGCAGAAGAGTATCTACACCAAGGAATGACAATGATCATCAGGAAACCACCAGAAGCTAGGAGAGAGGCAAGTACAGATCACAAGAGTGACCAACCAAGCTGACACCTTGTTCTGTGATGTCTAGTCTCCTCAAGCATAAAGCAATGCATTTCTATTGTTTAAGAGATTCAACTCTTGGAACTTTGTTATAGCAGCCCTAGCAACCTCATACAGGAGCTGAGATATCTAGTTATTTGTTATTTTTCTACATAAAAATATGTTGCTCTTAATACTACTGTCCTTATGAAATAGTCAATACCGATACTTTTGAAAGCATAGAATTCATTAAAAAGGTCAAGTAGAAACATCTCACTAATTCTCAATTCGCTTATATATGTAATCATTAAACCTATTTGTGAAGTTTATTTTTCATTATCATAGAAAAAGATAATTTCTTTCATCTTTATATTCTAGGTAATTTATAAAATGGCAAATGCCATTTGATTCTAGCAATTATAAAAACTTTGTACATAATTATAAAAACTTTTATATTCAATTTATGACCATCAGCTTTAAGAAACTATAACAAAAATAAAGCTCTCAGAATGAGAAAAATAGAGAACCCGATTTGGTGTTATAATACTAAATTAAAATCAGTTACACACCCATTTACCCAACACAAGGGATATAACACACAAATATAGAATTAATAAGAAAACTGTTACAGACTTGCAGGATATCTTCAGAGGACTAATAAAATATAATTGCATCCTGTATTTATTGATTCCATGACTTTCTCCCCATCTTCATCTTGGGAATATACATAATAAATAGTTATGTTTTATTCCTATGTGTTTTAAAACAATTTGCTGGCTCAAAATGTTTAACAAAGGGGTCCAAATATAGGATACCAGATTGGTTAATCTCAGCAAGAAAATAAAAACAAATTTATTTGAAATCTAATCATTAATTTGGGTTTGACTATGGCAGTTATCACATAAAAATGAAGCACTCAACTAATAACTATTATCTTTTGCCTCCACTTAGTAATAAATAACTGAAGTATAAAAGTGTGTACAATCTGGGTGAATTTATTTTCCAGTTAAAACATAAGTTGCATATGAGTACCTGATAGTAGCAGCAATAGGATTTGTTTTTAAATGTTTGAGAGAAACCTTTATGTTGTTTAAATCTAGCAGCTTACTAAGACAGATGTGTTCAATTTTCAAAAGACAAATTCTGCTTAATTTCAAAATAAGCAAATTCAAATTCAAAACTAACAGACATGGGTGGTTTTAAATAGCAAAGATGAAAGTTGATTTCCCAGTCTTACTTTCTTGCCAAGCAGCTGGGCAGCCATAAGGTACATTGGTACCAATTAGGTACACTTATCTAATTGGTGCCAATTAACTACCAGGTGGGCTCAGTTTAGTGCTGAATCCAGTACAGATTCAGAAACCTATACCAGCCACTGACCCATCAGACACACCTTCAGAAATGCTACATACATACTACTTTTCAAAATGTGAGTGGCAACTCCTACAATGTCTCACTGTCAAGGGAAATGTGTGCTTAATATCAATGTATACTCTGTTCTGCCTGTGAGATCTAGGCCCCTAACACCCATCTCTCTCTCACTGATCACAACAGTAAATGTGGTTACATTAGAGAAGAAAACAAACAAATAACACGACTTGAGGACCCTGGAAGGCAAACAACAGCAGAGGAGTGATAGGAATGAGTTAAGAGTTGGAGAAGCAAACCACTGGCAGGTTGCGTTTTTGATTCTTCCTTCATGCTTATCACCAAGGGTAGACACCAATTGCACAGGGGTATGTAGCCCGCACAGCTAAACCTTTAGCACTAAAATTCAGATATTTCTTGCAGGGAACAATGGAAGAAAGTCGGTTAGTTAGGCCAGAGCATGCAAGAAAATCCTCAAGGAGGGGAAGCTGGCATTTCTGTGGAGAAGCACATAAAACTCCCGGCCTAACGTGTGAGCCGCATTTGCTCAGCACTAACCTGTATCAGCAGAGCAACAATTTTGAGCATTCAGTTGACATTTGAACCACCTGCAGATCAGCCTAACCCCTGAACCTCACAGGTTCAAATGAGCATGCCTCACAGGCCAAAATATGCATGACCAACGTTTTGAGAAAACAACTGAGATTTGAACCATGGCAACAAAAGGTAAAACACAATTGTCAATCTAAACAAAATAAACTCTATCTCCTGAAGAAACCATCAATGTTCTCCACAGGATTAAAACAAAACCCAGAGTCTACACAATTCACAACATCCAGGATGTAATAATAATATAATAATAATTCTTTGCATGTATATGTATGGCTGAATCACTTAGTTGTTCACCCAAAACTATCAAAACATTGTTAATCAGCTATACTTTGATATAAAATAAAATGTTAAATAATAATTCTTAACACACCAAAACTGAGGGAAATATGAGTCATTCTCAGGGGAAAAGGCAACCAAAAGTGACATGGACTCTGGGATGACTCAGATAATAAAATTATTTGATACAGATTTTAAAGCAGCTATTATGAATATGTTTTATGTGGTAAAGGAACACTATTTGAGATACATCTTAAAATGTAGAAATTTTAACCAAAGAAATATAAAAGTTTATAAGAAAGGCAAAATGGAAATTTTACAAATAAAAAATTATTTAAATAAAAATTTCACTGGACACTCCATGAAAACATGCCATTTTGTCTTCAAACCTCAGCTTAACCAGCACTAGTTAACAGTTTCTGCTCAGAATAGGTTCATGAAAATATTTAATGAATAAAATCTTAAAGGTTTGAAAAATCAAATATTTTAAATACAGCATATAATTCATATAAACTGAAAAATTTATATGAAAGCACATATAAATTTCTAATGGAGAAACCTCAGTGCTTTATAAGAAGGATAAACCACATTATCATCTTTATAATTTGAAATGTTACATATCCCATACTAACATAATCTATTAAACGTCTTAGATATACAAAACAATTAAAATTTTTTCATGTATCTTGAAACTTCTTGTAAGGAAATTGGAAGTTGAAACTCTGTTCTAAACACAAGTAAAAGCCTGAACAAACTAAAAGATCAACAGCTTTTTTAAAAGAAAAATAAAGCCACAGAGCAAACTAGACCAAAACTGGAGAGACAGAAAGGCAAAGAATCACAACTTACCAGAGCAGAAAGTCACGAGCTGAAACTTCCCCAGACCTCGTCCCAGAGTGAAAAAGCCTGTAAGTAACTCAGTGATGGGGGCTCAGAGTGGACAAGTCCAAGAATTTAAAAACTCCAAGGGTCCCTTCATGCAATTGAGTTTCACCTCAGAAACTTGACAAAGTTTTCACAGTAAATACTGGAGAAAAAGATTCCAGAGCTTCAGGCAAGCAAAGAGGAAAAGGCACTATTATGAAAAACACCTGAACTTACTGTTCTTAAATATGGCTGCCAGCAGGTGAAACTAAGCATGGCCTTAACTGCTGGCTTTTGAACCTGACTTGCCCGTCTGCAGACCATACCAGTTATCCTGTCCCCCAGAAGAAAGAGAGAATGAGAAATATGTAAGCAATCTTCAGTGCACATGTATAGGTTCATTAAAAGACTGAGACTGTGACTTCTCCACTGGTCCAGTGGCTAACATTCCAGGCTCCCAATGCATGGACCTGGGTTAGATCCCTGGTGAGGAAACTGGATCCTGCTTGCTGCAACTAAAGATTCCAGGGGCCACAACTAAAATCCTGCACAGACAAATAAATAAATATTTTTAAAAGTAATAAAGACTGAGACCTACTTACAGAACTATGAAAACTCCCCCTCCCCCACCCTTCACATCACTTTACTGAAGGCCAATTTACAGCCACTGATGTTACACAGGGCGTCATGTCTGCTATCAAGAGAAAAATTACAAGTCATATCAAAGACAGCACTTGCAGCTTGAAGAGGCAGAAGAAATACCAGAATTAAACAAGGCAGGGATATTGGAATTAGTAGACTGAGAATTGGAAACAACTATGATTACTCTGCTAAGAGGTAAATAGGTCTAGCAGGTAAATAGATGACATTCAAGAACAGAAGGGCATTATAAGCAGAAAGTTGGGAATCTTAAGAAAGGGCCAAGAAAGGAAATCAAGAGATAAAAGACACTGAAATGAAAAATGACTCCTATGGGTTCATTAGCAGACTGGACACAGCTGAGGTAAGAATCGCTGAGCTAGAGGATGTCAAAAGTCCATACATGTCTGAAATAAAATCAATGAATGGCTGAAGCAGTAATAAGTAAAAGCTTATTGTACACACACCAAAAAGACAGTTCCTGAACCAAAGCACTCTAACCAAAACATGGAATGAGGCTCAGGGTCCATTGTTATAAACTGGTTTACATAGTGAGAAGTCAATGACTGTTTATAATATTAAAATTTCCTTAAATGATAGAGAATTACTCACTGGTTACCTCATACCAACTTTAGTAAAAATTTACATTTTGCTTATAATTTGAGAGGCATACAAGAAATGGGCCTGGTCAACTTAGCCTAGCAGAATGAGCTAAATTAAGCTTTATTTGTATGAATAAACTGATTTTGTCTACACAGGGAATTTTCAAGGCTGGCCTCTTTTAATTTAACAAGGATACATCAATAGAATCCTTGAAAACTCAAAAGTGAAGAGAATAGTCTGGAAAAAACAGAATATCTAGAGACAGTGAAAGTGAAAAGTGAAAGCGAAAGTCAGG
The DNA here is from genome assembly GCA_006410935.1 of Redunca redunca. Taxonomy (NCBI): domain Eukaryota; kingdom Metazoa; phylum Chordata; class Mammalia; order Artiodactyla; family Bovidae; genus Redunca; species Redunca redunca. The sequence goes on from SJYQ01001932.1 coordinate 105,043, forward strand.
CAGTCCAACTCTTTGTCCAACTCTTTGTGATGTGGACTATACAGTCAATGGAATGTGCTAGGCCAGAATACTGGAGTTGGTAGCCCTTCCCTTCTCCAGGGGATCTTCCCAACCCAGGGATCGAACACAGGTCTGCCAGATTGCAGGCGGATTCTTTACCTGAGCCACAAGGGAACAGTGGACAACTACAACAGGTATCAGTTCAGTTCAGTTCAGTCGCTCAGTCATGTCCAGCTCTTTGTGACCCCATGAATTGCAGCACGTCAGGCCTCCCTGTCCATCACCAACTCCCGGAATTCACTCAAACTCAAGTCCATTGAGTTGGTGATGTCATCCAGCCATCTCATCCTCTGTCGTCCCCTTTTCCCCCTGCCCCCAATTCCTCCCAGCATCAGAATCTTTTCCAATGAGTCAACTCTTCGCATGAGGTGGCCAAAGTACTGGAGTTTCAGCTTCAGCATCATTCCTTCCAAAGAACACTGAGGACTGATCTCCTTTAGAATGGACTAGTTGGATCTCTTTGTAGTCCAAGGGATTCTCAAGAGTCTTCTCCAACACCACAGTTCAAAAGCATCAACTCTTCAGTGCTCAGCTTTCTTCACAGTCCAACTCTCACATCCATACATGACTACTAGAAAAACCATAGCCTTGCCTACACGGACCTTTGTTGGCAAAGTAATGTCTCTTCTTTTGAATATACTGTCTAGGTTGGTCATAACTTTCCTTCCAAAGAGTAAACGTCTTTTAACGACAGGTGTAACATATATCAGATCTAGGCCCTTAAATCATGAATGGGCACACCAGAAGATGAAAGTGAAAGGGGCTTCCCTTGTGGCTCAGCTGGTAAAGAATTTACCTGCAATGCAGAAGACCTGGGTTCCATCCCTGGGTTGTAAAGATTCCCTGGAGAAGGGAAAGGCTACCCACTCCAGAATTCTGGCCTGAATCCAGCCCAGTATTCAGTCCTGAATTCCCACTCCAATATTTCTGGCCAGAAAGAGGAAAAAAAAAAAAGAAAGAAAAATATGTAACTAAAAATGACTTAGAATTTTCAATTAAAGTTAGATATCAAACTATAGACCAAGAAAACACTAGAGCAAAATAAATGCCAAAAAAAACTATCCTTATGCAAATCACTTTTAAGCTATAAAAATAATCAAAAAAATTTTTTTAATTCTGAAAGAGGCTTGAGGGAAAAAACACTTTACTTACAAAGGAATAAAAATAAGCTTTACATCCAACTTTTCCAAAACAATTCAAGCAAGAACAGAAAGAAAGTGAAAGTGTTAGTTACTCAGTCAAGTCCGATTCTTTGCAATCCTGTGAGCTGTAGCCCACCGGGCTCCTCTGTCCATAGAATTCTCTAGGCAAAAATGCTGGAGTGGGTAGCTATTCCCTTCTCCAGGGGATATTCCCAACCCAGGGATCCAACTGGGATCTCCTGCATTGCAGGCAGATACTTTACCGTCAGAGACACATGGGAAGCTCATGAACAGAATGGAGTGAAATATTTAAAATGCTGAGAAAAAAACAACAATTAGGATATCTGCTTCCCATGTGGTGCTAGTAGTAAAGAATTCTCCTGCCACTGCAGGAGACACAAAACCCCTCCCTCAGAAATGGATAAATCCAGCAAGCAGAAAATCAGAAATGACATAGTTGAACACAGCAACAAAATCAATCATCTGGATATAATTGACATCTATAGGCTATTTCATTTCCACAACAGAACACATTCTTATCAAGTTCACATGAAACATTCACCAAGATAGGCCAAATACTGAGCAATAAAACACACTTTAACAATTTTAACATGTAGAAACCATATGATTTCTGCCCTCAGACAAAATGAAACTAAACTTGAAATAAACAAAAGAAGAATAACTGGAAAATCCTAAAATATTGGGAGATTTAACAAGATGCATTTAAATAACACATGAGTCAAAGAAGAAATCTCAAGAGAAAATTATAAATATTCAAACCAAATTAAGACTCTCATGCTCTACTGACCAAGATAGCCAGGCAACTTGAACTGAATTAAAATGAAAGCACAAACTATTAAAATATGTAGGATGCACTGAAACAGTGCTTAGATGAAATTTTACAGTACTGAATGCATATACTAGAAACACTGTAAAATCAATCATTTAAGCTTTCTTCTTAGAAAACTACAAAAAGAACAGCAAGTTAGTTCTAAAGTAAGCAGAAAAAAAGAAATAATAACAATTAGAATTAAATCATTGAAATCGATGAAATCAATGAAATTGAACACACAAAAATCATGTTTGGGTCACGATGGTAGACTAGTATGACCATGAGCTAATTTCCTCCCATATACACACCAGAATTACAATTACATATAAAATAGTTGTCACTGAGAATGACCTTAAGACTAGTTGAATAGATTTTCTACAAGTAAGGTTTGTATTTACAGTTGGCTTAAAACTCAACATTTAGAAAACTAAGATCATGGCATCCAGTCCCATCACTTCAGGGCAAATAGATGGGGAAACAGTGGCTGACTTTATTTTGGGGGGGGGGCCTCCAAAATCACTGCATATAGTGACTGCAGCCATGAAATTAAATATGCTTGCTCCTTGGAAGAAAAGCAATGACCAATGTAGACAGCATATTAAAAAGCAGAGACGTTACCTTGCCAACAAAGGTCTGTCTAGTCAAAGCTATGGTTTTTCCAGTGGTCATGTATGGATGTGAGAGTTGGACTGTGAAGAAAGCTGAGTGCCAAAGAATTGATGCTTTTGAACTGTGGTGTTGGAGAAGACTCTTGAGGGTCCCTTGGACTGCAAGGAGATCAAACCAGTTAATCCTAAAGGAAATTAGTCCTGAATATTCATTGGAAGGACTGATGCTGAAGTTGAAACTCCAGTACTTTGGCCACCTGATGAGGAGAATTGACTCACTGGAAAAAGACCCTGATGCCAGTCAAGACTGAAGGCAGAAGAAGGGGATGACAGAGGCTGAGATGGTTGGATGGCATCACCAGTTTAATGGACACGTGTTTGAGCAAGCTCTGAGAGTTGGTGATGGACATGGAAGCCTGGCGTGCTGCAGTCCATGGGGTCGCAAAGAATCAGACATGACTGAGTGACTGAAATGAAGTTCCATTAAGTCAAAGCTATTGATTTTTCCAGTAGTCATGTAAGGATGTGAGTTAGACCATAAAGAAGGCTGGATGCTTTGGAACTGTGGTGCTGGAGAAGACTTCTGAGAGTTCCTTGGAGTGCAAGGAGATAAAACCAGTCAATCCTAATGGAAATCAATCCTGAATAGTTATTGGCTGCTGAAGTTGAATCTCCAATACTTTGGCCACCTGATGCAAAGAGCCGACTCACTGGAGAAGAATCTGATGCTGGGAAAGATTGAAGGCAAAAGAAGAAGAGGGCAGCAGAGGATGAGATGGTAAGAGAGCATCACTGACTCAATGCACGTGAGCAAACTCCAAGAGACAGAGGAGGATAAAGGAGCCTAGAGTGCTGCAGTCTATGAAGTCTGACACGACTTAATGACTGGACACAGGTAAGGCTATAAAGAAAAGGACACACTGGGGTGGTAAGAGAGGAAGAGGCATGTTCTACTCTCAACTGATAGCCACAATGTAGGGAATGGGAGGGATGTCACAACTATGGAGATTTCCCCTGCAGAGTAAGGTATATGAGCCCCACACCCTGCTCCTCAGCACAGAGGACCTGCACCATAAAGATAAGCCCAGATAACATCTGGCTTGAGAACCAGCAGGGCTTCCATTGGGAAGAGCTGAAGAGCTAAGGGAAACCAGCACCCCACTTCTGAAAGGCTCATGCACAAACTCACTTGTTTCAAGTAACCACATGGAGAAGCTGCTTGAAAAGTGCCTGGGTCATATATAAGACATGGATTCATTGATGCATTTTAGGGCATATGCCAGAGAGGAGAGATGTGGTGGAATTTTCTCCAAAAGGAAGTACTGGTGGATGCCAATTTTTTTCTTCCTTCCATCTAGCTGGCCTGGCACTGGCAGGCCAGCTAAAACTGTATGGAACTTGAAGGTCGATAAGAAGGGTGGCCTTTTGAAACAGAAAGACTCACAGCATGACCTCCGTATAAAAGGACTTAGAGTGAAGGTAAAGGTCCCTAGGATTACAGGGAGCCTACATATCAGGATGTGAAAATTCAAGTGTAATTTATGAGAGTAACTAGAAAAATGGTACAGATGAAGCTATTTGCAAAGCAGAAATAGAGACGCAGATGTAGAAAACAAATGTATGGATGCCAAGGAGAGTAAGGGGGAAGTTAGGAGATTGGAACTGATGTATATACACCACTATAATGTAGGTAAAACATACATAACTAATGAGAACCTACTGTAAAGCACAGGGAACACTACTCAGTGCTCTGCGGTGACCTACACGGGTAGGAAATCCAAAAAACAAGACCACTGTTCAGTCACTAAGTCGTGTCCGACCCCATGGACTGCAGCATGCCAGGCTTCCCTGTCCTTCACTGACTCCCGGAGTTTGCTCAAACTCATGTCCATTGAGTTAGTGATGCCATCCAACCATCTCATCCTCTGTTGCCCCCATCTCCACCTGCCCTCAATCTTTTGCATCATAAGTGTCTTTTCCAGCCAGTCAGCTCTTTGCATCAGGTTGGCCTATGTGTTGGAGCTTCAGCTTTTGCATCAGTCCTTTCAATGAATTTCCAGGTTGATGTCTTTTAGGATTGACTGGTTTGATCTCTGTATGTGTAAGTCACTTTGCTATACCGCATAAACTAATACAACACCATAAAGCCACTATACCCCCAATAAAAATTAAAAATAAACATATCAAAATACAGAATAATTTTTTAACAATTCGTACAAGTATCAGCTTGTATGCTTTCCTGGGGGTGGGAGTCCCCTCTCCATTTTGCATTCATATTCTCAGCCATCAGCACTCCTGCATGTCTGTCCCACAGGTTGTACATTTCAGCTCTCCTGCCCCTTGCCCAGCCACCAACAGTCACCTCATCTTTCAGTGATGATCCCAAGTACACGAGGATTTTTCTCATTTCCTCTGTCTGCCGGAAGAGTTCAGCAAAAATACGTGTGCCTCTAATTCAGAGCATTTTTCTTCGCACTCCTGCCCTAGCCTGACAGTAGTGGCCTCTGCCATGCATTCCGTAACACACAAAATTCAGAGGTTTTCCCTCAGAATTTTTTTTTTTTTTTTCCCCTCAGTGCTGTCCTGCCCTCAGCTGACAGGTGTGGACCTGAGCCATAAGCAAGGTCACTATGAGCTGTCCTGCTCTTATGCCAGTTCTCAGAAGCCACTGCCTGGGGCACTGGGGATCCCAGGACAGGGAGAGCTTCTTTCTGCCCGTCCTCAGTATTCCTGGCCCCTATATCCCACTGAGCCTTGATTCAGTCCCATCGGAAACAGCTGGGGGTGCAGATTCTCTTTGTGGCCTGTGCTCCCAGGGACTCCAAATCACTGCTAGCCCCCACTGAGCCATACAAATTCTCCAAAATTTTTTGTTTTTTTTTCTTACCCTCATCAGTGGATGATTTTTTCTCCTCCTTTGGGGTTAAAAGAAGCTTTGTACCTCTCCCAGGCAGGCTTCTCACTTAGTGGATTTTGTTCATATTTGTTTCTTTATGTCCTCAACTTTCTGAAGAATTTTAAGAAATTTATTTTGGGGGGCCAAGCTACATGGCTGGTGGGATCTTAGTTCCCCCAACAGGGATCGAACCCAGGCCCTTGACTGTGAAAGTGCAGAGTCCTAACCACCAGAAAATTCCCAAGAAACTGATCTTGTAAGTTATCTTACTTTCCTGATGATACAAAGAGAAGAGAAGATACCTTCTTTTTTTGAAGCAGTGTAGGAGCATTCAGAGTGGGGGATAATTTGGTTTTTGGCTGCACGACAGCTTGTGGGATGTTAGCTCCCCAACCAGGGAGTGAACCCCATCCCCCATGATGAAAGCACAGAGTTCTTAGCACTGAACCACAGGGAATTCCCGGGAGGACAATTTTTAATGCCAACTTAATGATACTTTCTAACCAAACATAGTAGGCCTGCTGAGGCTATGAAAAATATCACTGTACTCTCATAATGAGGAGGAGTTTTTTCAAATAAGTTTGTTGATTTTAATTATTGAGGAGATCCAGGCCTGCATATGCTTAGATGAGCCATGATAACTGTCAGTTTCCAGATTCTGCCCATTACTATGGAAATTTGTAAAGTCTCTGAGCTGAAGATGCTTTCGTATTAGCTTTTAATAGCATTACATGCAACCCACTCCAGTATTCTTGCCTGGAGAATCCTTATGGACAGAAGAGCCTGGCCGGCTACAGTCCACAGGGTCACAGTCAGACAAAACTGAGCAACTAAGCACGGCACAGCTAGGCAGCATTATGTGCATATTTCACAGACTTCTCGAAGAACTCTAAGTAATGTATTCAAGAATAATTCTGGAGAACATGTATCACAGCTTACCAAAAATGCTTATGATTTTTCAATCTATTTTTGTATAAGCTGCTTCAAAAATAAGAGCTAAAATCACTTAGGAGCAAAATTTAAATTGGAACAATTATGCACTGACCTGGTGTTTCTACACAGGGAATTGGAATGTTAAATACTTCCAAGGTCAGAAATGAGAAAGAAAATACTTAACTATATCTGATTTTGAAATTAATATTACAGGAATTTGCATTATCTGATATTTGTTATGGATTTTTTTCTGCTGGAGACTGGTTGAAGTTAATAAAAGTCAAGCCTCATATAATGCCTCAATATGCAGGCACTATCTAATCACTCTACCTAATTTAGAATAATTTCTAATTTTACTGTGCCAAACAATCCAGTGAAGTGAGTACTGTTATTATCACCATTTTACAGATGAGGAAATTGAAGAACAAAATGCTAATTAATGGCCAACAACTACATGAAGGTAAAGTCAGTCAGCCCGGCTCTAGAGTCTGTATTTCCCCATTAAGTCCGATTATGAAATCAGACAGCAAGACTATATACCAAACTATACCTATAAATTATGGATTGTGCATGCGTGCATGCTCAGTTACTTCAGTCGTCTTCAACTCTTTGAGACCCTGTGGGCTGCAGCCTGCCAGGCTCCTTTGTCCATGGGATTCTCCAGGCAAGAATATTGAAGTGGGTTCCCATTTCCTACTCCAAAATTATGGATTAAACCAGTGTAATTTTAGAAGATTTTGATTTTGATGTGTGAACTGCATATTCTGTAGCTATAAATCTAAGTGTATTTTATCCATAATTACTGATAACTCTTTAAAAGGAATTTATCTAATGTTATATTCATATATTCACTGCAGTTAGCACTTTTGTTCATAAAACATTTCTATACATTTTTGTTGTATAATTCCTAAATTTATTTGAAATCAAAATATTTTAATTTTCTTCTCAAAGCTGTACTAAGGGTCCACTTAACACACAACGAAACAGAAAAGTCAGTACAGAGCCACATATTTAATTAAAATAGTACATTTTTATTATCATTTTGGCAGTAGTATCAGACTTTCTCTAAAGAGCCCTACACAGACATGTGACAGTTTCTTTAATTCTGTATATGACTTAATCATCCCACTATGGAATTTACCATTTAATGATATCTTAGCTCGTCTCAGCCTTAAAATACATTCTCATTTAAAGTTGTGCAAAGATAAAGTGGAAGGGTGGGGATCAGGTCTGCCTGCCTCTATTTTTTCTTTTTATTTAATATAAATTTATTTATTTTAATTGGAGGCTAATTACTTTACAATATTGTATTGGTTTTGCCATACACCAACATGAATCCACCACAGGTGTACCCATGTTCCCCATTCTGAACCCTCCTCCCACCTCCCTCCCCATACCATCTCTCTGGGTCATCCCAGTGCACCAGCCCCAAGCATCCTGCATCCTGCATCAAACTTGGACTGGCGATTCATTTCACATATGATATTATACATATTTCAATGCCATTCTCCCAAATCATCCCATCCTTGCCCTCTCCCACAGAGTCCAAAAGACTGTTTTATATATCTGTGTCTCTTTTGTTGTCTCACATACAGAGTTCTCATTACCATCTTTCTAAATTCCATATATATGCATAGTATACTGTATTGGTATTTTTCTTTCTGGCTTACTGCACTCTGTATAATAAGGCTCCAGTTTCATCCACCTCATTAGAACTGATTCAAATGTATTCTTATTAATGGCAGAGTAATACTCTATTGTGTATATGTGCCACAGCTTTCTTATCCTTTCGTCTGCTGATGGACATCTAGGTTGCTTCCATGTCCTGGCTGTTATAAACAGTGCTGCAATGAGCATTGGGGTACATGTGTCTCTTTCATTTCTGGTTTCCTCAGTGTGTATGCCCCGCAATTCTTTCACCATGAGTCTCTGGTGGATTCTGACAGATTCTGCCGAGGCTCAGCCGGTCTGTTCTCAACGAGAGTGCCTGCTGGTGTTCACCGAGGTGGTTAGTACTCTCTAACCTCTGGGAGCCCTACTGGTTTCTGCTCCTAACTGTGAGCTGGGGAACTGTTAGTCTGCTTTTGCTGATCTTGCTCTGTTTCCATTCAGTTCAGTTCAGTCGTTCAGTCATGTCTGACTCTTTGCAACCCCATGGACTGCAGCACACCAGGCCTCCCTGTCCATCACCAGTTCCCAGAGTTTACTCAGACCCATGTCCATTGAGTTGGTGATGCCATCCAGCCATCTCATCCTCTGTCATCCCCTTCTCCTCCTGCCTTCAATCTTTCCCAGCATCAGGGTCTTTTCAAATGAGTCAGTTCTTCACTTCAGGTGGCCAAAGTAGTGGCAGTTTCTGCTTCAACATGTCTTTCCAATGAATATTCAAGACCGATTTCTAGAACTTACACAGGACTGGGAAATAGACTCTTGGAGGACACAAACAGTATCTTGTGTGCACCAAGACCCAACATTGGGTCTGTCTCAGCATTTCCTAATTCAGACTTACCTGGATTACCCCTGATCTACAGATGATGCTCTGATATCTGCCTGTGACTTTGTAATCTAGGCAGCCTGCCCTGAAGTATCTCATCAGAAAGCCACTGTGTGCCCCATTGACAGCACAGCTGGAAACCCTAGCCAGACTCTCAGCAGTATTTGCTAAAACATCTCCTCTGCTTCACAGTCAAATACTAGAAACGTCTTAGATCCTTCCACGTCATGAGGGGGTGATGAAAGTTAATCTAGATAATCACCTCCCTCACCTACAGATGTATTTTTGCCCTTCCCCAGGCTGTGTCTTGCTGAATTAGCCTGGATGGTCATCTCCTCCTAAGGATGAAATGAGGGAGTGTGGTAAAACACTTCTGCATTTAGTTTTCCCACCAACCTATCTGACAGATCCGATAATGAAGGATTTTAGTTTGAAAGGCAAAGAAAAGAATAAATGGATCATCTTGTAAGTCCAACTCATTTCTCTTTCCCATGACCTACACATATTGAAGAGCTAGCTATTTAGTATTCTTTTTGTAGCAGAGATATCCCATCCACTATATCCACTATTCTGACCCATCATAAATAGTTTTCTAGATTATAATAAAATTAAATGTCCTTTGGGGAGTGGCTATGTATTTTTAAGAAAAGAACATGTATAATTTTACCAAGGTCAAACTTTGAAGAGTTTGTCTATGCATATTTCAAGTTCTTAGTTAGTGTTAGTCACTTGTTGTGTCCAACTCTTTGCAACCCCTTGGACTGTAGCCCACCAGGCTCCCGTCTATAGAATTATCCAGGCAAGAACACTGGAATGAGTTGCCATGCCATTCTCCAGGGAATCTTCCTGACCCAGCGACTGAACCCCGGTATTCTATGTTGCAGGTGTATTTTTTACTGTCTGAGTCACCAGGGAAGTCCAAGTTCTTAACTGATTTTTACACCTCTCAAACTATTTAGTAACCATTCAGTAATTCCATAGAGGCACATGAATACCTCTGAAAGTAGAAACTATGGGTCTCTTATGCAAGAGGTAAAACAGTGAAACGATATTAACTTCCAAATTATTATTTTGCTAACTCTCTTTTAAAAATGCATTTTTGTTGAAAGATTGTTTTCTACTGCTATAGTCAATATTTTCTAAGATAAGACTGAACAGTAACAGAAATGTTTAAGCAACTTCAACGACAAGCTTTCTAGAAAGCCATGTTAAGGAAAAATATACCATAGCTGCTATCATCATGAAATCTCAACAGAAGTAACACTTTATTTTGTTATTGTAGAATAAGAAGTCTTTTACCTAAAATAAATTAATATAAAAGAAGATATAAAAGACATTTATTAAAAAATAAATTAATTGTACTTCAATTAGTAAGACAATTCAAATTAATATCACATGAGACTAGCCATTTGTCAGCAGAAGCATTCTTGTTGACAGTCATTATATTTACTTTAAATAGAGTAATATTAACAGTATGACCCCTGGCTGCTGCTGCTGCTACTAAGTCGCTTCAGTCATGTCCGACTCTGTGCGACCCCACAGACGGCAGCCCACCAGGCTCCCCCATCCCTGGGATTCTCCAGGCAAGAACACTGGAGTGGGGTGCCATTTCCTTCTCCAATGCATGAAAGTGAAAAGTGAAAGTGAAGTTGCTCAGTTGTGTCCAACTCTTAGCGACCCCATGGACTGCAGCCCACCATTCTCCTCTGTCCATGGGATTTTCCAGGCAAGATTACTGGAGTGAGTTGCCATTGCCTTCTCCATAACCCCTGGCAGTGATGGGTATATACTAAAGTCACTTCATAGCTATCTAGAACATCTGTGAAATCTCTATGTTGATAGAATTAAAGTTACAGCTCTCTACAAGGACTCCCCTCTTCCTCCAACCACAGAAGGAGGCTTAGTCTCTTAACAGTTGGTATTGAACAATATGAGACGAGTATTGTCTCGAGAAACTCTTTTGCTGAGAAAATGTTTGGTAAAAGCAACCATCTGTTAGCTGTCTTTGTGGGATATATGAGATTGTCAGGTTTCAAGGCTTTAGAGAAGAAGCTAAACTATTTAACAGTAGCACAATGGGTGGCAAATAATGGCTTAGGAGATAAGAAGAGAGAGCTAGAATGATGGCAAAAGGTTGTGAATTATGTGGGATCCCTCATGACATTAAAATAGCTTGGTTACTAAATATAAATATTATGTATGAATATTCTATAAAAACAACAAATAAAGAAAAAAAGTGAGAGCTCTGAGCTCTTTTTTTCAAAAATCCACTTCTCTGACCAGAATTACTCAAAGTCTTCAAAACATTTACACACACACACACACACACACATACAAACACACACAGGCATACATACACACTAGCTGTGGGATTTCGTTGAATATGCTTTCTTTTAAACAAAAAGGTCACATTTTCCTACTGTTCTGAATTTACTAACAATGATATAATCTATATATCAATATTGATACATATAACTTTTACATATCATTTTTAATACCACATAGTAAATAGGCCATAGAATGATTATTCCATAATTTAACATATCCTACATTAGGGAGTATTTAGGTTTTTGTAAAGTGGATCACTTACAGATTACAAAATCTATTCTAGGCCATTTAATGAGACAGATATTTAATTCACTGAATTATACCCTTACAGTTTTTTAGCAGTTCTAAAATATTGTATTCATCTCAGTATGCTTCTCTCTCAATAGTTTTGTTTTTTCTTGGTGAAATTTTCTGGTCAGAAAACACACATCTCTGGGAAATTTTATCCTCCTTCCCTCTTTTCTTGCTAGAATCCAAGTTCATCATGATAAGTCTTCCCAGGCGCTAGTGGTAAAGAATCTGAATCCACCTGCCAGTACATGAGATGAAGGAGATGCAGGTTGGAACCTTGGGTTGGGAAAATGCCCTAGCATAGGAAATAGCAACCCACTCCAGAATTCTTGCCTGGAAAACCCCATGGACAGAGGAGCCTGGCAGGCTACAATCCCTAGGGTAGCAAAGAGTTGGACACAACTGAGTGACCAAGCATCTATGATAAGTATTAGAAATTCTGGTTTTAGTTTCTATTTCTGATTATGAATTTCTTTTATTTTACATCTTTTTATGTTACACTGAGCTGAAATGGCACCCCACTCCAGTACTCTTGCCTGGAAAATCCCATGGATGGAGGAGCCTGGTAGTTTGCAGTCCATGGGGTCACAAAGAGTCTGACACAACTGAGCGACTTTACTTTCACTTTTCACTTTCACGCATTGGAGAAGGAAATGGCAATCCACTCCAGTGTTCTTGCCTGGAGAATCCCAGGGACGGGGGAGCCTGGTGGGCTGCCGTCTACGGGGTCACACAGAGTCGGACATGACTGAAGCGACTTAGCAGCAGCAGCAGCTGAATTTACATTGTCATGAACCCAATGTAAACATGTTTCTTTTCTAATGATCAGGAATCTATTAAATTATTATTTTATTATTAATCTAGTGCTTATAATTTCAATTTTCTTGAATTCAGAAATTTTCACAGTGCTCCATTCTTCTTTTATGAGTTTGATTTATTCATGACTCTCTTTAGGATATTTCATTGCACTTACCATGTTACTCTTTAGGGCTGTGCCCAGGTATATTCTCCCCCTGTTTTCAGGTATGTGGTTAGATCAGTTACACGCTCCCTTTGAAGTGAAATGTGAGCAGGAGACTAGCTTTGCAAATGAAATGGGAACTGAATGGCATGTGTAGATCTAGGTGGAAGCTTTAGTAACCAAATGATAATTTGACACTTTCTTTTCCCATCAAAAATTATGAGTAGCAATGTTCTAGATAGTAGCTGTTCCATCAGCCTGGTTTCCAGAACGAGAACTATCAGAGGCTCTGTGATGAAACTGCACACTAGCACACACTGTTATTCTCATCACTGAAAATTCAGGGCTGCCTGATAAGGAGGGATGTATGTGTCATACTTTTTTCTTTACTGGGGTATAATTTCTTTACACTGTTGTGCTAGTTTCTGCTGTTCAACAAAGCAAATCAGCAATATGTATACATATGTCCCCTTTCTCTTAGACCTCCCTCTCCCCAACCATCCCATCCCTCCGGCTCACCACGGAGCACCCAGTCGAGCTCCCTGAGCTACAGAGCAGTTTCCCACCAGCTGTCTGTTTCACATATGGTGGTGCACAGACACCAATTCCAATCTCCCGATTCATCCCACCCCTTCTCTCCTCCCTATATCCACCCATCTGTTCTCTCCCTCTGAGTCTCTATCCCTGCCCAGCAAATAGGTTCGTCTGAATCATTTTTCTAGATTCCACATTTATGTGTTAATATATGATATTTGTTCTTCTCTAACTTACTTCACTCTGTAGGACAGACTCTAGGTCCCTCCAGGTCACTACAAACGACCCAATATCGTTCCTTTTATGGTTGGGTGACATTCCACTGTATAGACTGCACCACGTCTTTATCCATTCATCTGTTGATGGACATTTAGGCTGCTTCCACATCCTGGCTATTGTAAATGGCTACAATGAACAGGTGCATGTGTCTTTTCGAATTATTGTTTTCTGAGTCTCCACCCAGTAGTGTGATTACTGGGTTACATAATACTCACCCCACAGCAGTCAGAATGGCCATCATCAAAAAAATCTACAAACAGTAAATGCGGGAGAGGTTGTAGAGGAAAGGCAACTCTTTTGCACTGTTGGGAATGTAAATTGATACAACCCCTCTGGAGAATAATATGGAGGGGGCTTAAAAAACTAAAAATAGAAGTACCATATGTCATACTTTTTTTTTAAGTCTTATTTGCTAAATTTGGCATCTTGATTTTTTCACATCAAAACTAGTTTTTTCTTTGTTGTATTTTCTCAGCTTTATTGACTATCTCTGATGAATGAGTGGTCCCCAAGGGACTGTAATGAGAGGGTTGCACTGTGGTCTCAGCAGAACGTGAGCTGATCTGACTTCTGGATGCCATAACCCTGCACCCTTCTTGGGGCTGTCATTTAGCTGGGAGCTCCATTCAAGTGCTGAAGTCTTCGCCCAGAAAGCCACCACTCCACTGAGCAACAACACACAGTTTAGTTGAATGGCTAACCCCAGAATCAGAGGCTCTTTTGCCTACTTAAGTCCTGTTATCTAGAGCTTCATCAGGCTCTTTCCTGCTTCTTTCCAAATGTCGGTGTTTACAGTCAGAGCCCTTCTCTTAACAGCAGTTCACATTTTGAAAGCAGTTTCAAAATTTAACCTGTGTATCTAGAACAGCTGCTTACAGCTCCTGATAAGGCGGGTGCAGTACCCATTAGTCCTTAATGTAATCCTCATTAATTATTTTGACAATTGGCCCTGAACCTCCAGGTTCTTTTTTGTATATGTTGTCTCTGAACTTGAATATTTTTGCAACTGCTTTTACCTCCGTAGTAGTTGCTTGGTAACCTTGCTTTGACCTGTACTTTTCTTCACTTTTTTTGCCCTCCAGCAATATGATTCCACTTGCTTTCTAGTCTCCAAGAATTTTTCAAAGTTTTCTTCTGCTGATGGCATAATTTTCTAAGTTTCCAGATCTACTACAAATTTATTCTGTTATTTTATGGCATTTCTGCAATTCTTAGAAATTCTTAGTGGAAAAGGTAGAAATATAGGACATTAATCCCTCTTGTTATTATTTCCAGTTTGCATTCCTATTTATAACTTATTCATGTGATCATTCATGTTTTAAATGTTAGGTTAAAACTGAAAAGCAAAGTATAGCGTTAACAAGGTCAGTTATAACTGATGAATACAGACTCACATCTGGTAGAAACCCTAAATTCTCTAGGCACCTAATAAGTAGTTGTGGCTTCTTTCTCTTTAACTACTGAAATCTGATTATCAATTCATATCATTAAAGTGTGGTAGAGAAACTAGTTCAAACTTCACAAAAATAAACCATCAATCAGGAAGAAAAATCACTTGCATGAGTATATTTACTCAGATTTCCCACGGTCAGGACTGCAATGTGGCATTCTTAGTCTTGGGCCACAGTTTACTTCTATTTTTAAACCACGAATATACTACATTTTTGATTATTGGGTAGATAAGCTGCTGTATGTGAGTGCAGAAAAATGAAGTTTGAAAGACAATGGATTTAAAAATAAAAAAATATTTCATATTTTGCATGTGTGTGCACAAAATATATATAGTTCTTATACAATATCAATAATAATATATCATATATTTTATATACTATATATTTTGCATTATGTACTTAAATGTATACTTTTTTACAATAGTATATAGATAAATTCAGTGTTTTTGTAACTGAATGAACCTAAAAACACAGACAATTGGCTAAAATT